>JANAVB010017195.1:668368-1021528 GCA_029216955.1 Iris pallida | reverse complement strand
ATTTATATATCTATATATATATATATATTTATATATTATATACTATATATATATATATATATATATATATATTATATATAATATATATATATGCATCACTATTCACATATTCATATACATAGATATATATAGGAATATGTGAATATGTGAATAGTGATGCATATATATATATATATAATATATATATATATATATATATATATATCTATATAGAGAGAGAGAGAGAGAGAAAGAGAGGTAAAGAGTAAGTGAGTAAATTATATATATAATATATAGATATATATATATATATATATAGAGAGAGAGAGAGAGGAAGAGAGAGAGAGAGAGGTAAAAGAGTAAGTGAGTATGTGTGTGTTGGCATGTGTGTGAAAGGATATGTGTTAATGTTCTAAAATTTAGTGATAGGCAGTGTATGTGACATGGGATATATGATGTCAAAGGGTGTATGAATGCATGTGTGTAAAAGATTATAGGTTAACGCAGTTTATAGAAATACATACATACATACTTACCTTGTATACATGCATACATACATATCATGTATATTACATTTACATGATACATACATGTATACTTGTATTATATTATACTTACATTCATGCATATTAGATACTTGTATTTATATTAACATATTGCAAACATTTATTTCATTCATGCATCTATGCATTACCTATATGTTTTATACATATGCATACATTGTATATTCATATCATTTCATACATTAGCATAGAGACATACAAACATGCACACATCATATATTTCATACCTTGCATTACCTTACATATCATGTTATATATTATCATTCATTTCTTTCATATATTATATTATCTTTAAGTTGAATACATCATATATGGATACAATACATTATCTTGCATGCTTGCATTCATATATTACATTCTATATTACCTATATACATATATTTCCTCCATTCATTCGTGCTTGCATCATATACTCTACATTACCATACATGTTATCATTATATATTGCATTACAATATTTATACATTATGCATTCATATCTATCATTACATATATATCTTTATGCATACATTGTATATCATTCTTTCATTCATGTATTGCTTATATGCATTATATTAATTGTATTCCTACATGCTTGCATTCAATCGTATATATAAATTAATGTAAAGAGAATATATATCATATATATATCATTTTATTCATCTAACATATCATGCATTACATACTCTACATTCATTTAATATCTATATTATATAGGCTCATAGGTTACACAAAATGCATATATCATATAGTCACTCTTCTACTTAAAACCAATACTGTACCAATTGGGCTTTCACTAAATTCTAGGATTAAAGTATGTCGTAGCCCTTTGTGTTAGCTTTCCGAAATTTTAAACGGATCACATTTTCGTGTCCGGAAGCTCCCGAAATCGCGAAAATACAGAAACATGTTCGTCTTTCGTACAACTAACACTCAAATAATTCTAAAAAAGTTATATAAAGAATTTAGCTTAATAAAATATTTATTTGGAAAGCTAACTTCGATACGGTTCTTTTAAAAAAAATGGAAGATAAATCAGAGTTCTAAGCTAAAAGTTATGACATTTCTAAATTGCTTTGGTTAATAAAAACGTGGATGAAAATTATGACGGATTTGACAAAAGAACATATATAGGCCAAGATACTTGGATACAAACATAGGTATCCAAATGAAACTCATTCTAACCATCATAACTAAGATCAATCCACTCTCTAACCATTATAAAACTAATTTAAATATCTATTTAAACTATTATCATACATACATACACATGGGGTGTCCTAATTTGGGATCTATCAAGTAGGATACAAGACACATATCTAAAATCCTCAAGAGAGCTCCAAATGGTCTCAAATTTGAATCTAAATCGGACACATACCTGAGGATGGATCCTACAGATTCAAAACTAATTTATATACAAAGAAAATCGATTTAGAGGATGGGTTTTACCTATTGGGAGTGGAATCCCAATGAAATCCTTTAGGATACGGCTCCGATACGAAGATCCCTCAAAGTGGACACTCCTCCTTGCACTCCGCTTCCAATCCTTGGTATCACCCTTCCCTTGGAGAATGGAAATGATTAAGGGAAGGTTTGGTGAAGGAATGATTTGATTTGGAGATCAAATCAATGGGAAGGCTCTCTAAAATTGGGAAAGAACAAAAGGAAAATAAAAGAGGCAAGATTGTAATGAATGAAATGAATCATTCTCTCCTAAAGGTGGCTGCCATAAAGAGTCCATTAGGGCTAATGAAAAATGTCCTAATTGCCCCTCTCTAGTCTCATATGGTTGAGTCTAAACTAGGTTCACGTTTGGGGTCAAAATGATCTAGTTTTGAGTCTCTAACTTAACCATTCTAACATGACAAAATTAGTTTAATTAACTAACTTAATGTTGGGTATTGTGAGCCATGCTTAACTTAATATTAGGTCCCATCTAGAGTTCAAGCTACCCGAGTCACAATACAAGTCGGAACGAGACGAAACTCAAACCCGACTAAACAAATCCAATAAAAACAATATTAAAAATATAAAATTTTCCCAAAATATTAAAATATGAAAAATGACCAAAATTATAATATATAAATTTAAATATTATTAAAATAATCTAAAATTTACCAATTAATCAAAATCCTAAATAATTCAAAAGTCACAAAATGACCAAAATACCCTTAGCCTAAAAAGTTGTAAATAGTCATTCTAATCACATGGTTAGGTCCCCATGGTTAGTCTCTAAGCTTAGCAAAACTAGGGATTAACTAGTTAACCATCAAAATCATAATTCAATATTTTAAATAGTTTTAAATTGAATAAAAAAATTACCAAAAATTACAACATGAGTTAAATCTTATTATCGATTAATCAAAATTATAAAAGTTCAAAATTACCCTCATTTTAGAAAAGTGGGTGTTACAACCGATGGACATAATCCGTCGCTAATGTGCCATCGCTAATTGACTGTATTTTGGTAGTGGAGGTGGAACCTACTCTCAGTTATCCAGAACAGCCAGTGGAGATTCTGGATCGCCGAGAGAAGGTACTGAAAAACCATGTGATGCCCTTGGTTCACGTCGCATGGAGGCATCATTCTCCAGGAGAGTTTACCTGGGAGCGGGAGGATGAGATGCGCGAGCGATACCCATATCTTTTTGGACCTTGAGCTATGATTGTCTATCCTTCTCATCAGTTTAGTTTTGCCTTTTAATTTGAGAAAAAAATTCTTTTAAGGAGGGTAGATTTGTCACTACCACATTTTAGATTGACGGTATTTTAGTCATTTTGTGGATTTTTAATTTATTTTGAATTATTGAAGTGATGGTTGTTATTTTTGACTTTTGCTAGTTGAGACTTTGGAGACTAACCTAGATGTTGACTCTATCTATGGTGACTTGAATAGCATGGTGGGACCTAGTCTAACTTAAGTCAACCCAAGATTAGTCATTTAGAACCAAGTTTCAATAGGAGAATAAAGAATAGGTTCAAGGACTTTTGACTTAAGGATTTATTTCCATTACCATTTAAACTTGGCCCAACCCATTAGCTATCAACCCTAACCCTAATTTCAGCCACTTTGGCCGGCCATATTGGTATTTTCCCCCACTGTAAAGTCTCTCTTTCATTGTTCTTGCCTCTTTTGTAACATTGTAACTTTTTGAAAGGAAAGGTATTGTCATTCTTCCCAAATCCATAACTATTCTATTTTAATTTCTTTTTGACTCTAGTTTCTTGCATTAGAGTCTAATCCTACTATATTTTCTGTTCATGGAGAGAAATCTCATTTTTGGGACAATTTGGAGATTTTGGCTAGCAAAGGAAATCATTCTATTTGGGGCTTTTCTTTGTCATTGATACACTATAGGTAAACCCTCTAAATTGTGTTTAATTTCTGATTTCTTTGCATATTAGCCTAGATCTAAGTGTCCCCTAGCTGTGGTGTATGATTTGTGTAAATTTATATTGATTTTGTGTTCGTATCGGGCACGTATTATAACCTAGATCTAAATGTTTGTGAAAATGCCTCAATGGATTTTAGTTTGCTGTTTTTAAAAAGTAATTAAGTAGAAATATTGATTTATATATATTTATATATATATATATATATATATATATATATATATATATATATATATATATATATATATATTGATATATATATATATATATATATATATATATATATATATATATATTGATTTCCTAATTGACTAAGTCTAATTTGAGCCGTGTCCGTGTCCAAACAGGACACGAACACACCCATTGCACACACGCGGGCAGTTTCCTGCTGCCCGACTGTGAGTGCTCATTGCTCAGGATACGAGGACATAGGAAATTAGGGAAGAATGTCGGGGAATTGACTGACATCCACTTTCCAAAGTTTGGGAACACTTGGTTCACCACACAATGAGAAATCGTGCCCGTACTGGACACATGTTGTGCGCGTACAATCAAAATACACGTACTGATACGGGCTTTCCATGTTGACATGACGTCACGTAGACTCGTTTCAGGGTCCTAGATGTCTAGTCCTACCCTAGGCGAACACGTGGACATGTGCACCTGTACTGTAGTGTACTATGTCGTGTCCTAGATCGACTAACACGTGTGCACGAGACTGTGCTGCGTCGTATGTGTTGTATTTCTACCTTAGTTGTGATTGAGACTGTATTTTTGTATTATCCTCCATTCGGAGTGTATATACTGTACAGGTACCTTATATTGTTACATGTTGTGACCTAGGACAGCGTTCTACCATCGACACTGCGGCGTAGGCTGGGCGTATTCACTTCTTGTGCCCTTACTCTAAGGTGCGGGTCGTGACACATTTTTAGTGGTGGCACATGCAGGTCTAGTTTTATGTTGTGGTATTCGAACTAGAGTATCACTACAGCCTGTAGTAGAATTAGGATATTTTGAAGGCACTCAATCACACTAGAAAAACTCCTTATCAGACTTCGTTTATCTATATTTTGCTGATTATTGTCTTCCTTTTAAATAAAAACTGTCCTCCTTTGATATTTTGACTCATTCTCAGAAATTGTTTCTTGTTTGATCTGTGTCTCCAGGATGGTTATCGAGATGAGATCGCATCACCCGGACCGGGGGATACTACAGAGTGGTCTGCCACCTCTCGTCCTGTGCAGCCAGCTCCCGGTACCGCAGCCCCAATTATGCCAGCTGGGATTGGTGTTTCAGCTGCATTCGGAGGAGCACCTCTACCAGTTAGGAGGCAGAGCCCAATGATTCCTGAGATCCTTCCGCCATAGCAGCCTCCACCTGCGAGGATGGTAGATGTTGCTCATCTATTCTCCTTCGTGTAGAGGATTCTGAGTCTCATCAGCAGCAACAGCAGCGTCAGACTGCCGACTTCCGTCAGGGGATCGACGAGGCGCATCAGCTGGTCCGTACGACTGTGGAGAGGGTGGCTACTCAGGGGCCACAGCAGTAGCCTCATCGGAGGGTGAAGGACATTCAGGACTTCCAGAAAATGTACCCTAAAGACTTCTTGGCTACCGAGGGCAACTACTACGCAGATGACTAGATTGAGCACATCGATAATATTTTTTGGCTGGCAGAGATACCAGCCAGACTTCATATTGAGGCAGCGGGCAGTCAGATGCAGGACCTAGCCCGTACTTGGTACCAGAAAGATCCTCGAGTGGAAACAGTGGGTCAGATATGGAAGCAGTTCAAGGAGGTGTTCAAGGAACAGTTCTTTCCGGATGTGGCAATAGGAGGCATCGAGGCACAGTTCGAGAGTCTGGTTCAGGAGAACCAGACAGTTGCAGAGTACGCCGGAGAGTTCTGCCGGTTGGCCAAGTTTATAGATGATCTGACAGAGAAGACGAAGGCTAGAAAGTTCTGTCGAGGGTTGATCAGGGTTAGTCACTGACTAAGAGTAACCGAAATGCTACCTTTACGGAGATCTTTGCAGGAGCCATGGTAGCGGAGGACGACCTGGGGCTCAAAATAAAGAGAGGCCAGCATTTTCAGGGAACCAGCAGCAGGGGAGGCCAGGCCAAGAGGCCTCATTTTTAGCACCAACAGTCGCAGAGGCAGATGCATCAGCAGCAGTTCCAGCCGCAACAGTTTTAGCAGCAGGGTCGTGCACCCTTCCAGCAAGTGCAGCATCAGCAGTCGAGGGTACAGCATCAGGCACCGAGACAGTAGTCCACCAGCTGTGCTTACTGTAAGAAGCTGGGGCATGGGTGGAGCGAGTGCAGGAAAAGATTGGGCAGGTGCATACTTTATGGAGCAGCTGATCATCAGCTAAAGGAGTGCTCTCAGTTCACAGGCAGAGCAGTGCAGGGAGCGGGAGCCAAGGCTCCGGCGGAGCAGCAGAAGGAACCACTCAGACTCAGCTGCAGAGGTTCATCCAGCATCAGCAGCAGGCCCGGGGAGGTCAACAGGGGCGAGCTTTTGCCATGGCGGCCGAGGATGCAAAGGCCATTGGGGAGTTGATCGCAGGTTCGATTCTTTTCGACTCTATTCCAGCTTTCGCTCTATTTGATTTCGAGGATTCCCACAGTTTTGTGTCAGTATCATTTGCTATTAGATATTGCCTTGTATCTAAATCATTTTCTAGGACCTGCAAGATCACAACCGAGTGTGGTGTTATCCTCGTGAGTGATGTTGCAGAGGGCAGAGTATTATTTTGGGAGGCCGAGACTTGGAGGTGTGTCTGCTTATAATGCCACTACCGAACTACGATATTGTATTAGGTATGGATTGGTTGAGCAGGCATCACGCTAGCATAGATTGCCATTGGGGTAGAGTTTTGTTCGGAGCGCCAGGAGAGCCAGAGTTCGAGTTCACCCGATGACAGGCAGAGCAGAGCAGCGGACTTTTCTGCGAAGTTTCAGTCGAGGAGCAGGCGGCTCCATATCCTTTGATTGCGGAGTTCATGGACATCTTTTCGGAGGAGTTGCCAAGACTTCCACCGGACAGAGACGTTGAGTTATCGATAGACTTGGTTCCCGGCACGAAGCCGATTTCTCGACATGTCTTTCGAGTGAACAATAATGAGTTGGTGGAATTGAAGAAGCAGGTAGATGAGCTGCATGACAAAGGCTTTATCCGCTCTATTTCTTTATCTTAGGGTGCACCGGTACTCTTTGTACCCAAGAAGGATGGGTCGGTGCGGATATGCATCGACTACAGGGAACTCAACAACCTGACGGTCAAGAACAGATACCCACTGCCGCAGATCGATGATCTCTTTGATCAGTTGAGCGGAGCTCGAGTTTTCTCGAAGATTGATCTGAGGTCAGGTTATCATCAGGTAAAGGTAAAGAGGGAGGATATTCCGAAGACCGCATTCAGGATACGGTACGGGCAGTTTGAGTTCTTGGTTATGCCGTTTGGGTTGACCAACGCCCCGACGGTATTCATGAACTTGATGAACAAGGTGTTCCACCAGTACTTGGACAAGTTTGTGGTGGTGTTCATCGATAATATCTTGGTGTACTCGAAGACTGAGGAGTAGCATGAGGAGCATTTGAGAGTGGCTCTAGAGACACTCAAGAGGGGGAAGCTTTATGGCAAGCTCTCGAAGTACGAGTTCTTTCTGGATAGAGTTGACTTCTTGGGTTATATGGTGACTGGAGATGGAATCTCAGTGGACCCAAAGAAGATCATGGTAGTTGAGGCTTGGTCGACACCGAGTTCGGTAGCAGAGATCATGAGCTTCTTAGGACTGGCAGGCTATTACAGAAGGTTCGTACAGGATTTCTCCCGGATTGCAGAGTCGTTGACTAGGCTGACCCGGAAGGATGCAAAGTTTATTTGGTCAGAGGAGTGTTAGGTCACTTTTGATGAGTTGAAGAAGCGGCTGATGACAGCTCTGATTCTGACATTGCCATCAGGATCAGGAGGGTTCACTATCTACAGTGACGCCTCAGGAAAGGGTTTGGGTTGTGTCTTTTAGTAGCATGGAAAGGTGATTGTATATGCTTCCAGGCAGTTACGTTCCCATGAAAAGAACTATCCTACCCATGACTTGGAGTTGGCAGCAGTGATATTTGCTTTGAAGTTGTGAAAACACTACTTATACGGAGAGAGGGTGGATATCTTCACAGATCATAAGAGCTTGAAGTATGTGTTTACACAGAAGGAGCTTAATATTAGGCAGCGCAGGTGGTTGGAGTTGATGAAGGACTTCGACATTTTACTGCAGTATCATCCAGGGAAGGCCAACGTGGTTGTCGATGCCTTGAGTAGGTATCCGACAGCCATGTGTTTGACTATGGATTGTCACTTGCTAGCGGATTTGGAGAGCCTGGGTATTGAGGTGATTGTGCCAGTAGTTCAGATGCAGATGTGGGACCTTCAGATTCAGTCGGACTTGATGGAGAGGATCAAGTCGATGCAGTTCGAGGATGTTGCTCTGCGGTGTATCCGAGAGTAGGTTCGAGCAGGGCCGGTGGATGATGAGTTTACTCTTGCAGAGGATGGCGCTTTGAGGCACGGTTCCAGGTTGTGTGTGTCCAGTGGAGAGCTCAGGGAGCAGGTCATACAGAAGGCCCACTGATCTCAGTACTCTATGCATCCCGGTGCCAATAAGATGTATAGGGACCTGAGGGAGCACGTCTGGTGTTATGGAATGAAGCGGGAGGTAGCTCGCTTCGTAGCCAGATGTTTGGTCTGTCAGCAGGTCAAGGCAAAGAGGCAGAGGCCAGGAGGTTTGTTGCAGCCATTGCCCATTCCAGAGTGGAAGTGGAAGCATATCACGATGGATTTTGTTTCTAGATTATCGTGTACACCATGAGAGAAAGACGCGATTTGGGTCATCGTAGATATATTGACCAAATCAGTCCATATTTTGCCATTTAAAGTGGGTACGTCTACTGAGAGGCTTACAGAGATGTACATGCGGCAGATTGTCAGGATTCATAGAATTTTGGTCAGCATTGTCTCGGATCGGAATAGTCGCTTTACTTCCCATTTCTGGCAGAGTCTGTAAACTAGTTTGGGCACTCAGCTCAAGTTTAGTACTGCATACCACCCTCAGACGGACGGACAGTCAGAGATGACTATTCGGACGCTCAAGGACATGCTACGGACGTGCGTCTTGGATTTTGAAGGATCATGGGAGGATCATCTGCACTTGGTGGAGTTTGCTTACAACAACAGTTTTCATGCTAGCATTGAGATGTCATCCTTCGAGGCTCTGTACGGGCGTAGATGTTGTACACCCTTGTCTTGGGATGATGTCGGGTAGCGATCTTTATTGGGACCTGAGATGGTTGTTGATACAGCCGAGAAGGTGAAGCTCATCAGGGACAGACTTCGCGTGGCACAGGGCAGACATTGGCATTGGGCCGATAGCCACTGGAGGCCTTTGGAGTTTGAGGTACAGATTAGAGATAGGATTAAAAGTAGGTTGTTTATTTTTTTTGTTTGATCATGTTTGATTATTTTGTAACTTGAGACCTTGTTTTTGTTAGGTCAGAGACATGGTTTTTCTGAGGATATCTCCGACTCATGGTACCATACGTTTTGGTGGAGGTGGGAAGCTTAGCCCGCGCTTCATCGGACCTTTCATGATCAGCGGAAGAGTCGGTGACATGGCATACAGGCTAGACTTGCCACCTGCACTACTGGGTGTCCACAACGTATTCCATGTATCACAGTTGAGACGATATGTGGTTGATCCTAGCCATGTGCTTGACTATTCGGAGATTGAGGTGGGACATACTCTAAGTTATCTAGAGCAGCCAGTAGAGACTCTGGATCGCAGAGAGAAGGTACTTAGAAACCAGGTGATACCCTTGATTCACATCGCATGGAGGCATCATTCTCCAGGAGAGTCTACCTGGGAGCGGGAGGATGAGATGCACAAGCGATACCCATATCTTTTTGGACCTTGTGGTATGATTATCTATCCTTCTCATCAGTTTAGTTTCATCTTTTAATTTCGAGGACAAAATTCTTTTAAAAAGGGTAGATTTGTCACTACCATATTTTAGCTTGAGGTTATTTTAGTCATTTTGTGAATTTTTAATTTATTTTGAATTATTGAAGTGATGGTTATTATTTTTGACTTTTGCTAGTTAAGACTTTAGAGACTAACCTAGATGTTGACTCTAGCTATGGTGACTTGAATAGCATGGTGGGACCCTAGCTAACTTAAGTCAACCCAAGATTAGTCATTTAGAACCAAGTTTTATTAGGAGAATAAAGAATAGGTTCAAGGACTTTTGACTTAAGGATTTATTTCCATTACCATTTAAACTTGGCCCAACCCATTAGCTATCAACCCTAACCCTAATTTCAGCCACTATGGCCGGCCACATTGGGATTTTCCCCCCACTATAAAGTCTCTCTTTCATTGTTCTTGCCTCTTTTGTAACATTGTAACTTTTTGAAAGGAAAGGTATTGTCATTCTTCCCCAATCCATAACTATTCCATTTTAATTCCTTTTTGACTCTAGTTTCTTGCATTAAAGTCTAATCCTACTCTCTTTTTTTGTTCATGGAGAAAATCTCAATTTTGGGACAATTTGGAGATTTTGGCTAGCAAGAGGAATCATTCTATTTGGAACTTTTTTTGTCATTGACACACTATAGGTAAACCCTCTAAATTGTGTTTAATTCTGATTTCTTTGCATATTAGCCTAGATCTAAGTGTTCCCTAGCTGTGGTGTATGATTTGTGTAAATTTGTATTGATTTCGTGTCCGTATCGGACATGCATCATAACCTAGATCTAAGTGTTTGTGAAAATGCCTCAATGGGTTTTAATTTGTTGTTTTTAAAAAAATAATTAAATAGAAATGTTGATATATATATATATATATATATATATATATATATATATATATATATATATATATATTGATTGCCTAATTGACTGAGTCTAATTTGAGCCGTGTTCTTGTCCAAACAGGACACGAACACACCCACTGCACACATGCGGGCAGTGTCCTGCTGCCCGACTGTGAGTGCTCATTGCTCAGGACACGAGGACACGAGAAATTTGGGGAGAATATCGGGGCATTGACTGACATCCACTTCCCAAAGTTTGGGAACACTTGGTTCACCACACGATGAGAAATCCTGCCCGCATTGGACACGCGCTGTGCGCGCACAGTCCAAATACTCACACTGATACGGACTTCCCGTGTCAACACGACGTCACGTGGACTCATGTCAGGGTCCTAGACATGTAGCCCTACCCTAGGCGAACACGTGGACATGTGCACGTGTACTGTAGTGCACTATGTCGTGTCCTAGATCGACTGACACACGTGCACGAGACTGTGTTGTATAGTATGTGTTCGTGTGTGTTCAAATCTGATTGGACACGTCGTGTCCTACTTTTGGGACACGACACACACTGTAATGCATGTTCACACATACACGAATGGTTACCAACCAATAAAAATCGAATATTAGTTGTATTTGAATTCGAATTTAGGGATTTTCCCAAATTCCTAATACCATGTTTTTAATGTGCTGATTTCTGAGAATTATTGTGTTTAAACTGAATTTAGATGATCAATTACCATGGTAGATTGTATGTATCACATCTGGGTTTGAGTTGCATGATTGGGATTAATATTGGCTAGGTGTTTGGATTTTTTGAATTTCCATTTGGCTGTCAAAATCGAAATCTGGGACACTGAGTTCATATATGCATGTGTACACTGTTTTCCTGAGAACCAATGATGTTTTCCTACATACACATACCACTGATATCTACACACACACACTCTATTGAATTCAAAACTGAGAGCTAATGTACACACACACTCACACATCGATTTCCCACACACATGTATACACGCACACGCATGAACTAAACTGAGAACCTATACTACCTACTGCTGTGTTGATTCCTAATACACGCACACTCATACACATCTACACACATAGAGGAATCTATTTACACACACTTGTGTAAACTGATTTGCTAACACCCTATATCTATGCTACATACACTCACCCATTGATATCACTCACACACATTCACACAAGTTGAGAACCCCCTCTTTACTGTCACACACATCACCCTATTGTACACACACACATATAGATATCTGTCACTCTATATCTCTCTCTAATTATGTATATATATCTATAGTATCTATAATTTTGCTAGAGAAATGTGTAATGTATATATATACAAATTGCCTATATGTAATATATATAATGTATGTTAGTAAGCTATATATACATATAGTGATATATGTATATATATACAAGTTGATGCATGCCTATATATATATTTAGCTTTTCTATGCATTGTAGTATATATATATATATATATATATATATATATATATATATATATATATATATATATATATATATATATAATGCCATGTTATATAGACCTAGTGATGTATGCTAAATATATGCATGTATATATATATATAGATATATATAAGCTAATGTATGATGAATGCATGCCTATAGTATATAACTTGTGTTGGCTTGTGTGACTTGTGAATGATGTGTGCTTGCTAGAATAGACTAGTTAGGCTTAGTGAGACTTGATTGGGTTAGGCTTGACCTAGTTGACCTAGTTTGACTAGTACAGTTGACTAGAGTTGACCAAAGGTTGACTTTAGCCTAGATTGACCCAAACATCATGTAGAATGCATTATAGCAATCTATTTTACCATTATGAATATGTTGTGACTTGTGCTGTTCTGAATAGGAGCCAGACACCACTCCTCAGGTAGTATTTTATTTTAGATACTCAAGATATCAGGCGATTACATTCTCTGATCATTTCATAACTTGCTTAGGATTATATTCTTGCTCTAGATTACTTTACTTGAAGCTGTCACGTTGGTAACACGGATTGGTACTATATGGATCCCTTCATGAGATGTTATCCCTCTCGGGAGCATTGGATACTCATGTCTTGTGTGTTTTACTTACAACATGTATCTCATGCTTCTACTATCATGAATCTATCATGAATCTGCTTGTGACTCATGTACTCTCATGAATCACAGAGCCTTCACGAATCTATTCATGAATCATTCATTATAAGTCAGTAGCGTAGTCATGAATCTTACGTAACTTGATTGGATCCTTGTGTATTGATTGGGGAAAAGGGAGAGTAGAACTAAACATGTGAATGATTCCAAAGTAGTGTAGTCATGAATCAACTCTTTAGTATAGCCATGAATCACCTCCAGCTGTTCACATGCTTATCTTGTACTCTGATTCACTAGTCACTGATAGTTCTCTATTTATAATAGTTATTTACTTACAGTTCTCTCTTTTATACCATGTTGTTCTTTCAGTTTTATGTATCTTACTTTCTAGCATGTTTATATTCCTAACCTGTTATGATTTGCGTGAGATGTATTATGCTCGCTCATGTCCTGACCGGACCTGTTAAAAATTTTACAGAGGATGACGATGAGGCGCTCTGTACTACATACTATGGGACAACCCTAGAGGATAGTTGTGACTTGGATCTCCAGTAGGATCCATTAGCAGTGGATGACACACCTTTAGTCTAGAGTTGTCTTTTCAGTTATACTTATTTCTCTGGATCATTGTATTTGAGCTTTGGATGTTTCTGGATTGCTGTGATATCTTAGACACTTAGATTCTCTATTTATTTGTATCTTTTATGGATTCGTTTTATATCTATCTACCTCATCGTATTTCTACCTTAATTATGGTTGAGACTGTATTTCTGTATTGTCCTCCATTCGGAGTGTATATACTATACAGGTACCTTATATTGTTAGATGTTTTGACCTAGGAAGCGTTCTACCGTCGATACTGCAACTTAGGCTGGACGTATTCACTTCTCGTGCCCTTACGCTAGGGTGCGGGTCGTGACAGAACCGAACCGAGACGAGCCGGGCCGGGCGGCGATGGCGGCGCACGCGTGTGGCCCATATAGCTTCCACACACAACTTTTAATGAAGCACCAATAGGCAAAGTAATATAAGCTCAAACCACTCTCCTATCCTAGCCGATGTGGGACTATATGAGGTGGAGGGGATTTAGAATAAAAGCAACAGCAGCATCAATGTTCCACCAAAAAAGAGGTGGGACTATTAAATTGAGTAAACTTGAGCTTTTGCTCAATCTCACATCTAACAATCCCCCCCAAAAGGTCAAGTTCTAAGGTAATATAAGAAGAAAAGATAGGAGAATTTATGGGCAGTTGTATACTATGCATAAATGAGATGGACTATGTTAGCCCAATGATTATATCATATTTTTGAATATGGCTAATCAACAAAGTTTAACATAATGACGTCACTAATATTCATGTAATCACTATCATGTTGTAACTTAAACTTAGCATTGTCATAATGTTAACGTTGTCATGAATGTTCTATATCATATTGCTATGCTTATATCATATTGTTTTGTTCGTCTAACATGTTCTTATAGACATGCAATAAGCATGATCAAGCTTTGTAAAACCATGACATATGCAATAGAGAATTATTGATGGGCCAAAGACGG
The DNA here is from genome assembly GCA_029216955.1 of Iris pallida. Classification (NCBI taxonomy): domain Eukaryota; kingdom Viridiplantae; phylum Streptophyta; class Magnoliopsida; order Asparagales; family Iridaceae; genus Iris; species Iris pallida. Next base: position 1,007,061 of record JANAVB010017195.1, on the reverse strand, counting down.
CGTTATACAAGACAATTTTTCTGAACCGCCTAACGACCTATCCGGGGCCTCGCATCGAGGGTTCCGCTGCCTGGTCAGCGGACAGGGGTCGAGGGGGCAGCACCCTCCGTCAGGGGTTCGGGGGCGAAGCCTCCGAAAGGTATTCAGATTTCCAGATCTGTTTATCCTTGGACGACTGTCATCAAGGAAAAAGGCGTCTTCATGTTTGCTCAAATATTTGAAGAAAGACATCATCAAAGGGCTCTTGGTTTTTCTATTTCATCAATATAATTTTGCATATTTATTGAGTCTAGGAATATGATGTAAACTACATCATACTGGCAAATAGGCTATCCAAGAAATGTTTTCAAAATACCCTTTCATTTTGAAAACAAATCCACTTACAAAAGCCCAAACTACTTCCTAACTGCCTGACTTTTCAAAAAGTCCAAAACTATTTTGCAAAAACTCAAATAGAACTCCAACAGAACTCAGCCAGAGTTCGGCCAGAATTCGGCCAGAGTTCGGCCAGAGTTCGGTTAGTGAATCTTGCTTTTTGAACTTGGTCTTCCTGCAGTTACGGATCCCAACGAGATGTTCTCATAGAGTTCTGCCCGAATTCTGCCCGAATTCTGTCAAAATTCTGTCTTTGGAAAAACTATAAATAAAGAAGAATTTCTATCATTTTAATTCACTCACTCACATACCAATTCACTTTCATATCTCTTCTCTATAAGCCTACTACTTCTTCCAAAGTGTTCTGAGCTATTCATTTTCAAATCCTAAGCCAGTTACAATCCTCTAGTCGATTTGCAGTGCGGTACGGTCTAGAAGTTTTAGAGTGGTTGTAATCAGAGGCTTGATTGAAGATAGACACTTCACAATTGAAGTTGGTCGAGTACTTCGTATCAAAGCTCGCGTTGTAGAAGTTGCAAGAACTTCAGATGAAAACTTGTGGTGATTTTCCATAGTGGATTCAACTGGAAGCTAGAGTTCTTCCGACTGGACTAGTCCTCATAAGAGGAAAACCAGTATACATCCTCGTGTTTGTGTTTTTGTTTGCTCTCTGCTCTCTACTTTTTATTTACATATCTGTGATATATATTATGTGATCTTGTTACTAACATTTTTTTAAAATAGTTAATTTCCGTTGCCTACTCTATTCACCCCTCTCTAGAGTATTGCGCTTTACAACTCGTTCCTACAATCGATCCTACAGACTACAGCCTTGAATCTCATGTAATGACTATTGTCTGTCTGAAGAAGAGCTTGATGGACTACGTCTTGAATCAGTCTTCTTGAACCAGACTCAAAAAATAGCACACATAGTACGCTAGAGCTACTTGGGTCTATCGGGTGGCGCGTTTGGTTGGCCATGTGCACTTTTACACATTCATGAGAGTTGTCTAGGATCGCCCTGTCCTATAGTCGTGGCCCTCACGACCTCTCATATAGGTAAGTCCTCAAGGGTTGGTGATAGGAATCAACCCTGCATATCATACTTGGACTTATTAAGAGTTTAAACTCACCCTATCTATATCACAAAAGGAACAATATCACCATAGGAATGGGGTATGAATGTACACATGTACAGCCTCCTGGGCTTTTATTTTAAAGAGAATTTAATCTCAGGTCAGTGTTCCATAATAGTCACCTAGTCCAGCTTATTTCTACCCATTGAACCAGCTTCTTGGGATCTCCAGTCAGACTCGGTTGGGTTGCCACTGCTGGTGACTATACAATAGACTTAACCCCATCCCTCTCGATGATTCTAGGATCAATATCCTAGACAGACCCTTCGTCAAGTCACTAATAAAATAAGGCAAATTAGCGACGTCAGGATACGTCGCTAATTAATAAAAATACGTCGCTAAAAGGAATTAGTGAAGACTTTAGCGATGAAACATAAAGGTCGCGAAAAAGATAGTCGCAGATGACAAATTCGTCGCCCTCCGTCGCTGTTTGCGATGTTACCCCAATGTCGCTAGGACGTCGCAAAATTAGCGACGGAGGGCAAAGAAATTATACGTCGCCAAAGTAGCGACGTAGTTCGACCACTTAGCGACGTCATTTCTTTTTATGTGATGACATGGCATGCCTGCCACGTCAACAGTGTAGCGACATACAGTGACCAAATTAGCGATGTCATCTCTCTGCCACGTCAGCTACTGAGCGATGAATTACGATGGATCGCGACGTAACGGTGCTAATTAGCGACGTCAGGATATGTCGTTATACGTCGCAGAACGTCGCTATACGTCGCAGATATTATGAAAAAAATTTAAAAAAATATGTTTGGTATTTTTGTTATGCTGTGTGACACAGACACACATCATCACAAAAATACCAAACATATTTTTTTAAAATTTGGGCAGCACCTCCTTTGTATATCAGATCATCGCTTATAACCCAGTACAGGTATATTTGTCATCCCCGTCGCAGATATCACAAACATACATGTCCAAGTAAATATCATACATGTACTCAATGAAAATACCAACAAAGTAAATATCACAAACATACATGTCCAACAAACATACATGTCTAACAGAGTCAAATAAGAATGAAAATCAGTGTATTAATGATCAATGGGTCCATAGGGCCAATACATACAAAGATGATAAAAAAAATCTACTAGATCACTGAGGATCCCAGCTATGCATCTGAGATAACATGAACTCATACTGCTCTTGTGTAAGCTTGACCACAGGGGCAGGAGGAGGCAGTGCAACGTCTGGAGTCTGCGTCGTCGATGGACCGGAAGGACGTATGTACTCTAGCTCTCGCAATCGGTCACCATGCGCAGCAAGGGTACGCACCATCCTCTGAGTACCCTCCTCAAGAGAAGCATGTAGATGGATGAGTGAGGCAGCCACGGTCCTCTACGATCCCTCTAGCTCGACCTTTCTACGCTCTATGTGCTCCGTAGACTCGGTAAGCATGTGCAAGCTGGCAGGTGTAGCCTGCTGCAGACTCATCAGCTCCTGTATACTGCGCTCGACCGCATCAAATCGTCTGGTGATCATCAGATCGTTGCTCTGCGGTATGGTGCTCAGAAATCTGCTGCTTCAACTCGTGATGCAGCTCGTCGATCTGACGAATAATATCCTGAGTTCGTAATGACGCCTGCGAAGCTGGAGACTGCGCACTGACAAAGGGGGCCCGGGATGACTCTAAAGCCAAATAGGTGCCGTAGGATCCCGTGCCATAGTACGTACCCTTCTAAAGACCACCAACGGCGGTCATCCAGAGGTCGTCCGGTGATGGAGCTGTAGACGGCTGGGAGGAAGTACCAGCCTCTCCCTCTGCTGGCACACTAGCAGCAGCAGCCGCCTCCTCTTGTAGCCGAAGAAACTCGGCCTAGAACATTGTTTGCTAACGTCTAAGTGTTTGCTAAAGTCTATATTGATATCTATTTTCCTGTTTTCTAAATTATAGTAAATTAATATAAAGAATAGAACGTACATATGCCTGCGTCGCCCTCTCGTCAATGAACTTTCCAGCCTCCGATGGGTGACCATGAAGACGGTCACCATGTTTGGGTCCTCACCCTTTTTTACCTATTAAAATATATTATCTATTATTAGTATTAAACATTCTATCCAACTATATATAAAATTTTCTCTAGTAAAGGAAACGTACCAGACGATGAAAATGCTCCGTCATAGGAATGGAGCCACCACACCACTTACTGGCGCTCGACCGTGCCACCTTGGCCTTGTCAGACCGCTCATGGTACCTAGCCTCGCCGAATCTAGCCTTCATCGCAGTCCATTGCTCTGGCGTGATCCAACCATGGATCAGCTTTCCGGAGCAATCACGAGACTTCTGGTCATGGATTGCATCACGGATGAGCTTGTTTGCGACGGCAGAAAATTGGACATCGATCTTCGTCGCCCGATGTGGTGGATAGAAATAGGTCCTCTACAAGAAGTTAAATAGAAAGAGTTGTATAATATACACAAATGATTATTAAAATTTAAAAATAAATAATTTTTTTACCTTGAAATAGGCCAACCAAAAGGCCTTCCTATCTGCGGGAGCATCTGAGTAGTTAATCCAAGGTCCACCATAGTTCTGCCTCAGAAATAACCCCAGCTGTCTCTGTACTGTAGGAGGCCGATATCTATACAATAATAAATTTTATGAATATATATGTACATATAATCATTTGAGAAATATATATTAACTAATTAACTTACTTCGTAGGCCCGTCCATCCAAATCTCCATACGCGTCTCGTCCGAGGGAGCGCATGGAGGGTAGCTCTCATCTCCTACCTGACCAGGATCAGTCTGATCGCCGTCCTCGAGATGCTTGGCGTAAGATCTTCCCATGGAGCCGTCGACAGGACGAATGCTGGACGCGGGAGGAATGCTGGACGCGGAAGAAATGCTAGACGACGAGGGAGGAGTGGCCAACCTGCTGGCGTTTGCCATATTTTTGCAGCATAAATTGGTCCCTTGGCTAGCATTCTAATAAACTCATTTTCAAGTCTTGCGTATGGACGATCGACCTAAATACCACGAAAAAAGAAATTAAGCTCATTCTCAAGTGCATATACAGAAAGGTAATTACAGAGTTCTCAAGTCTTACATATGCACTCAACCATGATGGAAAATAACGCCTCATTTCTTGTTCTAGTTCTTCTTCTGTTATGTGTGGCCTACCTGACCTCACATCATCATTAAATATGCTGAAAACAACATCGTTCAATTAATGTAATAGTATAATAATCAACACTATTAAAATAATTTAGACGTATTAATTACTTACCCCTCTAGCTTCTCTACTTCATCCTCGTCGCAGTTGAGTAATACATACACCTGAGCAGCCCTTAGCTCATCATCGTTCAGATATCTTTTCTTTATTTTACCTGATGGCTTTCCTGGAGTATTGAATACCTTCAGTATTGTATCATTACATTCGACATCCGTCGTCGTTTCTGGAAGCTCTCGTTCTATTAGTTGCAATATAAGGCTTGAAATACATCGAACAAAAGTTTGTAATCTCCTCGAGAACATAGGCTTCACAAATAGAACCCTCGACCCATTTCTTATTTTTTTACCTTTCTTTTTAGGAGATTCAAATGTCGCTCGAACGGGTATATTTATCGATATTCGACGGGTACACCAACACATGCCTCATAGGAAAGATGAATCGACAAATGCTCCATAGAGTCGAAGATTAATCCAGGAGGAAACACCCTCTCTAGCTTGCACAATGTTACCACAATATCCTTCTCTTGCTTTTCTAGACGATCAACGAGCAATTTCTTAGAACAAAGAACCCTGAAGAATATGCTAAGCTCCATCAATGGATCCCAAACTGCCTGCAGTAAGAATTTTCGAAATGCAATCGGAATTAACCTCTCCATAAATACGTGACAATCGTGGCTCTTCGTATCCGTCAATTTGTTTTCCTTCGGATCGACACATTTTCTTCCATAGGCCGAAAAGTCATTGATGGTCCACATAAGGGTTGCCTTCATCTAAAAATTCTGCTTTCTGGAAACATCATACGTGTTAGAACCTACTTCCCATAACTGATTCAACTCATCTATCAAAGGTTGTAAGTACACATCAATGTTCCTCTTAGGATTGTTCGGACCAGGAATTATAACGGTTAGAAACATATATTGTGTCTTCATGCACATCCAAGGCGGTAGGTTATACGGAGTGACAATCACAGGCCAGCACGAATACTGGGATCCCGAAAGACAAAAAATGAGTAAAACCGTCAGAAGATAGTCCCAACCTGACATTACGCGGATCTGAAGCAAAATCAGGATACACTCGATCAAAGTGCTTCCACGCTTCTCCATCGGATGGATGATCCAACACTCCTTCAATCTATTCTCGCGTGTGCCAACTCATATTTTCGGCCGTCTCTTTCACCATAAATAATCTTTGCAACTGCGACGATAAAGACAAGTAGTGCATTGAATCGGTCGGTCTTCTTGTATCGGTAGACCTTCCTTCCTGTACTAGTTGTCTTATAGCGATCAGCACTACAAAATTTGCACACATCTGCGTCCTTGTCGTCTTTGTAGTACAGCATGCACCCATTGCGACAAGAATCAATTTTCTCGTATCCCATCCAAAGCGATCTCACCATCTTCTTAGACCGGTAGAAGTCTTTAGATAACTTAGCACCCGCCGACAAGATTTATATAATCAACTCCAACACTCGGTTGTAGCATTCTTGCGACATGTTAAAATCTGACTTAATGCTCAACAGTCTTGTAACCACCTCCAACGGTAAATGATCCTCACAACCAGGATACAATGGAGTCCTTGCATTCTCCAGCAACTCCATAAACTTTGCAGCATCGACATTGGGTGCCTCCTCAGCTGCATCATGAACGAAACTAGGCCCCACAGCGTCGAAAACCATGTTCATGCATCCGTCGTCGTATGTATGATTATCTGAAACAAAATTAGGTCTTGCATGCATATACGGCTCATCATAAGGCTCCGGCTCTGATGCTAAAGACACAAGTTCTTCGTGTACGGTCCACTGACAGTAATTAGGCGTGAAATCCCTCGAGTACAAATGATATGTCACTTCTACTTCTGGATAATATTTCATGTTATGACATTTCACACACGGACACTTAATTTTGGTACCGTCCATGTACTGAGGGAACGCCTTAGTAAACTGCAGGAACTGCTCTAATCCCGCTATGTATTCATCTCGTACATCGCACATATCATCAGGACGACTATTATACATCCATGAATGACACCATAAGTAGTAATTCATATCTATTTGGAAATAATTCTACAAAGATGGACACACAATTATCCAATAGGCACAAATTCGTTTCATAAATACCTACACAAATTGGACACCTGGACACGAACCACTTAACATAGAGGTGGGGGCAACCACTGACAAGCCCCCCCTCAAGTGTCGTGTCGGCTGGATGCATGTCAGACACGAAATCGCACGTGTACGGGATTTGGACTGTGCGTGCACAATCGTAAATTCGACTCTGATACGCCTTGGTATCTTGGACATACGACTTGTGGACCCAATTCAAGGTGATAGACACGAAGCCCTACCCCTACTCTCCACGTGGACACGAGCACATGGCCAATGGCACACTATGTCGTATCCAATTTGACCCAACCCCATTGCACAATACTGGTTTTCTGCTATGTACTGATATTCTGTTATTCTCTGTTTGGATACCTTCGTGTCTAATGTTTGGACACGCATACCCTCCTCTGACACGTACACATATGGGAAACACTTCTATACAACTATTTTTAGGTTTTATTGAGTTTGGATTTTAATTTGTTATTTTTGAAATGAATTCACTAATACAGTCTGATACTCGAAGAACTGGTTTCAAGTTTAAATAGACTTTGGGTTTGATTTTTGAATTTGGTTGGGGTTGATTATGAAGATGTGGTTTTGTCTGATACTTGAGTTTTGCAATGTAATGTGAACTATTCGGGTCTTCATTTGATTTTTAGTTTTCAAATTCCTAAACTGTTTTCACTGATACTCGAGTATGTAATCTGAGTTGAGTAAAATTGTAACTGAGTTCATATGTGTTTGAATATGGTTTTGAATTTTGATTTTAGTAGATATATGAATTTGTTCACTGAGATACCATGTTAACCTGAGAACAAAATATTTAACTGCCAAAACTGAGAACACTATGTTTATTCACTTTATTTTTCCTTTCACTCTTCACTGCTCACTGTCCCCACACACACTGTCCACAGTCACACACACATTTTCCTACTACCCACATGTTGCTTCCATTCATACTTCATAACAGTATGTTGACACTCACTATATGTTGACACTTCACTACTATACACCCATCTATATGCTGCCACATCTCTCTCTCTCTATACACACACTTATACATATGTTGACACACACCCTAAACTGCCACTCTATATTAAGCTTGAGCTTGGCTTGGTTTGAGCTTGTTTATATTTTAGAGCTTGAGCTTGGCTCGAGCTTGTTTATATTAAGCTTGAGCTTGGCTTGGTTTGAGCTCGAGCTTGATTAGATAAGCAAGCTTGATTCAAGCTTCATAAACAAGCTCGATAAGCTCAAAATCAAGCTCGTTAAGCTAAATTTCAAACTTGTTCGACTTTATTTCAAGCTTAATGAGCTCGATTTCAAGCTAATTAGGCTTGAATTCAAGTACCTGTAATATTAACACTTTATATATAAAAATTTAATTTAAAATGTTCCTTTATATCAATTATAAAGAACATATAAATATATAATAGACACAACTATATTATTATACAAATATATTTATATAATTAGAATTTAACAACAAACGAGCTCCTAAACGAGCTTCTAAACGAGCCAGCTCGCAAGCTCATAAACGAACCAGCTTGCAAGCTCAAACGAGCCGAGTACTTCTAAGCTTGAGCTTGGCTCGTTTATTAAACGAGCTCGAAAATGAAGCTTGAGCTTAGCTTGTTTACTAAACGAACCGAGCTCAAACGAGCTTTTATCGAGCTGAGCTCCGAGCAGCTCGCGAACGGCTTGGCTCATTTGCAGCCCTAGTTAGGGTTAGGGTTCTCGTGTAACCTAGGGCTAGGGTTAGGGTTCTCGTGTCTGTGTCGTCTGTGCCCACATTTGTGTCCGTGTCTAGATAGCTAGGGCTAGGGTTAGGGTTTATCTGAAGAGGGCGGCTCGGTCAGAGGAGGGAGGCGGTGAGGAGGGAGGCTTCGTCGGAGGAGGGGGGCGGCGAGGAGGGGGGCTTCGTTGGAGGAGAGACTGAAAAATTTTGGAAAATTTTTGGAAGAGAGAGAAGGGAAAATAAAAGTTTCGAACGGGATATATTAAAATATTAGCAACGTCTGATTTTTGACGTCGTTGAACATCGCTAAGGAGCGACATAACTTAAGTCACATCGCTGAACGTCGCTATTCAGCGACGTACTTTATCTCTTATCGTGGAACGTCGCTATTCAGCGACGTTTTGCGATGTCTATCAAAAGGAGTCGCTATATTCAATATTTAGCGATGTTATTTTATTACGTCGCTAAATTATGTCGCTAATAGAGCATATTTTAGTAGTGAGTGGTCAGTGTAATGCCCCGCTCCGTACGGCGTATTACGCTGAAGCGTTGACTCAACGAGTCACGTTAACGCAAGGAAATATTTCGATGCAAAACGATACGAGAGCTAAGTTGTCCCGAGCAACGCATCGAACTAAGACGATGCGAAGAGTTGCCTTGCCCCGAAGGAATGCATCGAGTTGAATCGATGCGAAGCGCCGCGTTGCCCCGAAGGATGAGTGTGTTGAATCGGCTCGAAGATTCTAAGAAATCGAATCGACCAAGGCGCAAGTCCGAATCGAAGCAAGTATTGATTTTAGTTGGTTTCGTATGCAGGTTATACTTTGACGGGAAAATATTAGAGGTCGATATTTTGCAATATTTAGTAAGGGGTCCGCGAAATCAAATCGTTGCCTTGCGACGGGCTAAGACTTGGGCACGCTAAGGCAAATCGGACGTATAACTCAATGAAGCACGAAGTGCTCGAATGGCTAAGTCAGGAGAGTGGCCGTGCAAACAAGTTATGAAATCGAGCCGCATCGGCTCGACAAAACGACGAAGGCGTATCGACTCAAGGTGGGAGGATTGACTTCTTTTTACTCCTTCATTCGATAAGTCAAATATATCATTGTATCTAAAGTTAACCTATCGACGCCACGGGCATGGCCGATCGGAGATAAAATCATAGTGTGAGTCGAACACTAAGTTAGAACAATTGAAATGAAACGTGCATCAATATGTACGAGTCGCTATGGGACATTGGATATCGCTAAGGCAAGCGCCTCGGTACGGAAGCCGCAAGAACATGGGATAACTGTACTCGGCGAGTGCCTTAGTGCACGAACCATACCGTGCCTTTGCTGCACGAGTTAGACGGCTAGAACATTGAAAGACAATAGGCGAGCGCCCTAGCGCACAAGCCCCGAACATTGAATGCTAAGTTATAGAACATGGGGATACGGTCTTAACGTGCCTACGTGCACGGGATAATAAAAGATGGCTTCGTTGCGAGAGAATACAGTTGTGGCATGAATGTGGCAGAACTGTCGGATATGACATGTTGCCTCGAAAGGTGTTCGAGACCTTCGGGTCGTTCGGTTGACGAGCATTGAGTTGAGGCACGATGCCATTGAATCATCGAAACGAAGTGCGAAACAAAAGAACATAGAAAGCTAAATGGAAGAAATGTGAGACGATAAGTCTGAGACTCGGACTCAAGACTATGTTTGGTTGTTTGAATTTAACTGTTGAATGATAGGGCATTGCATGGTCGATTGGAATGGGCTCGAGATTAATGTGATAATAACTCGTGCACGAGTATCCCCCCAAACGGGTAAATACCGGAGGTCCCCGGAACCGATTTGGCCGCGGAGGGATGATAATCTTTGTAGGCGCACATCCTTAAACAAGATGGGAGAAGCCGCAAATGATGGCATGTACCGGGAATATTTCGGTTGTTTGGGAGAGTGACCCAACCCGTGAAACGCCGGCAGCCCAACCAAATAGAGAGAAAAAGAAGGAGAGAAAAGAAAGGAACTCCTTTAGTACATTCCGGCACGGATACGCCAACAGCCCTCATATAGTTAAGGAACGATGGGTTGAAAGTGTAGGCGCGTATGCGTCCCGCATAGAGATCCTGCTTAGAGATGCACAATAACATGACAGGGAAGGATTACGGCGTATTCACCTTGCGTCGGTGCAAGGGCGAGTGCGTCGATTTGGTAAGTCGTGCCACGAATCAAACACGAGATTGCTTGTTTGTTTGCCTATTCAATTCGATAACATGATGCTATGATAACATGCTTTACGCTTTCGAATATGCCATAAAATTGACCCTAAGGAGAACATAGCAAGATCATAAGCTAAGTTGCATGATTCAACATAAATATTAAAATGTCAATTTGGAAAGATGATCTTTGCTTCAGTACATACGAGGACGAACGTACTGATCCCCCACCAGCTTCATGCAGGGTGCAGGAAATGGATTGCTCGCGGCGAAGCGTTGCTTGAACGTGTTAAGGCTTGGAATGCCGAAGCGCATTGAAGCGTGCTATCGCATTGACGCTCGGACTACGCAGCTGGATTGATGCGACCGAGATATAGAAGGCATGATGTATGGAACGGTGAAATTCTTTGTGGACAAGAGAGAACCTGAGTGTTGTAACCAATCTAGCATATATTGTTAGGCTATCGAAAGCCATTGTAATCTCAGTTTCAGATATCAATAAAGAGAATTGTTTTGTATACTCTGTTTCTATTCGTTGTTAATATCGAATCAAAAGATAACCATTTGAGAACTTGTCATCTTGCCTTGCACGAGCGCAACTCCAGGCTCGTGCGGTATCACGCCCCCTGCGAGGACGATGATTCGGGTGATTCCGGGTCGAGGCGTGACAAATTTGTATCAGAGCTCTAGGCTCAATTTCCTCTGGACGCTCGCTTCATTACAATTCGAAAAGTTGCCCACCACCACTTGATATCACTCTTAACTCTACTCGATGCCGAACTGGATGTTCCATACAATAAGTCTAATACAAATCATAAAATTTTGCCGCATGTGTTTTGGAAATTTCATGATGTTTGCTAAGAAAGTCGCGAAGGGTATATTACATTGAATACAAACGAGCCGCAAAATGTTAGTTGCTGCAAGCGCAACAAATTGTGAAATACGATTTGAGATATTGTCGCAATGTAACATGTTGAAAGAGAAATAAAATGATGCACGAAGTGCAACGAGTAATGGTGAATATGCGTTAAAATGAAAGTGAGAAGTGATAAGCCAATACCGAATGTGTTAAAACGGATTGTGCATTGACTTGGAAAGTCGAGAGTAATTCGTTGTACGAGGTGCGGTAAATGTCAGAAATGATCGTTGTATGATGTGCAACGCGTATTGAAAGTAAAAATTATTGCACGTGGTGCAACGCATATCAAATTAATCGTTGCACGAAGTGCAAAGGAAATTGGAAATGAATCATTATACAAAGTGAAATAAAAGTGTCGGAAATAAATCGTAGCACGATGTGCAACGCGTATCGAAAGTAAAATTTGTTGCACGGGGTGCGACGCATATCAGACAAATTGTTGCACGAGATGCAACGTAAGGAAAAAATTGAATTCATAAATCGATAGAACGAATCGTTCGGTTGCACACCAAACTTATGTTGGCAAATGAGAACATTGACCGAGTTGTGTTGGATTTTGATAGAATCAAAGTTACGGTTGTGATCAAGCACGATCACTGCAAAAATCGTGAGTCGGAAGAGAATGTTAGCCTATACTAAGTATAACGCGAGGGAAATGGCTTGAACTCTGAGTGGTATATGCCATACCACATAGGCGATGAATGACTCGATTTCGAGTGGTATATGGTATAGCACTTGTGCGATAAATTGCATCGACGCTTTGTGAGAATTGCGAAAAGTTTGTCCGCAACGAACGGGGGAGTACCGAGACTCGATTGAAAATTTGTATGACGATATGTTGATGCAAGTATTCTTCAAAATTCGGGTGGGACGATAAGGCAAGACTCGTATCGATGAACGATACGTCGGACGAAAGTTATAAGTTGGTCGGACGACCGAGACTAGCGAAACGGTTAGCCTTGAGGCAATAATCGGATCGACGGAAAAGGAAAACTCGAGCTTACGAATGAGTCGTACGACTTGCGGTCTCGGTAGAAATGTTGGGCGAGACGAATCGAATCGCACGACTTGTGATTTCGATATAAATGTTAGGCGATGCGAATTGCAATCGAATTGCACGATGTGCGACTTCGGTAAGAAAGTTGGTTGACGCGAGAAACAGTGCCTAAGAAATAGTTGGTTACGTTACGGCAAAACTTATTTGAGTACGACTGAAAACACGCGAAACTTAGAGGGCGAGATCGTATAACTCGAGGGCACGATGTTGGATAATCGGTAACTCAGTTACGCGATCAAAGTATAGCGGGATGCGGCGAATCGGAGAACGAGTAGATGCGTATGGAAAAGTTTGTTGCAAACTTGGATGTATGTGATGCGAGTTAAGTTGACGTTGAGACGGATTCAAAGTTGACCCTTACGTTATCGAAATTGATACGGCGTACCGAGATCGATACATAAAGAAACGTAAGCACGATGTGGGAATACAAAATAGAGTGTGCCTCGTGCTATAAAATTTTATAAGTAACGATACGAGAATGAACGAACTTGGTTGATCATAAATTTTGTGATTGATCAAAGATGAGACTATAAGTCATCGACGATTGCTCGATGCGTATAGCATCTCGTGTGTCGACTCGTGAATAAGATAGACTCGAACTTGATGCAAGTAGATGTTTCGTAAATTGCAGAATCATCGATGGCAGTGCATGACTTGACTCGGAGGATAGTTGTGCATCAGTTTGTGCCGTTAGAAATAGTTTTGTCCGAAATTGGGTAGTCGCATAGAATCGTCGGAACGTGATTTGGCTCCGAAATAAGATATAGCATGGTTCGTAGTAAAACTGTCCTTCGGTGATGATCCACAATTATCGAGCGTAGCTTCGGGGCAGCTGACCCTAGAAGACTTGACCGCCAAATCGAATTGAATGCTGCAGACTGTAAGATGACCCATGCGATATCGCATATGAGATTGCACCGATAACAAATATAACACGGTACATGTTGACAGTAAGTCTAGGCGATCGAGAATTGTTGGAACAGCTTTCGATTGAGAATGATATAGTTATATTTTGAGTATTCGTCGGATGAATACTTGAATGGTTATGTTGGTCAACGGTCGAACTAGAATTCACCAACGGACTTGGTGATTCGGATAGGCGATTGCGAGAAACGTGCTATGCACGAGAGGGAACGATAAGGGAATGACCTATAAGTCATGTCGTTAGATTCGGATTCACCTTGCAATTGAGCTTGTGTGAATCGAACTTGTATTCGATGTTGCGAGACGGATAAGTTAGGAATTTGGCTAGTAAATTCCTACTCGTTAGGAAATCGAATGTAAGACACGTCGTAAAGACCTTCGTGCTAAGGCGATCGTTGCCTTGAGCACTGTCGCCTTGCTGTAAACTTTCGTGTCGAATAGATTGTGGCCTTTATGTAATGTCAATTTAAACTTGCGTCGGGAGAATCTAAGCACGGGGACTATGTAAGTAACCTAGCGGACATAGCCATGAATGTTGATGCATTTGCAAGTCAACAAAGGAAAACGTATCGAGATAAGTGCATAGCCAGACTTCGGAAATAGTTGGGTAGCGACTTCGAACGCAAGGCGTTACGGAGGATCGTTGTGATTGGATGCGCGACGGCTTAACGCAATACGTAGAATTAATAGTCCCGATGAAACATACGAAACGAGAAAGGCGATTATGAATCGCGTCGCGTGCAGTGACTTTGTTGAATGAATCGCGTGTGTATCAATATGCATATGCGATGAAATTTCGAGAACAGTTGCTAAGGATAAGTCCGATCGAGAGTACAAGATGGCAAGCATAGGATTGAAATTTACCTGTCAGCTTTGTTCTAATTTGCTACGACTGGGCTTGGTCGAAATACATATATCTTCGGGATGCCTTGAATATAGGTACGAATCCAAATTGAGTTGTATCCAAATTCAAATCGAGCTGCAGGGATGACTTTGAAATGTTAATGGAAAGCTTGCGAGATATTATAAAATCGAACAACATTGGTGGGGCGAGATCGTGAAACAATCTATAAAACACTTAGTCGGAGTGTTGGTTTTGGTTCAAGGACGAACCTTGTTTTGAGTGGTATATTCTGTAATGCCCTGCTCCGCACGGCGCATTACGCTGAAGCGTTGACTCAATGAGTCACGTTGACGCAAGGAAATATATCGATACAAAACGATACGAGAGCTAAGTTGTCCCGAGCAACGCATCGAACTAAGACGATGCGAAGAGTTGCCTTGCCCCGAAGGAATGCATCGAGTTGAATCGATGCGAAGCGCCGCGTTGTCCCGAAGGATGAGTGCGTTGAATCGGCTCGAAGATTCTAAGAAATCGAATCGACCAAGGCGCAAGTCCGAATCGAAGCAAGTATTGATTTTAGTTGTTTCGTATGCAGGTTATACTTTGACGGAAAAATATTAGAGGTCGATCTTTTGCAATATTTAGTAAGGGGTCCGCGAAATCAAATCGTCGCCTTGCGACGGGCTAAGACTTGGGCACGCTAAGGCAAATCGGACGTATAACTCAATGAAGCACGAAGTGCTCGAATGGCTAAGTCAGAAGAGTGGCCGTGCAAACAAGTTATGAAATCGAGCCGCATCGGCTCGGCAAAATGACGAAGGCGTATCGACTCAAGGTGGGAGGATTGACTTCTTTTTACTCCTTTATTCGATAAGTCAAATATATCATTGTATGCTAAAGTTAACCTATCGACGCCACGGGCGTGGCCGATCGAAGATAAAATCATAGTGTGTGTCGAACACTAAGTTAGAACAATTGAAATAAAACGTGCATCAATATGCACGAGTCGCTATGGGACATTGGATATCGCTAAGACAAGCGCCTCGGTACGCAAGCCGCAAGAACATGGGATAACTGTACTCGACGAGTGCCTTAGTGCACGAACCATACCGTGCCTTTGCTGCACGAGTTAGATGGCTAGAACATTGAAAGACAATAAGCGAGCGCCCTAGCGCGCAAGCCCCGAACATTGAATGCTAAGTTATAGAACATGGGGATACGGTCGAAACGTGCCTACGTGCACGGGATAATAAAAGATGGCTTCATTGCGAGAGAATACAGTTGTGGCATGAATGTGGCGGAACTGTCGGATATGACATGTTGCCTCGAAAGGTGTTCGAGACCTTCGGGTCGTTCGGTTGACGAGCATTGAGTTGAGGCACGATGCCATTGAATCATCGAAACGAAGTGCGAAACGAAAGAACATAGAAAGCTAAATAGAAGAAATACGAGACGATAAGTCTGAGTCTCGGACTCAAGACTATGTTTGGTTGTTTGAATTTAACTGTTGAATGATAGGGCGTTGCATGGTCGATTGGAATGGGCTCGAGATTAATGTGATAATAACTCGTGCACGAGTATCCCCCCAAACGGGTAAATGCCGGAGGTCCCCGGAACCGATTTGGCCGCGGAGGGATGATAATCTTTGTAGGCGCACATCCTTAAACAATATGGGAGAAGCCGCAAATGATGGCATGTACCGGGAATATTTTGGTTGTTTGGAAGAGTGACCCAACCCGTGAAACGCCGACAGCCCAACCAAATAGAGAGAAAAAGAAGGAGAGAAAAGAAAGGAACTCCTTTAGTCCATTCCGACGCGAATACGCCAACGGCCCTCATATAGTTAAGGAACGATGGGTTGAAAGTGTAGGCGCGTATGCGTCCCGCATAGAGATCCTGCTTAGAGATGCACAATAACATGACAGGGAAGGATTACGGCGTATTCTCCTTGCGTCGGTGCAAGGGCGAGTGCGTCGACTTGGTAAGTCGCGCCACGAATCAAACACGAGATTGCTTGTTTGTTTGCCTATTCAATTCGATAACATGATGCTATGATAACATGCTTTACGTTTTCGAATATGCCATAAAATTGACCCTAAGGAGAACATAGCAAGATCATAAGCTAAGTTGCATGATTCAACATAAATATTAAAATGTCGA
Organism: Iris pallida; assembly: GCA_029216955.1. Lineage (NCBI taxonomy): Eukaryota > Viridiplantae > Streptophyta > Magnoliopsida > Asparagales > Iridaceae > Iris > Iris pallida. Next base: position 990,410 of record JANAVB010017195.1, on the reverse strand, counting down.
TTTGGAAAGATGATCTTTGCTTCAGTACATGCGAGGACGAACGTACTGATCCCCCACCAGCTTCATGCAGGGTACAGGGAATGGATTGCTCGCGGCGAAGCATTGCTTGAACGTATTAAGGCTTGGAATGCCGAAGCGTATTGAAGCGTGCTATCGCATTGACGCTCGGACTACGCAGCTGGATTGATGCGACCGAGATATAGAAGGCATGATGTATGGAACGGTGAAATCCTTTGTGGGCAAGAGAAAACCTGAGTGTTGTAACCAATCTGGCATATATTGTTAGGCTATCGAAAGCCATTGTAATCTCAGTTTCAGATATCAATAAAGAGAATTGTTTTGTATACTCTGTTTCCATTCGTTGTTAATATCGAATCAAAAGATAACCATTTGAGAACTTGTCATCTTGCCTTGCACGAGCGCAACTCCAGGCTCGTGCGGCATCACGCCCCCTGCGAGGATGATGATTCGGGTGATTCCGGGTCGGGGCGTGACAGTCAGCAAGGTTCTTTCTGACTTTATATTGTCAAGAACCACATATTTGCCTAATAGGCTTTTTATTGACTTGAAGCGCAGCTGCAGGTGCCTGTTCATCTTAGCATTCACAGAATTATGCTTTAGTAGTTCTATAACAGATTTATTATCACAATTTATAGAAATTGCAGGAATAGGATGAACATAAACAGGTATATGCATAATAAGATTTCTAAACCATTCGGCTTCTGTACAAGTAGTATCTGAAGCTATCATTTCAGAGTCCGTTGTACTCCTAGCAATGATAGTTTATTTACATGATCCTCAGGAGATTGCTGCTCCTGCTAAGGTAAAAATATATCAAGTGGTGGATTTCACATCATGTGAATCAGTTACCCAATTTGCATATGAGTAACCTTCTTTGATATCAGGGTATCTAGTATAATGAAGTTTATAATCTAGAGTACCCTTAAGATATCTAAATACTCTGTCTAATGTAGTCTAATGTGACTGATTTGGGTTACTAGTATATCTACTTAGTCTCCCAATAGCAAATACAATATCAGGTCTGGTCCTATTTGTTATGTACACAAGGGACCCAATCATCTGTGAATATCTATGTTGTTCTATAGGTGATCCTTCATTCTTTTTTAGAACAACATTATTATCATAAGGAGTAAGAGCAGATTTTTTGTCAAAATACTCAAACTTTCTTAGCATTTTCTCAATTGAATGTGCTAAGGATAGAGTATATCCCTCATTGCATTTGGACACTTGCATTCCTAGGATCAGGTTTGCTTCACCTAGGTCTTTCATATCAAACTGGTTAGATAAATAATTCTTAATGTTATTTATCAATTCTAGTGAAGATCCTAAAATAATGATATTATCAACATACAAGCATAAGATAACACAACTTCCATTTATATTTTTAGAATACAAACATTTGTCATATTCATTTGGCACAAAACCAAATTATATAATGACTTTGTCAAATTTATTGTGCCATTGCTTGGGAGCTTGCTTTAGGCCATAAAGAGATTTTACTAATCTGCAAACCTTATTTTCTTGACCTTTAGTAATAAAACCTTCAGGTTGTTCCATATATATCTCTTTTTCTAATTCTCTATTTAGAAATGTTGTCTTTACATTCATTTGATGGATCAGCATATAAGGAATGGAAGCTAAAGCCAGGAGGGTTCTAATAGAAGAAATCCTAGCTACAGGAGAGTAAGTATCAAAATAATATAATCCCTTTTTTTGGATAAAACCTTTGGCTACTAATGTAGCCTTATATTTCTCTATGGTACCATCGGCTCTAAGTTTCTTTTTAAAGATCCACTTACAACCTATGGGTTTGCTATCTAAAGGAAGGTATGTTAAAAATCAAGTATTGTTCTCCATAATAGAGTTATACTCATTGTTAATAGCTTCTTTCCAGAAAGGGGCATCAAGAGAGGATATGGCTTCTTCATAAGTTGAGGGATCACCCTCTATCAAAAATGCGAAGAATCCTTCTCCTAAATTCTTTTCAATCATTTCTCTTTTACTCCTTCTAGGTTCTATGACTTGTTAAGTTTGAGAACTAGGTATTTGATCATGAGAACTAGTAGATGGAGTAAGAGAAGAGTTAGAGGAAGATGAAGGGTTTCTATCCTTGAAGGAAAATATATTCTCAAAGTAAACTGTATTTCTAGCTTCTATAATAGTGTTATTAGAGATTTTATTTACTTCAAAATGAGTTACAAGAAATCTATTGGCATTGCTATCTACGGCATATCTTATGAACACAGCATCTACAGTCTTAGGTCCTATCTTCCTCTTTTTGGGTTCAGGAATTCCTACTTTAGCTAGACATCCCCAAACTTTGAGGTAATTAATCCTAGGGGTTCGACATTTTCATAACTCATATGGTGTCTTATTATTAGTCTTACTGGCTATCCTATTAAGAATATAACAGGCTGACAATAAGGCTTCTCTCCAAAGATTATCAGGAGCACCTGAGCTGAGAAGTATGGCATTGACCATGTCTAACAGAGTGTGATTCTTCCTTTCAGCAACTCCGTTAGACTGTGGCGAATAAGGAGCAGTTACCTCATGAATAATTTCATGTTCTTCACAGAAGTAAGTCGTATCATTTGAGGTGTACTCTCCACCACGATCTGATCTAAAGATCTTAATCTTTTTATCTAGTTGGTTCTCAGCTTCGGATTTATAGACCTTGAATCTGTCTAGAAATTCATCATTAGTCTTAAGGAGGTAGGTGTAACAATACTTTGAATGATCATCTATAAAAGTAACAAAGTATTTTCTACCGCCTCGGGTCAAAACTCTATTGGAATCACAAATATCACTATGGATAAGTTCTAGGAGTTCAGAATCTCTATAGACAGATTTGAAAGGTAATCTAGTGTGTTTGGCTTGAACACAAATCTCACATTTGTGTTTATCATCTATAGGAGTCTTAGGGATGAGATCTAAGTTTATCATCCTTTTAATAGATCATAATTTCACATGACCTAATCTACCATGCCAAATATTTGATGATTCAACATTTACAACAAAAGAAGGATTTGAACTTTTATTCATAGTACTTAAAATAAAGAGTCCATCTTTCACAAATTATTTCTCCACAAATAAATTATTCTTAGAGAAAACTACTTTATTGGCCTCCATTACAATTTTGTATCCTGAGGCTACAAGGAGGGATACACTAACAAGATTTCTTCTGACAGACGGCACATGAAGCACATCATGAAGAAGAAGACTTTTCTTTGATGTCATCTTCAGATCTATTCTTCCTCTTCCTATAATTTGTGCCGTTGAGCCATCTCCTAGAGTCACGCCTCCTCCACCTGATTCCTGATAGGTTGAAAAATAGGAGCCTACAGGTTGAAAGCTTACAGACCTGAAGGAGCTGGAAGACCTAGGGGTGAGCATTATTTGATTTTGGACCGAAAATCGAACCGAACCGAACCGAATAAGAGATTCGGTTCAGTTTAAAAAAAATCGGTTCGGTTTCGATTTTGAAAATACTAAATTTTCTTATTCGGTTTCGGTTTCGGTTTCGGTTTTGGGTTTCGGTTTCGGTTTCAGTCCAAAACCGAAAATCGAATAAAAAAATTTAGTTTATATATATATATATATATATATATATATATATATATATATATATATATATATATATATATAATTATAGGTATATACTAAATATATATAGGTATATACTATAGGTATATATAGGTGTCACGATCCGATCCCAAATAATTGGGTCGAACCGGATCATGCCCAGCCTGCACCGTTGTTGAGATGGCGGCAGTAATTAAGCTGTTCCAATAGCAGGTAACCACAACAACATCTATATTTGTCACAACTCAATATTTGGGAATTTAAAACTTTATTAAACTTTGAAATAAATACAACTGGAAGTAAAAGAACTGAATTAAATATTGAATTCGAATAACAGAATTTTCAAAAACAACAACAAAACTGAAAACAGAAAAATCTAGCTAAGCATTCGGCTCATCGGCCTCAGTTCCTGCGTCCTCCAATGGGGACTCTGGCAACACCACGGGATACAGAACCGGGTCGTAATAGCTGTTGTATAACAGCTCAGCATCCTCAATATCCCCTAAAAATGTATCTCCAGTCAGGAATCTCCAGTCAGGAGGGAGCAAAGTACAATTCATGTTCTTCCGACAATTAAAATAATAATAGAATCATGCACTTTTAAACAATTTAAAGTAAACAGTTTTCTAGCAGTTAAAATATTGTGATTTGAATAGGCAATGAATATGACCGGCTTGGGTTGTACAGTTGTATCCTATTGATACGATATGGCTTATCTCCGTGTGTATGAGGGGTAAACTAATACAGTTCTAAGTTATTACTTTGGATGTGGTCATAATCATTACACTATTCCCCCAGTACCCAACAGTCAATCAGTCAGTGCTCTCAGAGAGAGTTCCGTGTTGTATCGTGGTTTAAACTTACAGTAAAGCGATTATTAAATAATTGTAAACTAACACAAAATGTACTTGCCTTTGTTTGACCGGATTTGAAGGGTTGAAGACTTCGAGATGAAAATTAGACTCGTCCTCGAAATCCTACATTCGAGAAGTTTGACTTAGATCCCAGAGTTACCATGCTAACGATGCTAGTTGAAATCTCTAAGCTTGCCCTAATCAATTTTAATCTTGATTACGCTATCACAACGAATCTCGATTGTCGGGTGCGTTGTAATTAATAACGAGGGAAAGATCAATTTAACTTTTTATTTTGGAAAAACTCGTAGTTACCTATTTAAGTGGTTAAAACTTTGTATTTTCATAATTATACATATAAAACTAAATTTCTTGTTTAATGAGAAAACATGATCTTTATTTAAATATACAACTTGTAAATGTGAGAAAATCTCATTAATTTTTCTATATCAAAATAATATTATTTATTTTAATTCTACGCATTTACGCTAAAAAAAACCCAGCAAAACCAGAAAATACAAGAAAAACTATGCTACAATAATTACAGGCCACAGAGAAAAAAAATAAAAAAGCTGGGCTTATGCCCTTACAAATTATTTTACATAAATTGAAACAAGAAGAAACATTTGTTAGTTATAAAATTATCCTATAATTTAATTACAAAATAAAAATAATAAATAAAATAAATTTAATAGTGAGCCTCAGATATTGGTCCAATCGTCATATAGGCTAATGCCTCAACGTCCGGGCGAAACCGGTTTCGTTTGCACTTAGCCAGGGCCCATTGACCAATACGGTCGTCGCCCAAAAATCCAAAATAATATTCTTTTCTGAAAAACCATTTTAAAATTATATAATTAAATTTTATAGAAAAATTCGACAGCACTTCCTCTATTTTCGGTCAACCCAAAAACTGGGAAGTGTGCTATAATCACCATTTATAAAAATTTCCAAACCAGGGAATACACAGAATTCAACTTCCAAACCATTTTACACCATAATTAAAATTCACAGAATAATTCCCAAATCTTAATCGGAAACCCGCAATATAGTTTCGGGAATTCCCGAAGTGAATTCGGAATCACAACGAATAAAATCCAGAAAATATATTTCGGAAAAATCCGAAATAAACACCGAATATCACAGAACATTTCCGGAAAAATCAGAAGTTACGACGTCGCTAAAAAACCGAATTCCCGGGAGGGAATCGGGGACCAATCTCATCATAGACAAACGAAATGGGACAGGACAGAGGAGTTATACCTTGGGTTGCTCGGCTAGAGCTCTCAGATGAAATTTAAGAAATAATAGAGATCCGAGCAGCAACGTAATCCCGGGACAGTGCTGGACAGTGCTGTCCAAATCAGCAGGCACTTGCGGAAACCCGGACAGCGGAGAGAACGGGCGAAAAACAGCAGTACAGAACTGCGGGGTCGCCGGGAGACCTAAGGCACGGGCGCGGGGCCAGCGGCGTGCGCTGGTGGCGGCCGAGAGGGGCGCCGGAGAGAGCTAGCCGCGAGGGGCACCGCGGAAAGGCGACCGGAGATGGGCGGAGCCGCGGGGACGTGCGGCAGGGGGTCCGGCAAGGGAGGCCGGCGGGTTTCAGCGCCGGAGAAAGGGCGCGGGGCGGTCGGGGTCCGCGGGACGACGGAGTTGGCCGCGGGGTGGCCGGGAGGTCGTCGGGGCGGGCGCCTCGGAGGTGGCCGACCGCGCGGAGAGGCGCGATGGTCGGGAACGGCGGCGACGGGCGGATCGGGGTCCGGGGGGCGGTGCGGCTCGGTCGCTCGGGGAAGGCGAGGGTGTCGACGTCGGGGCTACGGTACGGCACCGAGAGTTTGGCCGGTTGGAGAAAATTTGGAGAAGTGCTCTGGAGTTGGGGAGTTAGTGTGGGAGAGGGGAGAGTGAAGGAAGTAGTGGGGAAGGGTGGTTGGGTGTGTGTGTTATAAAGGAAGGGGGATGAAGTGTGCTGAACGTATGTGGGGGAGTAAAAGTAGGGAGATGGATCCCTTGGAATAGGACGTGAATGGCCTGGTCGTGGGTGACCAGGCCAACAGGTAAATATATATTTTTTTTATAGAACTCAGGATTTCAAATAAAATGGAATGGGTTCCAATTGGGTTTCGGAAAGTTGGGTTCGAACTGGTCCAGGCTCGGGTCAGGTCAGCAACCAAAGATCCAAATTATTAATTTTGAAATTTATTTTTTAAACCCACAATATAATAATAATAATAGTAATAATATTATTATAATAATAATAAATTACGAAACAAAAACTGGGTTTCACAATAGTTATATACTATAAGTATATAATAAATATATCTAGGTATATTTAGTTATTATATATACTAGCATATGTGCACGTACCTTGCACGCATTTTAACATTTCTTAATTAGTTTAGGAAGACTCTTTAGGAAGACCAAAGGGTAGTCTTCCTAATTATTAAGTTGTCCTTATTAAAATTAATGAACTATTTTTAATTAGTATAAGTATGTAAGGGTATTTTCAGAATTTAAAAGTTTCACCATCTAAGTTTTTCTATTATATAGTAGAATAGATTAATAAAAAATACAAAAAAAACTGAATAAACCGAAAACCGAACCGATTTAATTCGGTTCGGTTCGATTCGGTTATTGACTAATTCGGTTCGGTTTCGGTTTTGCTTATTCGGTTTCGGTCCAATTCGATTTTCGGTTATTCGGTTCGGTTGGAACCGAATAAACCGAATACTCACCCCTAGGAAGACCCATTCAGAATCATGTTAGCCTCTGGCTTACCTTTTCCTTTGAAGGAGTTCTGGATAGGTTCTTTCTTCCTTTGGAAGCAGTTGATGGTTGTATGGTTGGTTCTACCACACACAAAACAAAATCACCTTTGATCCTGAGCCTGACCAAAGTTTCTAGGTTTTTGGGGTTGAGGGTTTTGGTGGGGAGGTTGAAAACTCTGCTTCTTTTTGAAGGAGTTTTTCTTGGATTTGAGATGGTTGTTTGACTTAGGTTTTACATGACTTTCTACAAGGTTTAACCTAGCTGTGGCATTTGACCTAGCTTTGGTCTTGGACATATATTTCTCTTATGTTCTAATTCTCTGTAGAGCTTGAGAGTATGTAATAGATCCTTGTAGATGTAGTAGGTCTTTTGCCACTTTAGACCAAGACGGAGGGAGTTTGTCTATCAAACATCCTATTTTATGTTCAGTGGAAAAGAATGATCCCTTGGCTTGAACATGTCTAAGGTGTTCTTGAAATTCATGAATTTGATCATTGACAGGTTTGTTATCTGCCATGACATATCGGTTGAATGTGGAAGAATTGAATCTATCAATTCCAGCATCATCACAATCATATTCATCTTCCAAAGCAACCCAAAGTTTTTTAGCGCTTTTATACTCAAAAAAATATGTCATAGAGTGACTCCGACATAGCGCTTAAGATTCTGTGAAAGCAATGGTAGTCTATTTTCTTAGGGGTCTTGGGTTTGCTAGAAAAGGATGACTTGTAAACCCCTACGTCAGACTCAGTCTCATCAGAATCATTTGAGATGGGCGTGGACCCATCGATGGCAGAAATCAGGCCTAAAGTGGTAAGCCAAAATTTCATCTGGCTCTGCCACCTCTTGAAATATGTGCCATTGAATTTAGCAGGCTTTGTAGTGAAGGTCTATTCCTTGGCAGACATGATTTCTAAAGGTCTGTAAAAGTTTAAATTTACTCAATAAGTTGGCTTTAAGCTAAAATTAACAATAAAAATAATTTTAGTAATCTACCTTCAAAAAATTTAGTTTTTCAAGTTTTGATAAGGTTGGGTTAGCTGTAGTGGCCGGATCCCAGCAAGCGGTGATTCACTAGGAACACTTAAGTACCGGTCGCTTAGACGAATTACGTCTTTTTGACAGAAGGGCCCTTTCGGCTTGTGCCCAAACAAATCTCTACTTTAGAACTTTAAAATTAAAGAAATTTTACTAAATCAATTAACTGTTTGATTTAGCCTAGAATTGACAAATGGTACTAATAAAAGCTTGTTTATGGGAAGTGTCAATTCCTAGAGTCAGTCTTATGAAGCAAAAATTGCTAACCAAGATTTGTTGAACAATATGCTACTAAAATGAGGATAATTATATAAAATAATTTGTCTAGCAAAAATTTGTAGTAAGCTAAATATTAAGTATCAACACAATTTGCTAGGACAATTATTTTTTATAGTAGACAATTGACAACAATGAATATTTGTAAGACAGTAATGAATATTTAAAAAATAAGTTACAACAAGCAACTTATTCAAGACAATGTAATATTATTTTATATATATTGATAATAAACAATAATATGAATAGCAATATTAATGTATGGAGTGCACAATTTTATATTGTTAATATGGTGACAGTCTCAAACAGATTAACACCAACAAGAAACGTTAGTGAAACGTCAGTGAAGATTAAACAGATTAACACCAGCACAATTTTATATTTTATATTCTTAAGAAAATACACTAGTGAAACTTTATAAAATGTTACTTTAGTAGATTAACACCAGCACTAGTGAAATGTTAGAAAACATTAGAAATATATATACCAATAGTAGGAACTTAAACAGAACACAATTTTCAGTGAGCATATTTTCACTAACAACTTTTAACAGAAGAAAATATTTTTGAAGATGGTATAACTCTTAGATTGTTGGATTTTTCTTCAAAACTTCGTATTAAAATCTTCAACAAAATAAACTAAATTAAAAGTTACCGGCCTCCGGAGAAGTCGCGCACGTAGCACTGCCCTAAGAGTTAGCTCGGGTCTATGTGCAGACTGTATCCGAATGCTCCTAGTGGTATAATCTCCGCTCCACCGGAATCTCTTTGCCGCACACGACTTGGAGAGAGTGACCCCGACTTAGTTCTGCCCAGAGCAACAACGACGAACGGAAAGCTCGGATCGAAAATGACGAGATCGAAGAAGAGAATTTGGACGTATATTTCTGTGTGTCCGGAGGAGGAGAATGGAGCTCAATATATAGGCTGATGCCAACGGTTGGAAATAAATGTGATATTAAATCAGCATATTAAAATTAACGTTACAAACGTTACAGCACATGTTAAAAATGTGATACAATGAATCTGGACATGAAATCATGTATCCATACGTTGCAGAATTAATGAATAGTAATGGTAAAAATTTAATAGGAGCAAAAAAGATTTTAGGTTCTCGGTCCGAACCGGAAGAGGAAATCAAATCGGCATTCGGCGCCCGCAGATGTGGGCACGTATCTGCACCGTTACGTGCATCGAACCGAACCGAACCAAGCCGGACGACGGCGGCGGCGCACACGTGTGGCCCATGGAGCTCCAATACACAACTTTTAATGAAACACCAATAGACAAAGCAATATAAGCTCAAACCACTCTCCTATCCTAGCCGTTGTGGGACTACAGGAGGAGGAGGGGCTTTAGAATGAAAGCAACAACAGCATCAATGTTCCACCAAAAAAAGGTGGGACTATTAAATTGAGTAAACTTGAGCTATTGCTCAATCTCACATCTAACAACCTCTAGACTGGCCCTGATTATGGCTCAAGTGGTAGATTATAAATGAAGAGCAGCTCCATATATGATAAGTCTATGTAAACTTTCAAGAGAACTGTTAATGAGTAATCATTTATTTCTTGGTTAGCAACTTGTCTAGCAGTAGTAAGATATTTTGATGAGAGCATCAAAATCATGAGAGACCTAAATCGGTTGACGCATAAGATATGATATGAAACTTGACCCATGTGACTTTAAAGGAAAACCTCCTTATTAGGTCGTGTCCAAAACAAATCATATATATCTATATATATCAAATATCTATTTTTATTTGGTGTGAGACTAAATTTTTTATTTGGTGTGAGACCAAACTTATATAATTCTCTTTCATATTCGTTACCAGATTTGTGAATTTGAAAAAAAGGAATTTAGTACTAGAAAAGATAACATAAGGATTCCTTCCTCGATCCATCCGGAGTGGAAGGGAAGATGTTTGGGTCATCTTTTACTTTTGGTACCAAACAAATTTTCAGATAAAACGTAGCTGTAATTCGAATTGATCTTTAATCATGAATTTCATCAGGGCATGCTTGGATTGAGGGGAAAAAATAAGCAGAATTAATTAAGTGGGATTAAGTGAAGAAAAAAAATGTTAAGAGAGGGATTTAGTGACATGTAGACGGAAATGTCAGTTCCAAGTAACCTAACATTGGAGCATTAGATCTAGTGAGCAGTATTAACTCTGTTTTGGATACTCTTTCACACAACATATGTTGGCTGCAAACAGGTCGGATCCAAAAACTATAATTGTAGTGGGCTATCAAAAATTTGGGTGGACTGAAAGTAGATAAATATATATAAAAAAATTTAAAAAAAATTATATGAAAAAAATATATTAAAAAGAATTTGGGGGTGGGCCCCAAGCCACCCTTGGATCCGCCCCTGGCTGCAAATATTGATAGATTGAAAATAAATCGGAAGGGCCGAATCCGTGTGACCTTTGAGAGACATAAAAGTTGTGACTGGATAACGAAAGATAGGTGGATCAAGCAACAAAACGTATTATTATATTTATTTATAATGGAAGTTCAAGGACAATTGTCCAAAAGATATCCAAATGTAGTATGTACCGAAATATATATATATATATATATATATATATATATATATATATATATATATATATATATATATATATATATATTTTGAACACTAGAATTTATTGAATACAAAGCACGAAACAGCAGTACAGCAAAAGATCGAATTTCAAACGAAATTCGAAAATTCAAAAGAAAAAAATAAAAAAAGAGGGGGGAAAGGACTCCAATCGCGCGGACCGAGGGGGGGCTCGGTCCGCACAAGAGCGGGACCCGAGGGATGGGGGGGCGCATCCTGTCACGACCCGTTACCCAAATTGTTGGGCCGGGCCGAGCCATGTCCAGCCTACGCTTAAGATAAAGCGCAGTAAGCTGTTCTAGAGATAACAAGACAAGACTAAATGTGCTAACAGTTCTATAAGTGAAGAAGAATCATAAATGCTCCAAACACAAAAGTCGTCGTATATAGTGAAATATCCAAGTACAAGTAAACTGAAATGTAAAACTGGATACATGTCCAGTTACAAAATGGTATAGTCTAATACATGACTACACTAAGTATCCCAAGCAGCTAAGCAAACTAGACGAGTCTCCCCGCAGGAACATCCTCGTATGGCAAAACCGGGTCCTCGGCAGTGACTCCATAATACGAATCACAGAGCAACTCCTCCTCAGTAAGTATACCTACAACGTTATCCTGTCAGGACGGGAGCAAGTACAACCTCTACAACTAAAGTACTGAACATATAATGAAAGAGATGTACAACAAGAAACATGGTGTGATAAGTCTATAAACAGAAAATACTGGAAACATGGCCTCATGGTACAACTGGGATCATAGTAACATAGGGAACATGGCATATCATGGTTTAATTTGTCATTTCTACAAATGACTACATATAGTTTAAAAGTTTAAAACCGTAGCATGTACGTGAATCGGTCAATAGGTGATTCAGGATGTACTGTGGTACATATCAAGTTTTTCTGGTGTGCCCACACGTGCACGAACGGCATCGGTGTATATCCATACACAAACGCGAGATTCAGAAACATACGGCAAGGTCGCATATAGAATGTCCCCGAGCGCGGTAAGTACATACGGAGAAGGGGGTCATGTTCACGTACACTACTAGCAGTTTCTCCTTAACCTATTATTTAACATGTGGGAGATACGAGAGCAGTAAAAACATATGAGAGATACTGGGAGCAGTATAAAACATGTGAATACTCAGAGCAGTCTAAAGCATAGTGAAACTTGTACTGAGAACCCGTAAGAAGCATGTGAAGATATAAGAGCTGTACTAAACATGGCCGGTACTGAAATTGATACAACATGTGAAGACATAACTTGCTACCTCAAGGATCAGTCTTTTAACAGGGTTAATACATGTTCTAGCATTAAAAGACGGTAAATGAGTATGTAGATGTACTTGCCTCTAGCAAAACAAGCTGCGATAAAAGTGCTATGGATGTCTGGTAACTCGTCACTGTAGAAATACATACAATAACTTAGCTTTTACACTAAGCTAAAATACTAGGACACTAATTGGTGCGACACGACTTGTGACTGGGCACCTAGCCAAAACGATGATTTGGCACAGGAGACCAATGTGGGGTGACACACTATGTTATCTAACTTTCTAGGGTCTTTACACTAGTGAGGGATGGGGTTCAACACGACTAAAACTCCAAATAACACAAAAACTACAAGTCGTAATTAATCAACAAATAAATCAAAAGATCATTGTGTTCTAACAATTTTAGAGATAGACAAAAAGCCTAGTTTTTCTTAAAGCAAAGTATCAAAGTGATCCTTATTAATCATAGAAATTTATTATAATTTTTCTGGAATTTATTAACCAGTACAAATATTTTATAAAAATCAGTTTTTCTAAGTATACAGAAAGTGAGTTTTGGTTTCATATGCCAAACTAGTGGCAAAACAGTAAATTAAATACTACAAAAATTATACTAAATTAGCTAACTTAACAAAGTATCTAAAAACTATTTTTCCATAATTTTAGCAATGCTTTAAGTATTTTTAGAAAATCAAAAACAGCTATGCACATAATAATTAATTATCTGCGTATTTTGTCCATGTATATAATTTGAACCAAAGTTCAAATACAGGACCCAAGACCATGAATCAAGTCCAATATGACTTGTACAGGTCTTGAATGTGTGAAAACACATTTGAGCCCAAATATCTATGCTAGGCTTGGACACCAAATGGTTGCAGTAATTTAAATATACAAAAAATACTAAGTGGTAGAAATGCAAAATAAATATTAATATTTTAATAGGGCAAAGTTATGCATAGTGAAAAATATAAATACATGTGTTAAAAGTACATATATATTTGTAAGGAGAATACTTAATTTATAGAGTACAAATATACATGTATAAACATATATACATATATATAGGAAAAATACTTTAATAATAAAGTGTATATATATATATTAATATGTATATACATGAAGATATATACATATATTTTAGTATATACATATATATACACAAAATTTACTAAATATATATACATATATATATAATACTGTAAAAACAGTATATACATATATACATGTATACTATATATATAAATAAAAGAAAAAGAAACAGAAAAAGGAAACAGAAAGAAAAAAAAAAAAGGGGGGGGGCTCGAACCCTGTCCAGCGGGGGGGGGGGGGGGGGGTTTAATTCGTTCGGGCTGGCCAGTGGGCCAGCTCGGTGGGTTTGTTAGAGTTAGGGCTAGGTTTACATTTATTTAGCACAGAAATTAAATGGGTTTTTACCCGTTAAGCAAAGCCCAAACCCGTTAGTTCATGTTATGAGTCCTGTGTCCATACAGTCAAGGACACGAAGGACAGCCGAGTCTTGTGTCGGGGCTATGCACGACACGCACGAGTCCTAACTCGCGTGTCCGAGCATGGGGCTGGGGTCGTCGTGTCCGGGCGAACGAAAAACGTGTGAACGAGACACGATACGACACAGGGGAGGAGTGACACGTACGTGTCCGGCGTTTGAACGGAGTTTCGAACGGGCGATCGTCGGCTGGGGGCGTCGTGGTCGTGGCGGAGCGGTGGCGATCGACTCGCCGTGCTGTGGCGAAGCTGTCGATGGCGGTGGTTGGCAGTGAAGGTCGCTGTGGGGGCGGCGCTGGGGGTCGCCGGAGTAGGGTTAGGGTTTAGTTCGTCGTGGAAGGAAAAGGGGCTGTGGGCGGTGGTTGTGGTGATGGTCGAGCTGAGGGGAGAGAGGGGGTCATTTATAGGCTAGCTAGGTCGGTCGGGGGGCAGTGGGCTGGCCGAAAATGGCGGGGGAAAGTAGGTCGGGCGGTCGGGCAGTCGTCGGTCGTCGGGCAGGGGGGTGGGTGAGGGTTTTACACTTAGGTCCTCAGGATTTTTGGAATTTACGAATAGGTTCCTAAGTCACTAAATGCAAATATAAATTTGCATTCCACCCATAAAAACAATTCATTAATTACAAAATACTATTTCAACAATTTAATAAATTGCATACTACCATAAAAACAATTCTAAAAATTACAGAATGATATTAAAACAATCTAATTAATTGCAAAACTTAAGTAAAATATTTTAGAAAATTGTAAATTGATATTTTAACATTTAAAACTCATTTAAAATTCATTTAAAAATTCTAGAAAAATTCCTAAAAATCTAATTAATTATTTTAAGGCTAAAAATAACATTAAAAATTAATAAACAATAATTAAATAAAATTTTGAAAAACAGGGGCTTACAAGTCTTCCCTCCTTGAAAAATTTCGTCCTCGAAATTCACAAGGATTGAAGACCCTACAATATTCTAGCATAGCAAGCAACACAACAAAATGACTAAGGCTACGATCAAAACTAACCTCCCGAAACCTGTTCCGGCTCCGGCTCAACGGCTAGACTATAAACTCTCCCCTGAGGTCCCTTGGCTACTGGGCAGTCCCGAATCTGATGGATGGCAGACCCACAAGCTAAACACTGACCCAACCTCTTCCTGCAGACGAGAGAGTCATGGCCTTGCCTCTTGCAGTATACACAAAAAGCTCCCTTCTGCTGCTGCTGCTGCTGTCGGGGTCCCGGGGTTCTAACTGGCTGGGTCGGGTGATGTGATGTAGGGGGATGGTAAGTCTGCTGGGGTGGCGTCGGCGCTCTCTGCTGGAAAGCCTGACGCTTGGACGGTCCCTCATGGTGTACAGAAGCCGGCCTCTTGCTAGACAGAAGACGCTCCTCAATGCTCCGGGCTAACTCCAGGCTCTGGTAATAGTCAGTCGTACCGTTCGCCACTATAAGAATGCCAATGTCTGGAACTAGACCATGGCAAAACCTACGGGTCATCTCCTCTGGATCAGCAACCAGACTAGGAGCAAAACGGCTCAAGCGACTGAACTCTCCCGCATAGTCGTCAACAGAACGGTTCCCCTGCTGGATGTTCTGGAATCGTAGCCCCATGGCTACTCTAGCAGTGGTCGAGAAGAATTTCTTCTTGAACTGGGTCTTGAACTGGTCCCAGGTGGCTCTACCTCTCGCGAACAACGGCTCATTTCTGAACCAGACTCCGGCTAAGTCTATCAGCAGAAATCCTGCTGCCTCGACCTGAAGGTCATCCGGCATCCTAACTCCCAGAAGCTTCCTCTCTACTGAATCTAGCCAGTCATCAGCTACTACTATGCCCTCAGTCCCTGAGAACTCCTTGGGATTCAGACCCATGAAGTCCTTGACCGTCCCCGCTTTCTGTCGTGGCTCTACATATGGTGGGACCACGGGACGTCCCTCAGAACGCTCCATGCTCTGGCGGAGTAGGGTAGTCTGCTCCTGATGGGTCGTTAGGAACCCCTGGATCAATGTGAGCAGCTGGGTCCTGTCGAGTGTGACGAAAGCCTGGGTGGGTATAGTGATAGGGGGTGGTGGATGTATCGGGTCCTGCTGGGACTGGAATGTGGAAGGTGGTATCTGGGTCTGTGGATCTGTGGAGTGGAGGAATGTGGTAGGTGGAGGTGTATCAGTCAACCGGTCAGCTGACTGGACATGGAGGGCCCCATTCTCGGGGGTAACATACTGGGACGAACGAGTAAGCACCATCTAAATTACACAAAAAGACTTATAAGGACTTGTTTAAAGTAAGCAATCATATGCAAGAAAATCTAATTATAATAGCAATCATGTGATGTGTTTCCTATGTTGCAATCCTAGCATTCCTCTAGGTGTTCTAAGCGTCTTTCCTAATGTTGTCTAATTACCTTAAGTTCCTAATTGCAGGCATGCTTGGTACAGTAACGTAACCAAACAGTTTAGTCAGGACCTTGCATGGGCCGCCAAAAAAACATGTCACGACCCGTTACCCAAATTGTTGGGCCGGGCCGAGCCATGTCCAGCCTACGCTTAAGATAAAGCGCAGTAAGCTGTTCTAGAGATAACAAGACAAGACTAAATGTGCTAACAGTTCTATAAGTGAAGAAGAATCATAAATGCTCCAAACACAAAAGTCGTCGTATATAGTGAAATATCCAAGTACAAGTAAACTGAAATGTAAAACTGGATACATGTCCAGTTACAAAATGGTATAGTCTAATACATGACTACACTAAGTATCCCAAGCAGCTAAGCAAACTAGACGAGTCTCCCCGCAGGAACATCCTCGTATGGCAAAATCAGGTCCTCGGCAGTGACTCCATAATACGAATCACAGAGCAACTCCTCCTCAGTAAGTATACCTACAACGTTATCCTGTCAGGACGGGAGCAAGTACAACCTCTACAACTAAAGTACTGAATATATAATGAAAGAGATGTACAACAAGAAATATGGTGTGATAAGTCTATAAACAGGAAATACTGGAAACATGGCCTCATGGTACAACTGGGATCATAGTAACATAGGGAACATGGCATATCATGGTTTAATTTGTCATTTCTACAAATGACTACATATAGTTTAAAAGTTTAAAACCGTAGCATGTACGTGAATCGGTCAATAGGTGATTCAGGATGTACTGTGGTACATATCAAGTTTTTCTGGTGTGCCCACACGTGCACGAACGGCATCGGTGTATATCCATACACAAACGCGAGATTCAGAAACATACGGCAAGGTCGCATATAGAATGTCCCCGAGCGTGGTAAGTACATACGGAGAAGGGGGTCATGTTCACGTACACTATTAGCAGTTTCCCCTTAACCCGTTATTTAACATGTGGGAGATACGAGAGCAGTAAAAACATGTGAGAGATACTGGGAGCAGTATAAAACATGTGAATACTCAGAGCAGTCTAAAGCATAGTGAAACTTGTACTGAGAACCCGTAAGAAGCATGTGAAGATATAAGAGCTGTACTAAACATGGTCGGTACTGAAAGTGATACAACATGTGAAGACATAACTTGCTACCTCAAGGATCAGTCTTTTAACAGGATTAATACATGTTCTAGCATTAAAAGACGGTAAATGAGTATGTAGATGTACTTGCCTCTAGCAAAACAAGCTGCGATAAAAGTGCTATGGATGTCTGGTAACTCGTCACTGTAGAAATACATACAATAACTTAGCTTTTACACTAAGCTAAAACACTAGGACACTAATTGGTGCGACACGACTTGTGACTGGGCACCTAGCCAAAACGATGATTTGGCACAGGAGACCAATGTGGGGTGACACACTATGTTATCTAACTTTCTAGGGTCTTTACACTAGTGAGGGATGGGGTTCAACACGACTAAAACTCCAAATAACACAAAAACTACAAGTCGTAATTAATCAACAAATAAATCAAAAGATCATTGTGTTCTAACAATTTTAGAGATAGGCAAAAAGCCTAGTTTTTCTTAAAGCAAAGTATCAAAGTGATCCTTATTAATCATAGAAATTTATTATAATTTTTCTGGAATTTATTAACCAGTACAAATATTTTATAAAAATCAGTTTTTCTAAGTATACAGAAAGTGAGTTTTGGTTTCATATGCCAAACTAGTGGCAAAACAGTAAATTAAATACTACAAAAATTATACTAAATTAGCTAACTTAACAAAGTATCTAAAAACTATTTTTCCATAATTTTAGCAATGCTTTAAGTATTTTAGAAAATCAAAAACAGCTATGCACATAATAATTAATTATCTGCGTATTTTGTCTATGTATATAATTTGAACCAAAGTTCAAATACAGGACCCAAGACCATGAATCAAGTCCAATATGACTTGTACAGGTCTTGAATGTGTGAAAACACATTTGAGCCCAAATACCCATGCTAGGCTTGGACACCAAATGGTTGCAGTAATTTAAATATACAAAAAATACTAAGTGGTAGAAATGCAAAATAAATATTAATATTTTAATAGGGCAAAGTTATGCATAGTGAAAAATATAAATACATGTGTTAAAAGTACATATATATTTGTAAGGAGAATACTTAATTTATAGAGTACAAATATACATGTATAAACATATATACATATATATAGGAAAAATACTTTAATAATAAAGTGTATATATATATATTAATATGTATATACATGAAGATATATACATATATTTTAGTATATACATATATATACACAAAATTTACTAAATATATATACATATATATATAATACTGTAAAAACAGTATATACATATATACATGTATACTAATATATATATATATATATATATATATATATATATATATATATATATATATATATATATATATATATATATATATATATATAAATAAAAGAAATAGAAATAGAAAAAGGAAACAGAAAGAAAAAAAAGGGGGGGCTCGAACCCTGTCCAGCGGGGGGGGGGGGGGGGGGGGTTTAATTCGTTCGGGCTGGCCAGTGGGCCAGCTCGGTGGGTTTGTTAGAGTTAGGGCTAGGTTTACATTTATTTAGCACAGAAATTAAATGGGTTTTTACCCGTTAAGCAAAGCCCAAACCCGTTAGTTCATGTTATGAGTCCTGTGTCCATACAGTCAAGGACACGAAGGACAGCCGAGTCTTGTGTCGGGGCTATGCACGACACGCACGAGTCCTAACTCGCGTGTCCGAGCACGGGGCTGGGGTCGTCGTGTCCGGGCGAACAAAAAACGTGTGAACGAGGCACGATACGACACAGGGGAGGAGTGACACGTACGTGTCCGGCGTTTGAACAGAGTTTCGAACGGGCGATCGTCGGCTGGGGGCGTCGTGGTCGTGGCGGAGCGGTGGCGATCGACTCGCCGTGCTGTGGCGAAGCTGTCGACGGCGGTGGTTGGCAGTGAAGGTCGCTGTGGGGGCGGCGCTGGGGGTCGCCGGAGTAGGGTTAGGGTTTAGTTCGTCGGGGAAGGAAAAGGGGCTGTGGGCGGTGGTTGTGGTGATGGTCGAGCTGAGGGGAGAGAGGGGGTCATTTATAGGCTAGCTAGGTCGGTCGGGGGGCAGTGGGCTGGCCGAAAATGGCGGGGGAAAGTAGGTCGGCGGTCGGGCAGTCGTCGGTCGTCGGGCAGGGGGGTGGGTGAGGGTTTTACACTTAGGTCCTCAGGATTTTTGGAATTTACGAATAGGTCCCTAAGTCACTAAATGCAAATATAAATTTGCATTCCACCCTTAAAAACAATTCATTAATTACAAAATACTATTTCAACAATTTAATAAATTGCATACTACCATAAAAACAATTCTAAAAATTACAGAATGATATTAAAACAATCTAATTAATTGCAAAACTTAAGTAAAACATTTTAGGAAATTGCAAATTGATATTTTAACATTTAAAACTCATTTAAAATTCATTTAAAAATTCTAGAAAAATTCCTAAAAATCTAATTAATTATTTTAAGGCTAAAAATAACATTAAAAATTAATAAACAATAATTAAATAAAATTTTGAAAAACAGGGGCTTACACATCCCGAGGCAGCCAAAGCCGTGCGCCGTCCGAGGAAGCGTCCAGCCGGAGGGTATATATATATATATATATATATATATATATATATATATATATATATATATATATATATATAGCAAATGACCACTAGCCTAGTGGTTAAGAGTGATGCATGCGGCCCAAGTGGTCGGGAGTTCGAGCCTCAGTGGAGGCAAGTTCGCCACAAGTACCCATTGCTTCAAATATATATATATATATATATATATATATATATATATATATATATATATATATATATATATATATATATATATGCCAGCGCGAGCGGGGGGGAAGGGGGGGTTGGTGGCGACACCGGAGGGTGTATGGGCATGGGATGGCTGGGTGGGGGTCCCTAATCCAAGTGGTTAGGGAGGGGGGCTTACGAGCCTCCTATGGACATGGGATGACTGGGTGGTCGCGGGACAGCCACGATCCTAAGCTGGCGGTCTCAAGAAATGGACACCAAAAAAAAAAAAAAAAAAAAAAAAAAAAAAAAATATATATATATATATATATATATATATATAGCAAATGATCTCTAGCCTAGTGGTTAAGAGAGATGCATGCGGCCCGAGTGGTCAGGAGATCGATTCCCGGTGGGAGCATTCGCCACAATTACCTTCTTTCAAAAAAAAAAAAAAAATATATATATATATATATATATATATATATATATGGGGGAAGGGTGAGTCAAGCTTTCATTGTTAGGGAGGACGTATAAAAGCTGCAGGAGAAATTCATTGGTCCTGGACTTCTCAATTTTAGTCACATTCAAACCCTACATTTCCTCATTGACTGACTGGAGATTTGGTATCACATCCCAAAAAAAAAGGCAAAAAAATTCGTCCACCACAAGGCTCAATGCCGACCATCCCCAGCTCTATTTTGTCAGCAACTCCCCTCCCCTCCCCTCCCCTCCCCTCCAATGCTCTCGAAAGGCCACCGCTCGTGCTTTCCATGTCAGCAGATTCGGATGTTGACCCATGCAACAACTTTATGACTTGAGATAGGCCTATTCTCTTTGACAAAGTTGCACAAGTTTTGGAGCTTTGGTAATATATGTAGGTGGTTAGATAATATCTGCTAGTGCTTATATAAGCTATCCGTTATAATATTTTCTTTATTAATTTTCAATTGTGACAGATCATTTATACTATAATTTTTAATTACTATAAAAAATTAGTTTCTTTCATTTTTTTAATTAATTAAAAAATACGTACGACTTAAACGGTTTATTTTTTGAGTCCAATCTTGAAAATAGTTAAAATGAGCAATCCAAGATGTACTATCTCAAGTAATTTTTTTAAAATAAGTTCTTCCAATTACCACCGTATGTATATTATTCACGTAAAACAAAAATTCTAAAATCATTCTAACTACCTGAATATATATCTAACATCCTATAAGTATATCTCTAACATATATAAATTAAAATATATTCAATATTTAAATCATATTGAAACTAACTAAATGGTGTTATCTAAACATATATTCAAACTTCTAAAAATATGTCTATAATAATTTTAAATTAAGATATATTAAAATTATATTTAAACTATTTTAATATAATTTAAATTCTTAAGTTATTTTCAATAGTATCATATATTTTTTTTTCTCTTTTTGGTTTGTGCATCACAACAAGTGAACATGACTAGTATACTATTAGAGAAATGCTTAATAACAGTTCAAAATGTTCCTTCTAACTCGTATGCATATATATCCTCATGTAATTAATAAAAAATTCTAAATTCTTTCTAAATATCGCATATTACTCACCTAACTAAGACAAAAAATTCTAAAATCTTTCTAACTATCCGAACATATATCCAAAGTATATAAACATATCTATAAAATAATTATATTTAAAGCACATATATCCAAAGGTTTGAAAATAAATTTTTATCCTACATGGCGCTGATGTAGAATGAAGAATTCATATGATGGTTTCTACACGTAGAGATTCTCATATAAATTCTCCTTCGTCGATAAGATATTGGCCAAACTTTCAAACTAAATCATTAAACTCTCTATTTAATATTCTTCATCTTAATATTAAACAGTGTAAGGTAGTATAGAAATTGAGAAGCATTGTAGAGTAATTTTTTGTGTAATTTCTACGTAGAAACTTTGCTAATTAGGATTAAAAAAATTTCAAGGCCTTGTTTGTTTTGCAGAAAAGGGAAGATAGGAAATCAATTCTTTACTCCTTTGAAATCATTGAAGGCCCGAAAATTTTGGGAATAAAACAGAATAATTGGATGTGGAAAAGTGAATCTATGGGATGAGTGGAGAAACCATTTCTGCTCCTATTTTTTTCTTTTTCTTAGAAATCAATTTCTTTTTTTTTTCTCCCTTCTTTTGGCATCCAAGCACAAAATAAATAATTTTTCTTTTCCAAAGGCAAAATTATGTGGACCAAACTTGATCTTATAACACAAGTAAAATAGTGAAGGAAAGTGTATTTTTGGACATTTCCTTGTTAACAAATTCTAATTAAAGTATAAACATATATCTAACAAATCTTAACTTAAATATATTCAAATATTTAAAATGTTTTTCAATTATACAGTAGAGTAACATAAAATCTGTTACCCAAAATTTGCGAGATTCTGTCTACTCCCATGTGGATTTTTTAATTAATTTGGTCCATATATATCGTATTTGAGAAAAGCTGATTATCTATCTCCACTTTCTTTTCATTATCTTGACTAAGTTCACACTTTTCATTATCTTGACTAAGTTAACACTTGGTCATTGGTCATTTTCATGACATAAATGGGCATGCAAGAGATGCTAGTCATGATGGAAAACGGAGAGAGAGGAGCCGGCAGAGAAAATTTTGGGACGCACGTGAAGGAATTCCGCGTGACATCTCAGCAACCAGAATTTCTAGTAGCAAATAACCTCTAGCCTAGTGGTTAAGAGAGATGTATGCAGTCTAAGTAGTCGGGAGTTCGAGTCCCAGTAGATACGAGTTCGCCACAAGTATCCATTGCTTCAAATATATATATATATATATATATATATATATATATATATATATATATATATATATATATATATACCTGGAACCCAAATGTGAAGAAAATCCATTATAGCCATGTTTCTCAGTTTGTTTGTATATGATAAGTTACTAAAACAACTATCATAGTAAAAATGAAATAAATTTCAGAAAATTTACTGTAGCGATAATAATTTAATGAATATTAGTTTAGACGATAGAAGTTTGAGAAATTTTGTAAAACAATACAATCCGACAGTCAGTCTGTCGGAAATTGAGCATGCTCAATTTCCGACAGACAGTATGTCGGAAAATGAGCATTTGCTCAATTTCCGACATACCATTTGCCTGAAATCAAAGAAGCAACGGTTTGGGTGGGTTGGGTTGAAAGAAAGGGGTTGGGTGGGTGAGTTGGATTGGTTTGGTTTTTTTTAATGGTTTAATTGAATATGGTTTTTTTATGGTTTAATTGAATATGGTTTTTTATGTTTTTTTTATGGTGGGTGAGATGGGTTGGGTTGATTGTTGGTTTTTTAAGGTTTGGTTTTTTTTGGTTGGGTTAAGATGGGTTATTTTTTGTTGGGTTTGTAACGTTACAATTTGCAACGTTAGGATTCTAACGTTACAATTCCAACGTTCTAATTCCAACGGCTATATAGCATCTATAAGTATCAAACCACTTCATAACAATTTTCTCATTCACTTCACAGCACCCACTTCACAGCACCTCTCCCATTCAGCCATTCAGTAAGAAGTTTGTCAAGTATTTCGTTGAAAGCCGAAGCTCCTCTCTTCCAAGTTCATCTTATTGTCAACATGGATGGAAATCTGACAATCCTATGCTCGCTTGGAGGTGTACTAAATGGGTTAGCGTATCAAGGGGGTTTAACCCAAATTCTTTTAGTTGATCGAAATATTTCGTTTCTTAGTTTACATAATCTAATTATTGATCAATATTCTATCGACTACGAATTTATATTAGTACATATTTTCGTATCTAATTGTATAAATGTGGATAGTGAAGATGCATGGAAATTTGTTCTTCAAGTGAATGCACAATCACCGTATATTAATATCTATGTCACTCCGCCTCCATCTATGAATGTAAGTAATATACCTGCTTGTAATACTTTTAACGCTGGTCCTAGTTCTTCTCATCAAGTTATTCCATTTACTGAAGAAGAACATGTAGTAGATGATGTTAATAACGATGACGAAAATAGTGATGATTTAATTGAAAATTTAGATGATGAATTTGATGATTCTGTTGATAGCCTTAGCACTCCTGAATTATTTATTGGAAAACAATTTGAGAATCGTTCTAAATTTAGAAGTTTTATTAGTGATCTAGCAATTAGACGTAATTTTACTTGTTCAGCTACTTTAAATAATGCTACTGGAATTATATATAAATGTAATAGTTCAAATTGTCATTGGAGGGTATACGCTAAAGCCATAGGTAGAGGCGAAAGATTTTCTATTGCAACGCTAGAAAATATTCACTCTTGTTTAGGTGGACTTACAACTGGTTCTCATCCATTAGCTACCACTGTATGGGTTAAAAATCAGATTATTGATAAAATTCGAGATAATCAGTCGTATAGTCCGTCTTGTGTTGTAAAAGATATATTTAGGGAACATCGAATACATATTAAATATTGTAAGGCTTGGAAAGCTAGAGAACTTGCTCTATCCGAAATAAATGGTAGTTATATTGATGCATATAGTAGTCTCGAAGAGTATGGTCTTAGAATTATTGAGACAAATCCAGGTAGTCAATGTTTTATGAAAATTACAGAAAATAATAGGTTTGAAAGAATTTTTATTTGTTTCAAGGCATGCATTGATGGATTTCTAAGAGGATGCTTACCCGTGATTAGTATTGATGAAACTTTTCTTTCCTCTAAATATAGAGGTATTTTATTTATTGCTTGTGCTCATGATCCTAATTATCAACTATATCCTATTGCTTATGCTGTTGCTGAGAGTGAAAACACCGATTCTTGGAATTGGTTTTTAAACGGTTTAAGAATATCTTTTGAAAGATTTTTGATGCCTGGAATACAATTTCTTTTATATCGGATAAACAGAAAGGATTGATAAATGCCATGCGTGCTATTTTTTCGGAATCGCCTCATTTTTTCTGTATTCAACATTTTAAAGCAAATTTGAAATCAATATGTAGATCAAAGCATTTTCAACGTAGCTTGGACTCTCTTGCAAGATGTTATAATGAAACAGATGCAAATAATTGCTTGGAGATGATTAAAGCTGAAAATGTTGATGTTTACAATTGGCTCGTTGGAGTAAATGATGAAAATCGTGTTTTCTCACACTGGATTACAGCGTATTCTCCTTGTCCAAGACTAGATATTAACACGTCAAATCTTGCCGAATCTTTCAATAACTGGATTAAAAATCTTCGAGATAAACCAATAACGACACTACTTGATGGTATTCGAGCCAAGATTATAACACTTCAGGACAAAAACAGACAACAAGCTGAAAATCTTGAAACAAATTTTTGTCCAAAGATGTTAAAAACGATGGCTCGTATCACAAAAGAAATCCATCAGCTGGAAATATTACGGATAGTGGGTCATTTGTTTGAGATATTAGATCGTCAAACAAATAGAACATATGTTGTTCGTTTAAATGAAAACTATTGTTCATGTTTAAAGTGGTATCATACTTTTCTTCCTTGTGTACATGCATGTTATGCTTGTAATTGTTGCAATATCAGGATTGAGCATTACTATCCAGCTATATTTTCAAAGGAAGCATTAAAAAGTGTCTACGAGCCGCACTTGGAGCCAATTCCAGTCCCTTACAACATTCAAAGTGCATTGGTTAGAGGCGACATTGGAGTACCAGATGTACGACGCAAAGCCGGAAGACCGAAGAAGAACCGTACTATGGCGAAGGATCAATCTTCAAGAGATCTCCGATGCAGTAATTGCAATGGTTTAGGACACAATAGAAGGAGTTGTAGAAATCAACCAAGAGAATGAATAGGCAACATCATGTGAAGTATATGTAATAGTTTGTAAAAGAAAGGTGACGTTTATATAAATGAAAATAAAACATCATACAAGTTCAAATTTTACATCTATCTTCCTTGTCTGTCCAATTCCCAATAGTCTGGACGATCAACTTCTCTGAGATTGAGTCGGGCTCTCCTCCGCATCGTATCCTCCTGGGACGCATCACCACCTTCGTCTTGCGTGGGTGCTGGTGCTGGTGCCGATGGAGTCGTTAGTATCTGTGTATAATAATCTCCATCCAAACCATAGCCTTGGAACCAATCTGTCACCCCCGGCCAATGCGAAGTCCCCTGAGAAGTCTCTTGGCCAGCCCCCTGGGAAGAACTCTGGCCAGCCCACTGCGAAAAACCATGGCCAGCCCACTGGGAAGAACCCTGGCCGGCCCACTGCGAAAAACCCTGGCCAGCCCACTGGGAAGAACCCTGGCCGGCCCACTGCGAAAAACCCTGGGAAGAACTCTGGCCAGCCCACTGCGAAAAACCATGGCCAGCCCACTGGTCGGCAGCTTGCTGAGGCGGGATCTCGTCAGCTTGCTGAGGCGGACTATCGGGCAACGGCTGGGTGATATGGGACCTAACCCTGCGGGGAAGTGGTTGACGTTGGCTAATAATGCCTACAGGATAATCTGGCGGAATATGTAGCGAAGGGTTCGGAGGCTCCGGATCCGCTTTCACCCAATCCAGAAAGTTTCTTACTGTCGTTCTCAAGACTTCAGGATCTGGGTTATCATATGCTTGCTCCAAAGCTGGAGCCTAAAATAATAACACTTTATTTTAGTTCTAAGAGGATGCTAGAACATTGTAATCTAAAATATTGTAAACTAAAAATAATTACTTACATCAGTTCTTATTATATGATCATAAAATCCACGTAGACTAGAATCATCTACAGCTCTATGCTCGAAGCGAGGCTCCTGATATATGTAGTGTCTGTTGCTAATAACTGGAGATCCCCACCAAGATCTAAATGCAAAATCCCCGTATACTGTTGCATATACGAAATATGTGAGATGTTATGAGAAAAATGCGACAAAAATATTAACTTCAAAATGACTTACAGTTGCACTTCCTCTACCACGATTGTAGTGCGGCGGATCTTCGGGTATATGTTGTTTCATACCGAATTGCCGCATAACCCGATCAGCTGGATGATACATTATGTCTCCATGGTATATTATGTAAAATCTATGGAGGCTTAATGCATATGATGTTTGTTCTATCTCAGAAGGATAAGGATTAACAGAATAATGTACCATTTGAACCTATTTTTTGACATATGATTATAAGGAAATAAAACATAATATACTAAATAGATATAGAATGGTGACTTTTATTTACCTCTGAGATCTGTACTGAATCAAATTGGCCTCGGTATATCGGGGCAACCGAGTAAACACAATGTGCGGGATCTACCGCATCAGTATGCCACCGTAAAGCGCCCGGAAATACATGTGCGTCGCTACTGATTAAGGAAAGTGGCCTACCGATAGAAAAATGCTCGTAGGACCAAACCTAAAAAATATATAATATAAGTGTACAAATTTTAAATATATAACAAAATTTAAATATATACCAAATTCAAACCTGAATCAATGTAGCACATCCGTTCAAATTTTTTATCAATTTGTCCTTCGAATGGAACTGCACAAAGTCTGACATAGCACTATATAGATATGCCAGCATTGACGCTCCCCACGCATGACTCGTCGGTTCCGTCAGATCATTCAGAAATGATAGAAATCGTAAATTTACCATATCCGATGCGTCGGGAAACAAAAAAGCATTAATAAGGCCTAGCAAATAGGCTCTAGTGCATGCAATGATCTGAACAGAATATGAAAAATATTATATTAGCTGAACTAAATTGATATATAATTTACGTGCACAAATATTAACCACAAATGTAATACTTACCCGTTCCTCATCAACTGATATTTCTTGGTCACCAATACGATTTATGTGCATAAAATTCTGCCGGAGCCATGTATACGACACTAGACCTTTGTCTTTTAGTTTTGGTGCCTCCACACCTAGGTAGGTCGTGATCGCTGTCTCACCAGAAAATTGTTCATCAAATATTATAGGTTCACCTGTGAAAGGTAGACCTAAAATATTTGCAACATCTTTAAGCACAATAGACATTTCTCCAAAAGGTAGCTGGAACGTATTTCGTCCGGGCCACCAGCGCTCCACTAGACTCAGAATCAGGTCTCTATCGTGACGTAGAAAACGTATCTGGTCAAGGTAATGAAAACCAAATACGTGCAATAAAGCTTCTTGGTCACTAGTCAATTTCCAGAAACCAAGTTGGCCCTCATATCGCCATGTATTGTGTTCTCGAAGCCGCACTTCCCTTTTATAATCACATAGCTATATATAAAACATACAAACTATATTATCACTAAACATATAAAATAAAAAATTTATTGACTACCACAATTTATTAAAAGTATATATACCTCTCCGCTAAAAATCAGACTACATATGTGCGACTTGCGTTGCTGCTTAATCAAATCTGTAGTTGGCCCCCCTGGTATATGACCATCGTTTTGGGTAGCCATCTGAAAAAAATTGGTTGTCCAAATGCATATTTAAGAATAGGATTGATTAGGGTTTGGGTTTATACGGGTAAGACTGTGGATTATATTGGGGTTTACTTCACGTGTTAGGGTTAGGGTTAGGGTTAGGGTTAGGGTTAGGGTTAGGGTTAGAAAAAGTGCTTGGATTAGGTTATGGTTTAATTTACGGGTTAAGGCTACGGTTAGGATTAGGGTTAGGAGATTAATGTTATTAGTGGAGTGATTATGATAAAAGTTAAGAGTGGGAGGGTTTGGATTTACATTATGGTAAGGGTTAAGGTTTAGTTTGGGGTTAGGGAGTCTACATTAGAGTCTACATTAGTCTTAAAGGTTAGTCTTAAAGGTTAGAGTTTACATTAGTTGAAATTTAGATTAGGGTCTACATTAGGGTCTACATTAGAGTCTACATTAGTCTTAAAGGTTAGAGTTTAGATTTAGATTAGGGTCTACATTATAATAGAATTATAACAAAATATAGCAATAAGATTTGTATTAGAATTATAACATAACTAAGTTACCTTGAAACACAGGGTCTCCTCCTCCTCCTCCTCCTCCTCCTCCTCCTCCTCCTCCTCCTCCTTCTTCTTCTTCTTCTTCTTCTTCTCGGATCTCTCTCTCTCTTCTGTGTTCTTCTTACTCCCTCTTCTCCTCTTCTTACTTTCTCTTCTGGTTTCTTACTTTCTCTTCTTTCAATTTTTTTTGTTTGATTCTCTCTGTCAACTTTCTTCTGCCAACTTTGTTTGCTTCTCTTTACATTATTCGAACCAACCCTATTCAATTCAAACCAACATACCCACCCACCCATATTAAATAAACCAACTAAAACCCAAACCCAACCGAAACAACGGCCGACGTGAACCAAACAAAGAATCCGACAGACGACGTGTCAGAAAATTGGACGCCGTCCAATTTCCGACACACGGTCTGTCGGAAATTGGACAATGTCCAATTTCCGACAGACGGTGTGTCGGAAATTGGACGGCGTCCAATTTTCCGACACGTCGTCTGTCGGATTCTTTCGTTTGTTTTGATTTTCCAAACTTTTATCGTTTAGCAAATTTCAGTTAAATTTCTTACTGTACAGTAAATTTTCTGAATAAATTTAGAGCATGGTTTAAAATAACCTGAAAATGTGGAGGTGTTTGGCGGAAAATGTAATGACATCTCGCCTTCCAGATAGCTTATAGGATCGTCGCCTACGTCTTGAATAATGCTATTCTCGTGCAATATTATACGACCAAAGGCCAGACCATTAATCATTTATATATCAGTTAATAGTGACTCCGTTTACATCACCATTAATATATACTAGTTTTGTATTAAGCAATTTTGTTACAAAAGCCTTAGTTTTTACATTTTTTAAATTGTAATTTTCGTTGTTAGCTTTATTGTCATTGTTGTATTTTTCGGTTTTATACGTTAATTGTACCATCTTCCTAATCCTAAAAATAACACTTAGCTTAAATATTATTTAAATATTGAATATGTTTTAAAAAAAAAAAAATTATATGCTTACTAAGTTAGAAGGGTTTTAAAAAAATTTCTTAACTAAGTGATGATATGTTTTACAAAGATTTGTAAATTATCACTATTATTAACTAATGGACAGTATACATACGACTTAAACGGTTCATTTTTGAATCATTTCCAAACCATATTATATATACTAATCTACATGTACGTACTTTGTACGTATTTTAATTAAAATATATATGATCAGTTGTCATCTGTCCGTTTTTTTAGGTGAAATTCATATGTGTGTGATTTTTTTTTACAATGCCAAGAGTTCGAAGTACAATTTTTTTTGAGAAATTTTGAGTGGCAACCCACTTTATTTACTCATATTTAAAGTGCATCACACCCAATTACACTAATGTAATGTACCCCCCCCCCCCCTCCCCCCTCCCCCCCCCCCCCCCCCCCCCCCCCCCACTTTTGACAGAAACCGTCTGTGAGGGACGGTCAACCCATTTGACTAATTTTTTGGACTGAAATACCCCTGTCTTCTTCCTTTTCCTCTACTCCGCACCCTCCGACAGGCCGCCATCCCCTCTACCCCCCCCCCCCCCCCCCACTCCTCGCTAACGGTCGATGTCCCCTAAGTCACCCCCGTCCCCGCGGCCGTAGTGCCCCCACTGCTGCTGGCAATCCCCCTCCCCCTACTCGCCTGCAGTACCACTCCCCCTCCTCTTGCTACTGTTCGTGGTTGCCACGGTAACGGTGGAGAAGGGGGGCGGGGCCGTGAGGGCGTGCGGCTACTCCGGCCGTCCAGGGCAGCACCGGCGACAGCAACAGCAGCTCGCGGCGGCGCGGCAGCGGAGGGGGGCGAAGCGGGGACGGCTGGACGGAGCGGGGGAGGTGGGGAGGGGGCGGAGCGGGGGCGGCGGATCGGAGGGGGCTCGGGGGCGGCGGATTGGGGGCGGCAGGGAGCGGTGGTGGTGATGGTGATGGTGATGGTGAAGGAGGTGGTGGTGGTGATGGTGATGGTGATGATGAAGGTGAAGGTGGTGGTAGTGGTGGTAGTGGTGGTGATAAGCGCGGCAGTGGCAGCGACTGGGCGAGGGAGGGGGTAGAGCGGAATGGAGGAGGAGGAGGATTAGGGATTAGGATTAGGATTAGGATTTGGGTTTGGGTTTAGATTTGGGGAGGATATTTCGTCCAAAAATATCGGTCAAACGCGTTGACCGTTGGTCTTGGACGAAATCCGTCAAAAGTGGGGGGTACCTTACATTAGTGTAATTGGGTGGGGTGCACCTTAAATATGGGTAAATACAGTGGGGTGTCACTCAAAATTTCTCATTTTTTTAAAAAAATTCTATTGAGAATAATAACCTTTAGGAAATGGTAAAGACAGAAAATTTTATTACCATTGGAACATGAAGAGTTGTATGAAAAAAGAAAACTTGCATGCAAACTTTATTCCTTTGACTCTTAAACATAAACGACGTGCAAGTTGATATAAAACATCTATTCATAAAATACTCAAGGATATTTTAGGAATTCAAAAGTTTCATCACCAAGTTTTCTTATTATATAGTAGAATAGATATGTACCACCATTAAGATGATTTTATGCACCAAAATAGTGCTAACTAATCACTCAACCATGTTATATATATTGGTATCCAGTATATCATCAATATGACTTCTTTTTTGGAATATGGATAGATATTTAAAAAAAAAAGTTTATTTTTGTCCACCCACCAAAACTAGAGAGAAGATCTGATGTCCTCAATTATAGTGTACAAACATGTTCCATTCTCTATAAAAATGTGGATTCTACTGATTGTGGATGTTAATTTTTAAACTAACCAGTAGATGTTAATTTTTAAAAATGTGTAATGTACCGCTCCGCACAATGGTCGGTTGGTTCGAGGAAGCCTTGTTGGACTTGAGATTATGCGAAAGGATCACTCATAAGGCTATGCGATCATGGCTGGAATCATCTTGATAATGTGAGTAGTGCGAGTTCTTCAAAAATCTTTTAGCTTCCCGCTTAATAAAAAGGACTATATGCTATGATTACTTGTTGAGTTGCTAAATGATATCTAGCATGAACCCAGAGAGGTAATGAAAGATAAATAATCACTTGACCCGTAAACTGGTGTTAAATCAAATGATGAATTGTGTATTGTGCAACAAAATATCTGACAGGTGAAGCAAAGTCCCAAATACTTGAATAGTAAGTATATCGAGTCACGGCTCGAAGAAATTATCGTGACACAGATAATAAGACCTAAGAATTGGGCAGTGAGTATATCGAGTTATAAGATCGAGAGGATGTATGGTATCAAAGATGTGAGAAAAGATTGAATAATCATATTCTATTAACCGGTGTTGTTGTAGAATGTTGATTACAGTAAGACCCTGGATTGATAAAATGGTATTGCGAGCTACGACTCAAGACAAGTGTTGCTAGACAAATAAAAATTATGGCATATTTACTTAGTTTTCATTATCATGCATTATATATTTTCTTTATAGCTAAGTTGTGTATACTTGCATGTTCATGGACAACTCATGTACAAGATTTGGTTCCATGAATGGTACTTCGAAGCCTCGGATCCGTTCGTCCTAGGGGGAACTAGTGTGTTGAAGTAGTAGCACGCTGATTCGGAAACCTTCCGGATATGCTAGCTACCCGCCGTTGAAGGAGAGTCGTCTAACCATAGTCCAAAATGACGTGTAGTCAGTGACCCGCATATAAACAGATCACATGCTAATGATGTCTTATACATATGCAAATAAAGTAAGTTATTACTCATTTATAGGAAAGGATATAGACTGTTGGTAAGAATCACCAAACTGGTAAAAATTATGACATTGTTTTCTAACAATGTCTTATGCAAGCAGAGTAAATATTGTTTAATTATATGGATGGTTAAACGAACGTGGGTAAGGTTTACCAAGGGGTGATAACATATATGCTTTACATTCTGTTGGTTATGAATAATATGCATACTTTACTTCTTGTCGGATACGAACTGTAAATTGGCCTTTAAGGCAACAAAAAAGACCACTTGTAGTAATATTCCTATCACATGATTATTTAGTGTTGCCTTCTTAGGTGAGTTGGAACTGCTCACCAATACATGACAACGTACTTCTGAGAATATTACTCATTGGATATTTTCAAATGAAAAATAGTACACTATTCAAAAAATTTAATAAATCTCGAGAATAAGTTGTTTCAAGCAACCAAGAGCTACCAACCGGACCGCCACCCCCATGCCAGCCTGCAACTGCAATGAAAATTATCAAAACTTCATTACATAATCGATTAGGAGACACGATAATGAATGGTTTTTGGTGGCATATATTGAAAGAGACGTATTAGATGCCGTTGAAAATGAAGATATCATTCAATAGTTCCATAATATGAAGTCTCGAATGTTTTAATTGTCAAAGAAAAGGATTATTTAGTGATGGTGATGATTTATGACATTTGATATTAATATATGCTATTTTTGGAATTATAAATATATTATTATAATTTATTATTATTTTATTAATAATTATTGTGCCCTCTGGATTAAATTTTTGGCTGCGACGCTGGCTGCAAGCCTTGTATTTCATTTTAATTATCAATAAAGAATACATAATTTTATATTTGTTATTGTGACTTTAAATTATCTGCTTAGTTCCGCTGCAATATCGTTGTTTCCTGAGAAATATCATAAACTATAATGGCTTTGCCTTGTACAAGTGTAATCTAGACTTTATAGCATCACGTCCAGTGGCTATCTTTCGATTCTCCGAAATCGGGACGTGACAAACTAATCATCCAACCATGTTATATATATTGGTATCAGATAGATACCGTCAATAGGACCTCTTCTTTTTTGGAATATGGATACGTATTTTAAAAAGAGTTTATTAATTTTTGTTTCCCCACCAAAACTAGGGAGTAGATCTGATGTCCCCAATTATAGTGTACCAAACATTTTTTTTCTATAAAAATGTGGATCCCACTGATTGTGGATGTTAATTTTTAAAATAATCAATGGAATCCACATTTTTTATGTGACATATTTGGTACACAACAAATGAGAACATCAGACCTACTCCACTAAAACTAGTGAGGATGTTCAACGTTCCATTCAGGTGTTGCCACGTATTAAATTAGTGTAGTTTATTGAATATTTTCACTAGTTTTGACTACTAATTTAACATGTAGTATTTCTTGATTGGAATGGTGAATATTTCTACTAGTTTTTGTAGGGGTGCAAGTCGGATGGGCTACATCCGAGCCCGATAGGGCAAACCTGTTAATGGATTGGATTATGGTTGAAGATACCCGGGCTCGGGTTCCCGTTGAAATATTGGAATATGATCAAAAATCGAATTAAGCTCGGTTTAATGTTTGGGGTTACCCAAAGAATCCGAAATCATATATATATAATCCATATATATTTTTTATATATACATTGTTTCATACTTCTTAAATAAAAAGTTTAAACCTTAAATTTCTCCATCCTAACTCTTCAACTCCTTACTTGAATCTCATTTCAGTTTGTATTTTGTAATAATTGAGAAGTGGTTGCTATTTGATTATGTGTTTAATATTAATCTTATTTTAAATTATTTTAAATGTCATATTAGAGTCCGATGGACCCGACCCAACCCGAAGAACTTTGGTTCCTTTGTTATTCCTCTGGGCTTGGTCTTAGACTTCATATGTAGACCTGTCAATGGATAATCAAAAATTCGAATCTGATTTGATTCCGTATCCGAATTTTCGGATATTACCCAAAAATTTCTTTATCGGATTCAGATATTTGAATATTTTTCGGATATTATATTTTTTTCATAAACGAATTCGGATATTAAGGTATTCGAATCTGTTAATATCCGACCTACTTTTAATTGCAATTTTAGATATCGATTCGGATATTCGAAATTTTATTTAGACTTAATTGCTAATTGCTACCCTCAACTATCACACTTTTTCAAGTTGATACCCTAAACTTTTTTTCGTAACAGATTGATACCTCAACTATTTTTTTTTCAACTTAATACCTAACATTTTAAAAAACCCCAAAATGTCCTTATCCCTTCCCTCCCTCCACCCCCTCCCCCACTCCAGCCACCCCCCCCCCCTGCTAGCTCCGGCCGGACCCCCCCCTCCTCGCTTTCGGCCAACCGCCCCCTCCCCCTCCTCGCTTCCGGCCAACCCCTGCCCCGCCTCCCGCCCCGCCTCCCGCACCGCACCCCCCTTCCCAGCCCCCCTCCTCCCGCTGCCGAGCCCTAGGGGAGAGGCGGGAGCGGGCGGACGGCCAGAGCGAGAGGGGGGGGGTAGGGGGTGGCCTGAAGCGAGCAGGGGGGGTGGGGGGGGAGCTGCGGTCGGAGCAAGCAGAGGGGGGCGCGAAGCTAGCAGGGGGGAGGGGGGTTAGGGATAGGGGCATTTTTGTTCAAAATAATATCCGGGTATCAAGTTGTTACGAAAAAAAGTTTAGGGTACCAAGTTGAAAAACGGTAATAGTTGAGGGTATCAAGTAGCAATTAAGCCTTTTATTTATATTATAGTATAATGTATACATAATATATATTAATTACTAGAGAAGATTAAAAAAATTATTCTCAACTAACTTTTACATAATTCAATTCTTATTACTTTTCTACCTCTATATTATATAATAGCAATATATATCAATTACAATTTACAACAGAAGATGAAAAGGGCGCAAATATGTAGAGCAATATATATGGTCACCTCAATTTGAGCATTATTGAAATTTTCAACAGAAGATTAAAAAATGGTTCAAATAGAGCAATATGTAGAACAAGTCAGCTGAGCATTCTTGAAATTTTCAACAGAAGATTAAAGAGCTCAAATAGAGCAATTGAATTTGGTTTTCGGATATTTGGATAACAACTAAATTTTTAACTTCAGATTTCGGATATTCGAAAAATAATATTCAATTTTTTTAGCTGATCGGATCAGATAGTATCTGATATCCGCTAAACTAGATGGATAAGAATTCGATGTGTCAAAAGAGATATTTGTTCCGATATCGAATTGGAATATTACAAAAGAAAAATTGGATACGGAGACGGATATGTCCTATCCGTACCGATAAGCATCCGTTGACACCCCAAATTCATATATTGAACCCGAGGTCAGATTGGACTTGGGCTCGAGCTAGGCTTATGATTCATCGGATTGAGCTCAATCCAACCCAACCCGTCTGAGATGCACCCTAAGTTTTGATGTGTGAACAAAAATTGACTTTAAAAAAAATGAGAAATAAGAAGTAGTCTCTCTAAGTATAATTATTGGACGCGTCTGACGCAGAGTTCCTTTCCATGCCAACCATTAGATTGTTATAAAAATGTGTGCATAAATATATTCCTATGTAATTTAACGGTTGGTAAGAAAAAAAGGTACATTGCTTCCGGCAAATCCAATAATTTTTACAATTTTACCATTATTGAGCTAACCATTGCAACAATGTCAAAGTGGCCTTGTGTCACAGACTTTGGTGCCCCATATGCTCACCCCAGCCCCCAACAAACATCTATATAATCCCCGACTCTATTATGTTGCCTGCGGGTTTGGCCCGCAGTCCTGGCCCGCAGGCCACGTATCGTCTTCTAATTGTAGAGGGGAACGGATGGGTCCGAAAGTTAGCAAGAGGGCCAGTGGAGTGGCACCACGTGGCCCGTGGACCAGAACTGCAGTCCAAGTCCACGAAATACAAAGCATTTTCGATATAATCCCTCTCCACTCCCTCTTTCAAACCTATATATATGTTTGGTCTTCTCTCTTCCTCCTCCTCCTCCTTCAAAGTCCTCTAGATATCTCTATACAAGAATGGTCCTAACAGCGCAGGCTCCGGAATTCGTTCCTCCCTCCGCGGTCCGCATTAGCAGGCCGATGTCCTCCTCGTCCTCGTCAACCGTCTCTTTCACGGTGGACCGCTCCGCCAATATCAAAGCCAGCATCTCTCCGGCTTCTCCTCCTCCTCCTCCTGGCTCCTCCGCTGCCTCTGGAACGGCCTTCAGAACTTGCCCCTACCTGTCCTCTTTGTCCGCAAACTCCCCTCCCTTCTACCCAACCAATGCTTGGAATGGACAAGTGGTGGTCCAGTTCCAAGGAGCCGAGGAGGCTTACTGCTGGATCCCTGGATACCCAGGTACGTACGTATATCAAATACTTACTTGCCTGGAGTTTGATCACTACTCTTTCTTTCAAGTTTTTAACAGATACATCATTAATTGTACTGGCTGCATGAGTATGCGGAGGGCCGGCTCACGGAATTGGGTTGTCCTATCCATAGCTTAGTTTTTGTTGCCACTTGATATTTATTTGTGTCCCAATTTTGGAGGATCACCCGGTACCCTAACAGACCTTTATGGGATCACATTGAACCCGGGAGTTGTCCCAAGCACATGGAGATTGACCAAGCCTGAAGTCTTGTATGGCATATGCCTGGACCGGCTCTGGGTACGTGGCTATTTAAAAGTCAAACAAGTACGATCCTATAATCAAAACATGATTTGTCATAGATCTGACCTTCTGCGTGTTCATAAATTGTTTATGTTCCCTGTAGGAGATGTATAGATCAAAGAGTCTAAAAATTGCTGTTAAGATGAGCTACAAAATAAAGGTTTGTATTTTAGTTTTTTTTTTTTTTTTTTTGGGGATGAGACGATGAGTCAAGTTCAAGATGTCTGCAATAATTTATTCGGAGTCCAATTGAAGAATGACTGGCTTAATCAAACTTTGGGATCAGCTTAAGGATCCACAAGTAGTTTTTGATGGATACATGGTTGCAAGGAATTGAAAATTCATGTATATTTCTTGAAGTAAAGGGCATCTTTTGTTGCAATTCATGGAATTCTAATTCTAATTCTTGTTATTTGGTCCCACAAGTTTTTTTTTAAACGTTACTGAATAATTCTTGTTCTGTACTGTAAGAGAAGTCAATCCTCTATGAAAAAGTTGTGAATTGGAATTCCTAGTTGAATTTCATTTCTTGAACTGCTGAGAGAATCTAGGCCACATCTGGAATCCAAATCCATGAAATTTGGACCATTTTTTTTTCCTTCCTATTTCTGCCTCTGCCTTGTGATATTGAAGGTAGTTAAACTCAAATTAAAGAACTCCATTTACTTTTCTCGGAAGTAAACTAACCATATTTACAAGAAGATGGACCAGAGTGTTCTTTTTTCCTCTTTTGCTATAGTTACTTACTAGTGTTTCCAATTTCTTGAGCTGGAATATATATATGGTGATATATAGAGTGTTGTTAGAAGACCTAATTAAACCTTGAACCTCATCTTGATCCATTTTGTTTCCTTATGAATGAAGTGTAATTAATCTTTGCGTCAACTTATGCTCGAAGGGCATATACAACTAGTATGCAGCATCATCTTCTGAAATGATTGACAACAACCATAACAGATGTGTGGCCTGCTTTCTATGAGGAGAACGATTCAGCCCCTTCTGAAATTAACGGTGCATCGGTTTTGGCTCCCGGTCAGTTTCTGCGCTACCCAAGAGCTGCAACGGAAACGCCTGGTAACGCAGATTCACCACATCATTCTGACCCCGACATCGATTCCCCTTGCTATAAAGGAAAAGGTGCTTCTCAGCAGTCACCATTCGGTATTGAAGAAACAAAGAATGTATCACAAGGTATCAATGATCTTGTTGTGCATGCAATTCTTCAGAACAGTGTTAGATCGATGTGCCGGCATTTGACAGTTCTGGTGATGACCATAATAACGTGTCCATGGCAGAATATTCACATCTGGTTGATGATACATTGGGATGCATACGTCAGAGGCTGTTCTCTTATGGCCAGAGCAACCATGGCAATCCATTGAAGGCTGTAGCTCATGAGCTCCTCCAGGTGGTAAATGATCGTCCCGAAGCATTTCTCCTCAAGAACACAAAGGTAACTTGTCCGGAAATGTGTACGATTAATTTGCAAATCTCGAATCAGTGTTAAAATAGTCCTAAATTGCAGGATAAAGTTTTCTACGAACACATAATAGAAACCTAAAATAGTTGGTGAATGAATTGTGTGTACTGACCATTAGATAATTTTCTAACCATGGACTGGTAAGTTGAATACTAGGAGTAAAACTTTGTACATATATATACCTCCTTAGTATGACAAGTGAGCCCATTCTTAAACTTTATGTCCACACGTTTTACAAAGTGAGAGGGGGGCCACTTGTCATACAAAGGAGGTATCAAAGGGGGGCAACTTTGATACCTCCTTCTGTATCAAAGTTTTCTCCATTCCAAGCTGTAGGAAATGTTCAACTTTGATCCGATCTGTCATAATACAATTTTTTTTCATGTTCATTATTAGTATCCTCTTTGCTGCCATTTATTGCTGCAGTGGTGGCAAAAAACATATTAGTAATATCCATGTTTATGTAGTTCATATTCATAGATCAACATTCTTTAGTTTTTCCTTGTGATGTTTGCGAAGTCGCAGAAAAATATCATTCTTGGGGGGATGAAGGAGAAGGAAATGCACACTATAGGATCCAGTCATGTGAACACTGATCATTTCAACACTCTAACCTCAGGTCTAAGTATGCTAAAGGACAAGGCTCAGGTATTGAAAATCCGAGGTTAAAACCTTCCATTGACCTTCTGCAAGTAACTATTTGCGCATTCTTGTACTTGACTTCTGCAGGACCTTGAGAAGTTGCTGGAGAACAATTTTCTTCAGCAGAGAGAGAAACTTGAGGCGCTTCTCCACGAGAATCGGAAGATTCAAGTCGAAACAGCACTGGTGTTGAAGAGTTACAAGCTTGCAATTGCTTGCCTGGAAACTGATGTTGCGATTTGCAAGCACCAAGGAATAGGTGAATCTCTCACTGCTTACTAAATTAACACTTTTTTTTATCATTTTTCAATTTTATTGAAGGGTTAAGTGAGTTATGTTCATGATTTAGGTGTGCAAGAGTCATCATTAAAGCACAAGGGAAGATTGAATGGCAATTTCTCGATCCCAGGATCTGATGCAGGTGATAACATACTCAAACTCGAGTCCATATTCACTAACTTCCGATATATGTGTCTTTTATGTAAATACGTACACTCAAGTAGCAATTCTCGGACTCTGTTATGTACTTAAAATCTTGAACCTCGGTCTCAACCCTCAAAAGGATATTAGATAATGTAACTTACATATAACTCTCGACCCTCACTACGGACTTCTAACAATTTAAATTCGATATTCGCTAACATTGGCTTTTTGGCAGGAACTTCGGATACTAGGACTTGCAACTGGGCAAGTGCACTATTCCAGCCGAATGACACCCCACCGTGGATTGACACAATTCGTAGTCGCATTGGAGGTCCAAACACAGAGTATCAGGATTGAGCAACTTAACAGGAATGATCTTTGCATTGTGGTTTGCCAGCGAACTAGCGTTTTATACAGTGCTTGGGGTGCAAAATAGTGTCTGCTATGTTATTCGGAACCTTTTGTTCGCCCGTTGTGTCATAATATGTTTGGACATTGATTATGGTTATTGTGGTTTGTACGTTTCTTATGTGAAGTGCTGTGGTTGTGGTTCGTAAGTTTGGCTTGGTTGGATTATGTGACTTCAGTGTTTCTTATACGGAAAATGAGATTTGAGGCATACCATTTTTAGCAAAATTGATAATAGATCTCAAAAATACTTTTGTTTTAAAATTAGTCTTTTGTTTTTAGAAGACCTTCTATCAAAGAAGGTCTTTTAGTTAAATTTGTTCGAACTCTAGTTAGAATTAAAAAGGATATTACAATTTTAGCACTATGATGATAGCATGTTGTAAGGGGCTTGCTAGCTCCCGAAAAAATGGTCAATCATGGCTAGTGCTCAACCACGATGTAGCGAAAGCTGGCGAGTGGTCACTGAGGTCGACCATGACTAGCAACTCGACCAAGGTGGTCGCATCCCGATTCCGGAGGATAAAATAGTCGCCATTGGACTTGATGTCGTACAAGCCTAAGTTGTGCTTGTACAAGACACGAACTTGTACATTAACAAAATAGACTGAATAGATAATGAAGCAATAGAACTTTAATGCAGAAAACTAAATAACAACAATAAGACATGAACAAGATAACTTCTTTTATTCATAACTTGCAACGAGATTACAAAATACTCTAATTACTGGTCAACTCACAATATCAAACTTGGCTTACAACTTTTG
The DNA here is from genome assembly GCA_029216955.1 of Iris pallida. Classification (NCBI taxonomy): domain Eukaryota; kingdom Viridiplantae; phylum Streptophyta; class Magnoliopsida; order Asparagales; family Iridaceae; genus Iris; species Iris pallida. Next base: position 949,164 of record JANAVB010017195.1, on the reverse strand, counting down.
AAACTGTAATAGCTATAATGTTTCATTTATCATATCCCTTTATTAAAGAAAATATAAAACACATTCAAAAAAAACTTTTAAAATTTCAACTCAAAAGCTTCGAGACGCCGAACAAGATTCCACTGAGTTTGGACGAGCTTCTAATGTCTTTGAATATACCCTTGCCTCCCAATACCGGTTGAGACGTGGGTCAGTACATTGGAGAATGCACTGGTGAGCCAAATTATCTTGACTCATCTAAATCTACACATTGATTATGTGAAGCATGCAATATTATTAAATTGTCTTTCTACTTCTTCTATTTTTTTAACAGTTCATAAGAAACATAAAAATAATATAACATTACTTATGTAGTGTTTCTTATCCACGACCGACTACCCATTCCTACAACAAACAAGGATTAAAATAGTTTGCATCTATAATCTCTATAAGTTTCATATTTGTCTATGCATCAATCTGTTAGGCTTGTAATAATATTATTGCATGTGATATAACTAATATGATGGTCCATTGGTGAATTTTCATAATTAGAAACTGGGACATACAAGCCCATCTCAACAGACATGACACCCCTGTAGGACCGTTGAGCACCTCTAGAGGGGGGGGTGAATAGAGTGTGTGTGTGCAGCAGAAAATAATCACCAATTTAAGAATTTAAAGTTATAACTATGGCAGTAAATAAGAGACAGTAAATAAATGCAGCAAGAGATAGAGAGATCAAACTCAGTGACACAGCGATGTATACTGGTATCCCTCTGAGAGGACTAATCCAGTCTCGAGTACTCTTGCTCGATGTTAATCCACTAAGTCACAAGCTAATTGAGAGCTTGCAGTCTCTTACAACACCGTGCTTGGTGACAAGTGCACGACCAACTTCACAACACCGTGCTTGATGACGAGCGCACGACCGGCTCCACAACAAGGATAATTGTTGTACTTGGAACAACCTCTTTACAACTCTTGAACACCAAAAGACTCTAGATCGACATAGATATTACTGAATTTTGGCTAAGAGGAGTATAGGTGTGATTTGAAAGCTTTTGATCGATTGAAAACACTTATTGAATAGAGAAGAGAAGATGAAGAATGAATGAGTGATTTGAAATGAAAAACTCTCTCCTATTTATAGGTGTTTTCTAGGATCGAACTCGGACAGAGTTCTGATACAAATATTTCGCATATGTACATTGCATGCAGATTTGGAGGCAACGGACATTTGAATTCAAACTGACCAAACTCGGGCAGAGTTCAGACAGAACTCGGTTTTGAGTTCTGTCTAGGAGAATTTCGAAATATTTGTCAAAGTCTGTTGCAAAAATAATTTTAAAAATTTGGTAAAGATGAAATGAGAATAGGTAGACTTTTTAGAAATGTGGACTGAGATTAACCTAAGCCAGTATTACCTAGTCGATCTTACAATTTAAATCCTAGACTCAATAAAGATAAAATACATAATAAATTGTAAAATGACTCAGACTGGATCCCATTGAAAGTAATCTTCAGATTGATGATATATATGCTTGATGATGCAGTACAACGCTCGTTGATATTGATTTCATATGTCCTGAAATGATTAACAACAGTTCGTATATTTTGTGTATTGAGTTAAGTTCATGTCGATTATTAAAATCGGGTGTGACCATGGAATGGGCCAACAATCTCTCCCATTTTGATAATTGACAAACTTGAGTCTATACCAAAATATATCTAAAAAATAGAAAAAAATAAAAATGTACCTGAACAAAACATGTTTGGTTTTGTAATGGATTGGATTGTATACTTTAGATTTTTGATTTTTGGTATGTACTCTTTCTTCCCCTTTGTCAATATAAAAATGAATTTGACTCCCCCGTAATGTGTGAAGCCAACAATTTTCAACACAAACCGACAAAGTAAAGCTAAAGAGATACATAAAAGTGCACAAAAGATAACTAGTACTGAAATAAACTAGAATATCATGCATAACAATGTTTTATTGAAATAAAAAGATACAATCATAAAGTGCTGAATATGTCTAACTAAAGTTTAGACAAAATAAAAACTACAAACTATATCATAGCATAGATCATCATCTAACATCCTATCCACAGTCCACCAGCTGAGTCCGCATCACATAGTGGGTCGTCACCGCCAGGAGCATCTAAAGGAAAGTAAGCTGCAGTAGGATCGAAGTAAGGGAAAGACGCCTCATCTCCGAACCTAGGTCCTGGGAAGCCTGGGTGAGGAAGGATAGTCACTGGATGCGCTGGATCCTGAGAGAGACTCCAGTGAAGATCAGCAATCCCATTCCGTAACACCTGAGCCTGGTAGATGTGGCGGAACTCCGAGTCGAGATAGCTTTGATGACGTTGCGCAGAGAGAGCAATAAAGTCATCAAATCTCTGATAAAATCCTGGATCAAATTCCGGAGCAGGGGCTGGAGCATGAGCTGGAGCAGCATCAGGAGGAGGAGCCTCAACATCAGCAGCTGGAGCAGGCTGAGCTCCATGAGGTAGAGGTGGAGCAGGGTATCTCCGAGATCTGGTAAGCTCTATGGGAATGGAGAAGTAGGCACAGGTTTGAAGATCAATATCAAACATGCGAAAGATGGAGGCCAGGTGCATAGGATAGACCAGGTTGCGTCCTGCATTTCTGCAGTTCAGCATCCAGGCCATCATGGTCTTGGGGATAGAGAAAAGAATACCAAAATGGATATGTACATAGCAGATAGCTCTAAGAAAGTGATCTCATCATATGATCCTTTCTTTGGAAGGAGAACAGAGAAAATGAAACGATGGAGTTAATAAAAGTTTTGGTTAGGGTCTTTTGAAAAGACTCTTCTAGGAACAGGGTATGGATGGCAAGAATAGAAGTTGTCGTTTGGTTTTACTTACAAGTTGCAGTAAAACATACGGACTGCATTGTCGAAAATATTCTCGGCTACTTCGAAGAAGTCTCGATAGTCTAGATGGTCAAATGTGGGAGCATACTCAGAAAAAATAGTAAAGTTAACAAAAGCTCCAGCACATATTTTGAGACCAGAGAAAGAATCAAACCATAGGTCAGAATATTTCTTATCAGGAAATAAACCAGAATCAAAGTCATCTGAGCCTACTGGTCTGGCTGGACTAAAAAGACTAGTAGGAATGTAGTCAGACGAGGAAGATCCTGCTTGAGAGGGATCAACCGGTCTTCTCTGACGTTTGGGAGCCATGGATGAAAAAGAAAGGAAATAGAAGTACCTTGGAAGAGGAGGAAGAAGATGAAGTTGATTAGCCCACTGGAACTCCTAGAAAACTTGGAAGGAAAGAGTATGAAGGAGTTTTTGGGAGAAGTAGGATATTTTCACGAATTGTTGTGTGAAAATAATGAGGAGAAGTGGGGTTTATAAAGGGTTTAGGGCCGGCTGTTCGGTTCTGGAAGCTTAACAGCGCCGACCGAACTCGACCCGAACTCGGTCAGAGTTCGGTCCGAGTTCGGCTACTTGTATTTCCGAGGTAATAAATACTGTTTTGGTATTTTAAACTGTAACTTTATAACTTTTTGACTTCTACATTTAATAACGTTTATTATTTTTGGGTTAGCTGTAGGGGTACTGTCCCAGCTAACGAAGGTTCACCGGAGAACTCTTAAATATCGCTTCGCTTCGACCGTAGTCATGGTGACAGACAGACCCTTTGTAGGCTTGTACCAAAAAATAATTTCTATTAAATAAATTATGAAGTTTTGGGTCATAAAATTAAATTTAATTACCATACTATACCATGAATCTGAAAATTCAAGTATACAGAGCTCTTACCTCATTATGTTAAAACGATCTTCCGCCAGTGGTTTTGTGAAAATGTCTGCTAGTTGATGATCTGTGTCAATAAACTCTAAGCAGATATCCATGTGTTATTGATGATCATGTAAAAAGTGATGATGTATCTCAATGTGTTTTATACGTAAGTGACATACAGGATTCTTAGTCAGATTAATGGTGCTAGTGTTATCATAATAAATGGGAATCTTAGTGTAGTACAAATTATAGTCTTCTAGGGCTTGCTTTATCCACAAAATTTGAGCACAACAACGTCCTGCGGCAATATATTCAGCCTCAGTAGTTGATAATGTTACAGAATTTTGCTTCTTGCTAAACCAAGAGACTAAGACCTTTCCTAGGAAATGACACGTACCGCTGGTACTTTTACGGTCTACTTTGCATCCTGCAAAATTCCCATCCAAGTAACCTATCAGGTCAAAGAATTTGGTTTTAGGATACCACAAGCCGACTGTAGAAGTTCCTTTAAGATATCGAAAGATACGCTTAACGGCACTTAGGTGTGATTCCTTAGGATTTGCCTGGTATCGTGCACAGATGTAAACACTGAACATAATATCAGGACGACTAGCAGTTAAATATAATAAGCTACCAATCATACCTCGATACTTATGCTGGTCGACAGGTTTGCCACTTTCATCAGAATTAAGCTTTGTGGATGTAGCCATTGGAGTTTCGATTGGCTTTACATTATCGAAGTCGTACTTTTTCAGTATGTCCTTCGTATACTTGGCTTGGTTGATGAATGTTCCCTTTGAGTGCTGTTTGATCTGAAGTCCTAGGAAGAAGTTTAGCTCTCCCATCATACTCATCTCAAATTCACTATGTACACACTTAGCAAAATTTTAACAGTTTTTCATTAGTAGAACCGAATATAATGTCATCTACTTATATTTGTACAAGGAGAATATCATCATTTAAAGATTTGATAAACAAAGTTGTATCAACTCTTCCTTTTGAAAAACTATTATCAAGTAAGAAGGCACTTAGACGTTCATACCAAGCACGAGGTACCTGTTTGAGTCCATAGAGTGCTTTCTTAAGCTTGAAGACGTGATCAGATTTTTGAAAATTTTCAAAACCAGGGGGTTGTTTCACAAAATCTTCCTCTTTTAAAAATTCATTCAAAAATGCACTTTTCACGTCCATTTGAAATAATTTAAAATCATTAAAACATGCAAATGCACAAAATATGCGGATGGCTTCTAGTCTAGCAACATGAGCATATGTCTCATCATAATCAATACCTTCTTCTTGATTATAACCTTGTGCCACTAGACGGACTTTGTTGCGTAGAACTTGTCCATCTTTACTAAGTTTATTTTGGAACACCCATTTGGTACCAATTATTGATTGACCAATAGATTTAGGAACGAGTTTCCAAACTTGGTTTCTCTCAAATTGATTTAGTTCCTCTTGCATGACATCAATCCAAAACTCATCAGAAAAGGCATCATCTATATTATTAGGTTCTATTTGAGAAATAAAAGCTATATTTGCTGCTATTTCAGAATCCCTAAGAGAGGAGCGTGTACTTACACCTTTTGATACATCACCTATAATAAGTGCCTCTGGATGATCTGGTAAGAACTTTAATGAATCAAACTTTTGAGTCAGATCTTCCATAGAACTTTTCTCAGTTTTTGTTTGTCACTACCATATTTCTAGTGTGAGGGTATTTTTTTTATTTTTGGGGTATTTTAAATTTATTAGAATTAATTAGAATTTATGGGAATTTTTAGGAATTATTTTGGAATTGTTTGGACTAGATTGATTTTGGCTAGTTTGGACCCATGTAGATCAACCTAGGAGCTAACCCTAGTTAGTTTGAGCTTGGTTAGAATTTGTGACTCTAGTCTAAACTAGCCTAATCTATGGTTAGGTCATTAGAACCTGTTTAGCTATAGAAATTAGAAAGCCATAAGCCATGACTTATGATTTAGAGTCTTTATTAATCAAATCAACTATAGCTCATGTAACTTGGCCCAAGCCCAAACTACCAAACCCTAACCCTAAGTATAGTGGCCGGTCACCTATTACATTGGGATTCCCCCACTATAAAACCCCTCCTAAATTCTAGGGCTAGCCTCCTTTCCCTAGGAAAATTATTTCAAGAAGAAAGAAGTGAGTTCCTAACTTTAGAAATTCATTATAAATCCATTTTAGGTCCTTTTTCCCCCAAACTAGTTGCATTAGATCCTAATATCATTGTTCTTGCTGTGGGTATTGATTGTTTGTAGGAAAGAAACAATTTGTGGGATTTTGGTGGCTTGAGGAATCATTCCATTTGGAGATTTTTTACCTATTGTTCATCAATAGGTAACTTTCCCATTTCTCCATGGATTTTCATTTTGTCTTCATCAATAGGAAGCCCTAAGGGTCTCCTAAGAGTCTGGATAGGATTCGTGTCGGGTGTCATGGGTTTTATGTCCGTTTTGGACACGTGTCTGTGTCCCTACACTGGTGTTTGTAAAAATGCCACAAAGGGGCTGTTGGTGTTATTTTCGATTTGCTTTTGAATAGGAAATTTAGTTTCATGATTGCTTATGCATTTTTGATCTGTTGTGGTAGTATCAGTGTCGTTTCGTGTCGGATTTACGGCTTGGACACGCGCGTGCACGCGTTCGCGCACGTGCTACAGGGATCCCCTGCTACACGGGGTCTGTAGCGGACATGACACGTATTATTTGGACACGAAACTCGACACATAGCATGGGGCCATGACTGACACCCCGTGTGTCAAGCCCCATGTGTCCTCGTATCGTATCTAGGTAGGAAATCGTGGTGCACGTGTCGTGCACTGTGTGGTTCAGTGCCTGGGACTTGTTTCTGTTTTGATTCGATTCTAATAGTTCTAATTGTGTTTTAAATTGTTAATCAAGATCCTAATATGTCTAATGATCTGTAATAGATTAGGTTTTGCATAGTAGTTTAATGATTGGGGTGATATTGGTCTCGAGTATGGGTTTTGGGTTCACTGATACACACTGACACTGTTTTCCAGTTTTTCCCAATGTTTTTATTCCTTGGTTGATGATGTGTTCTTAACTGTGATGATTCCCACATGTTATATTTCCTATTTACTAAGTTTTTACAAATGATTATAGGTTTTGATTATGAGAATAGGATTTTGGCTTATGGGTGGATTCATTAAATTGTTAACTGTCATTACCTAGTCCTTGATGAACTGTCAACATAGATTCTAATGTTTCCTAAGTTGTTTTAAGATGGAAAACTGAGAATAGGTTTGGGTGTTTTGGTGATCAATTGATTAAGTAATATGGCTTTGGGGAGGGACTGAACTGAGCTTTTGATCAGGAAATTCCTGAGTTTGTTTTGAACTGAATATAAGTCTAAAACCTGGGAATGATAGGCATTCACTGAAATCTGAGTTTTGGTTTTGAAAACTGAGAATGTAATGGTTTCCTTTGTAATGGTTTCCTTCCCATTTTCCTCAACTGATTAACAGTGGACTGATTATACTGTTTTTCCAGATTTTTCCTATTGACAACTGATGTTCTCTTTACTGTTGAGAATGGGATTGATGATGTGAGGTTTGAAGGTAGTGAACTGCTACTTTCCAGTTTTTGCATTGATGTATAAAAACTGAATTGATTTCTTTTATTTATTGCAATGGTTGTTCTTCTAAAACCTGAGAATTCCAGTTTCCTATGATGAACTGTTTTCCTCTCACTCCATCACACCCTTGTCACACACAACCACATTCCCATCTATCCCAAATTCCTGTCACATGTTGCACTCACCACACACACACATGTACACTCTCTCTAGCACATATCACACATCACTCCATCACACTCTTTAGTTTTCCACTCTTACATGTACACACACACACAACACACAGGCCTCTCTCTTTATATTATATATGTATGTATAATGTATCATAGTATTTTATCTATACATGTTAGTTATATATAGGATTGTATGAAGTAAATGTAATGTATATATATACATGATACATTGTGAATATGATTGTAAATATAAATATGGGATATTAGTGATATGTTATGATATATGGGTGGGTTTGAATAGTGACTATAGGATAGATGTTCCTGATAGACTACTAGTCATAGTCAAGCCCATTGGTTATGTGTATAGGCATGGCTTGGCATGGTGTTGCCTAGTTAGTCATAGTATAACCTAGAATAGTTTGGTTAGACCTAGATTAGACTATTTGACTAGAGTTGACTTTAGGGTTGACCAGAATTGACCAAGAGTTGACTTTGGTCTAAATTGACCTAGATTCATGTAGAATGCATAGTAGGACTTCATTTTGTCATTTTAGACTTGTTGTGACTTGTGCTGTTCTGATTAGGAGCCAGACACCACTCCTCGGACGGTACTTTTTATATTGGACACTCAGATATAGGCGAGTACATTCTCTGATCATTTCATATCCTGTTTAGAATTATTTCCTGCAGTAGATTACTTTACTTGTACTGTCACGATGGTCACACGGATTGGTACTATATGGATCCCTTCTTGAGATGTTATCCTTAGGGAGCATCGGGTACTCTACGTTCTGTGCATTTTACTTACATAGCGTACCATATGCTTCTTTGGTTCTTTGATTACTTGTGACATATACCCTTATGATCACAGAGTCTCCTAGAATCTCTTATCCCATTTACTGGGTATCCTAGAATCTTCTAGAATTCCTATTTTTTGGGACTACTATGTACCACCCTTCGGGGGTTATTACATAGAATCATAACATAACCTGTTTGGATCCTTGTGTACTGATTGGGGGTACGGGGGAGTAGAAGTAGACATGTGAATACTATCCAAGTAGTGTTGTATCAGAATCTCTTCCGTAGTGTAGCATCAGAATCTCCTATGCCATTTACATGTCTATGTTGTACTCTGACTCACTAGTCACATGATAGTTCTCTATTTGTAGTAGATATTTCTATTACAGCTTTCTCTCACTGTTTACATATTGCACTTCTTTCAGTACTTGTATCTTACTTTACTGCATGATTATATCTTCTAACCTGCTATGAACTGTTGAGATGTACTGTACTCGCTCCTGTCCTGACTGAACCTGTTGAAAATATTACAGAGGACGAGGAGGAGGCTTGCCTGGACACTTACTACGAGGCAGCCTTAGATGACACCTGCGAGCTGGACCCTCAGGAGGACCCAGCTCTAGCTGAGGATATCACCCCGATTGCCTAGACTAGATTAGTTAGGCTTATCTTACTTTATGCAGTCTTGAGACATGTTTTAGCTAGACTATATTTGGAGTTCAGAGTTGTATATATTCTTTCATTCTGTATCTGAGACCATGTACTTCTGGATATTGCTGGAATTATCTTAGACTATTTCATTTATTTATTTCCTTGAGTTCTATTTCATATCGTGCTATCTCTTCCTTAGTTGTGATTGAGTTTTACTGCTATGTCACCCCCATTCGGGGAGTATAAACTGCTTAGAGATATATTGTTAGATGTTATGACCTAGGACAGCGTTCTACCGCCGACACTGCGGCGTAGGCTGGACGTACCCACGTCTCGTGCCCTTACTCTAGGGTACGGATCGTGACACGTTTTTAGTGGTGGCCCATGCAGGTCTAGACTAGAAGTGTAGTGGTATTCGAATTAGAGTATCACTAAAGCCTGTAGTAAGATATAGGACATTAATTTTAAGATACTCAATCACTTTAGGAAAATTTCTTTTATTGCTATTTAAATCCTTTGTCAGCTGATCCTTTGAATTATAATTGTCCGCCTTTGTTATTTCTCTTCTTTCTCAGAAATTGATACTCCTGTTTGTCTATCTTCAGGATGGTAGAGACTAGATCGCAGCGTGCCATTCATGAGGATGCTATAGAGGGGACTGCTACCTCTCAGCCAGCACGGCGAGGCCAGGGGACTGCAGCTCCTGCCACCTCAGCTCATGTTGAGACCTCGGCAGCCGCAGCAGGGGGTATGCATCCATCGACTTGGAGGCAGGACCCGGTCATTCCAGAGGATCCCTTCCAGCAGCCAACGCCTCCAGGACACGTGGACGCAGCTCAGATGTTCGTATATTTCCAGCAGTTCATGGACCGACAGCAGGCTCGACAGGACAGAGGCATGGAGTTGGCCGTCACGACAGTCGCAGCTCGACCAGTGGTGCAGCAGCCGAGGACACCGGGGATCGAACAGTTTCAGAAGGTGATCCCCAGAGACTTTCTGGGGACAGAGGGGATCCTATATGCCGATGAGTGGATCGAGCATATAGAGGAGATCTTCCGCTTGGCCAGGATTCCAGCAGACCTTCAGATCGTTGCCGCAGCTAGCCGGATGCGAGATCTTGCTCGCACCTGGTATCAGTCAGACCCCAGGGTGGGGGTACCAGGGCAGACTTGGGAGCAGTTCAGGGGCTTCTTCAAGAAGAAGTTCTTTCCAATTCAGCAGTCAAAGCCTTAGAGTCACAGTTTGGGAGCTTGGTCCAGGGGAGCCTCTCAGTAGAGGAGTATGCTGGAGAGTTTGGTCGTCTCGACAGGTTTATAGAGGGTTTGAGCGAGACGGCGAAGGCCCAGAGGTTCCGGAAGGGTCTGGTCAAGGAGGTCAAGTCCCTGACCAAGGACAGCAGAGATGCTACGTTCGAGGAGATCTTGACGGGAGCCTTGCTAGCAGAGGATGATCTTGAGCTTAGGCTCAAGAGGGGGAGAGACCTAGTTGGGGGCAGCAGCAGCAGCGGAGGCCAGGCCAAGAGGCCCCACTTTCAGCATCAGCAGCTGAGGCAGTTTCAGCCGCAGCCGATCTAGCAGATGCCAGTTCAGCAGCAGCAGCCGAGACAGCACCAGCAGGGTCAGAGACAGGGAGTCACTTGTGCCTATTGCAAGAAGCCTGGGCACGTCTTCAATGAGTGCCGGAAGAGGCTGGGCCTGTGCATGGTGTGTGGTTCAGCAGACCAACAGATGAGGGAGTGCCGCATGGGACGAGCAGCCCAGGAAGGAGGAGTCAGAGCTCCAGCAGGCCAGCAGAGGAGACCAGCCCTGTCGACGCAGCAGTAGATGTTCGTCCAGCACCAGCAGCAGGCCAGGGGAGGCCAGCAGGGGCAAGCTTTCGCCATGGCAGCTGGAGATGCGAAGGTGACGGGAGAGCTGATTGCAGGTTCGATTCTTCACGACTCCATTCCAGCATTTGCATTATTCGATTCTGGTGCTTCGCATAGCTTCATATCAGTATCTTTTGCGATTAGACACGGTATCATAGCTGAATCGTTGCCTAGGACTTACAAGATCACGACCGGGGGTGGCATTATCCTCGTGAGTGATGTTTGTGAGGGTCGGAGAGTGATTTTGGCAGGCTGTGAGTTGGAGGTGAGCCTGCTCGTAATGCCATTGCCGAACTACGATATAGTACTAGGCATGGATTGGTTGAGCAGGCACCATGCCAGTATTGATTGCAGAGGGGGTAGTATCACGCCCCAGAATCAGAATACTGGAGAGCGGAAGAATGACTCAGCCAGCTACGTATTATGGGTAGATAAATACCGTATAATACGATCAATGATGTCTAACCAGACGAGGGGGTGCATACTACATAAAAGTCTCACTATGGTCATTTCGCATCTATTGTCTCAATCATTCAAACAAGCAACAGTAATAAAGAACATGTAAGATAAAGCAGTAAGGCGTCCCAAATGCTCAGTCAAAATGTTCTGGAGATCTGGCTTTACAAAACATAGCCAGATGGTATAGCAAGTATATACACAATTGTTATCAGCTACAGTCTGACCTTAGTTACAATTATGCAAAAGTAAGAGCAAGACAGTCCGACTAACATGTCGGTGCCAAACGGCTAAGTATAAAGTAAATAGCAAAACGAGCGGTGAAGTAAGGAACCCACTCGAGTCCTCCTGCGATCATTCCCCTAGTATTGACCATCTTGGAGGTAGAAGTAAGCTGAGTCCTCGGGGACCGGCTCTAAATCTGGCCATGCAAAACCAGAGAGGTTAGACCTCTAATAGCAAGTACCACAAGGAAGGACGATATGAAGGACTAAACCAGTAAGTAAGAGAATATAGTAATAGATCTCTGCTTCCCACTAGGATTCACATAACATCACGACACTTCGAACCAACCTCCCAACCAAACAAGGACAGAAGTTAGTCCGTCATGTCCTGACATTCTGATCATCTCAGTTAGGCAACAGAGTAGGTTACAAACAAATCATCTTGAACGGCCAATCAACTACTACAGCTTGCTATTGTGAGTCCCAAGTTATCCTGGAATTATGCAATTAGGGATTCCTCAGTTCTTACTATGTGCAAGCAAGGCTAGTCTATCCAATCAATCAATTGCGCCAATCATGTAGTTAGACGAGTCCCAGTGGGACGTCCGCCGTTATAGCATGTACAATAATATAAGCAGATACCGTTCTCTGCCCGTATGACAAATTTACCGTATCTGTGGGAACCAGCCGGCCCGTCGGGCACTTAATAGTCCCAAGGAGGCTGCCATGTAAGAACTCGGAAATCCATTCTCTCCATGCCATCATTATTTTATTTAACTTAATAGTCTCTATGTTGAGTGAAGTTCCATGCCGTGGATCATGGTCATTCAATGAGTACTTTTGTACGGGGTACGATATGCGCAACTCTACAACGGTACCTGTACGGCTAGGTTGTAGGTTTTACATAGCGTGATGCAACAATCAAGTCTAACCACGGAGTAATCATGCCTTGACCATAAAGTACACATGCTATTTTTGTAAAATAGATAAATAAATAATTTAAAACCTGCATATGCTTGTATGCCAATATTCGGGATTGGCTAATCGAGTACAATAGTTCATTACATGAACGTGTCTCATTCATTTCATTCAATAAGACGACTAGCCAGTCTCTTAGTTCCAACTAGGAATACATGATCAATTTTAGTAAAGATAACCATTATTATCAATGGTATCAAGGCATGAAAGTCAATTTGTATTACACGGGGTCAAGTCTGTAATTCTCAAGGTTAAGTTCCAGTCAATCTGGGTATCCATGGATCAATCAAGACACATGACACATGACACATTCTACATAACAATCCATGTTAACTATATTAACATGTCATGATTTATCAAGTTCACGCCAAAAGGCGTAAGGATATAATAGAAGAATTATCATGCCATCATTAAATGAATAAGTTATAGAGCAAATAGAAACACCCTGGTTAAAAGTCATGCCAGCAAATCTAAGCTAAGGCCAAAAGTCACGCCAACAAGTCTAGTCGAAGTGAGCGTAAAAATGGTTCCTGTTGGCATGCACAGTGTGAGTGTGGAAAATGATAAGAAATCCACGCACACACTCGTGGGCGTGTGCGTGACTAAAAATCCACGCACCCATGGATGTGTGCGTGACTGAAAATACACGCACGCTCATGAGAACGTGAGCGTGACTGAAAATACACGCACGCTCATGAGAACGTTAGCGTGACAAAAAATACACGCACGCTCATGAGAACGTGAGCGTGACTGAAAATACACGCACGCTTATGAGAACGTGAGCGTGACTGAAAATACACGCACGCTCATAAGAACGTGAGCGTGACTAAAATACATGCACGCTCATGAGAACGTGAACGTGACTGAAAATACACGCAGACACGTAGAGACGTGTGCGTGACCAAAAATCCACGCAGCCACGTAAGAACGTGTGCGTGACTCAGCCTTCGTCCCAAGCCAGAAAATAAAGTTTCCAGCCAGAAAACACGCTAAGTCGAGAGGTCAAAACCCATGAATAACCGAAAATATAGCAACTTAGATCTAGGAAAAACTAGCCATAGAAATTAAAAATGCCAAGAACTAAACTTTCTCAGGATCATAAAAGGAAGAGTAATGATCCATAAAAATGGATGAAGGAAAAGCAAGATTGCACTTGCCTACTGCTACTGCTGGTGGGTGGAGAGTGATGAGAGGAAGAAGAAGAAGTAATGGTGAGAATGGGTAATGAGGAGAGAGAATGGAGAGGGGAGCTTTAAATAGCACAGGGGGTGGTAGGTGGGAGCTAATGGGCCGGGTTTGTGGGGGTTCGGCCAAGGCCAACCCGAAAGTAAACAGAAGATTAAAAGCAGAAAATAAAATACAGAAATAAATTGCAGAAAATAAAATGCAGACAATAAAATTGTAGGAAAATGATTGATATAAAAATTAAAGAGCAGATAATTAATTAACAGAATAATACATGATAATTACTAAATAAATATACATGAATTGTACATGTATAAAAATATGCATTCCGGGAACGGGGAGTGACATCTCTACCCACCTTAGAAAAATTCCGTACTCGGAATTTCAAATCCAAGCAGGTAGAAAGATCGGAGCTAAACTAATGCAAGCAATTCTAGTGATCAAGCAATCATTTTTTTTACCATATCAAAAGCAAGTACTATATATGTAAATTCATCAATCCACGATATTAAGTAGTTCTACCCATAAGGTGACAAGCATGAAGAATCAGGACAATCAAGGTATACGGAAAGAGATATACCTTGTGAGTCAAACAGGTGTGGGTACCGTGATCGAATATCATCCTCACGTTCCCACGTTGACTCTCCCAAGGAGTGATGACCCCAAGCAACACGGACAAGACTAATTATTCTGTTCTTGAGTATCTTCTCTCTTCGGTCCAAAATAGACACAGACTGTTCCTCGTAAGACAAGTTGGTACCAACAACCAGCTCCGAATGATCGAGGACATGACTTGGGTCCGATACATACCTACGTAATTGAGATACATGAAACACGTCATGCACCTCTCGTAACGAAGGTGGGAGGGATAAACGATAAGCTACATCGCCTATCCGATCAAGGATAACAAATGGGCCCACGTACCGCGGACTTAATTTCCCGCGAACGCCAAATCTAATGACCCCACGAGTAGGTGAGATCCGCAAGAATATGTGGTCCCCAACAGAGAACTCTAACGACCTACGATGCTGGTCCGTCCAATGACGATGTCGGTCCTGTGCAACTCGAAGCCGCTCTCTAATTCCCTTAACCACTTCAACCGTCTGAACAATCATTTCCGGGCCTAACATCTTCCTCTCTCCGATATCATCCCATGCAAGCGGTGACCTGCACCTCTTACCATATAGTGCTTCGAACGGCGCCATCTGGATACTGGCTTGATAACTGTTATTGTATGAGAACTCGACCAAGTGCAGATGACTTTCCCAAGACCCTCCAAAATCTAGAGTGCAAGCTCGCAATATGTCTTCTAAAGTCTGAATCGTCCTTTCTGATTGCCCATCCGTCTGCGGATGGTAAGCCGTGCTAAATCTTAACTTGGTACCCAGACTGTAATGTAAGCTCTTCCAGAAATATGATGTAAAGCGGGTATCTCGATCCGACATAATACTGACAGGGACTCCATACTGCCTGACTATCTGTTGCATATACAACTCTGCCAACTTTTCTGTAGATTGTCCTACTCGGAAAGGAAGAAAGTGTGCTACCTTCGTAAGCCGATCTACTATCACCCAAATAGCGTCCTTACCACTTGGTGATCTCGGTAAACCGGTCACAAAGTCCATTGTAATATGCTTCCATTTCCACTCCGAGATAGGAAGCGGTTGCAATAACCCAGCTGGCCTCTGCTGTTCTGCCTTCACTTGCTGACATACCAAGCAACGGGACACAAATCTAGCTATCTCCCTCTTCATCCCGTTCTACCAGAAATGCTACTTGATATCTTGGTACATCTTGGTCCCTCCAGGGTGAATAGAATACTGAGAACTGTGAGCTTCTGTCATAACCTCATGTCTGACATCTCCACTAGGCACACATAGACGTGATCCAAACCTAAGTGTACCATCTTCATGAATTTTCATCTTCTTTCTGAGTCCTGACTCACATTCTGTTCTAAGCTTCTGAATCCTTGGGTCTTGTGCTTGAGCTGCCTTGATCCTGTCTACTAAGTCAGATTGAACTTGCAGACTTGTTAGAACTCCTATATCACTAGGAAGTATAATTTCGATGCCCATCTCCTGAAGGTCTTCTAAGATATGCCTCTGTGTTGTCAACATAAATGTGCCGCCTCTCCTGCTAAGAGCGTCTGCTACTACATTAGCCTTGCCTGGATGATACTGAAGCTCCACGTCATAATCCTTGATCAACTCCAGCCATCTCCTCTGCCTCATGTTCAGCTCCTTCTGAGTAAAGATGTACTTCAGACTTTTATGATCTGTGTACATCTCCACTCGGTCACCATATAAGTAATGCCTCCATAGCTTCAGAGCAAACACTACTGCTGCTAACTCCAAATCATGAGTTGGATAATTCTTCTCGTGGTCCCGAAGCTGCCTAGATGCATATGCTATCACCTTCCCATGCTGCATAAGGACACATCCAAGTCCTTTACCTGACGCATCACAATATACTGTAAAACCTCCGGGTCCAACTGGCAGCATAAGAATAGGTGCTGATATCAACTTCTGCTTCAAAGTCTCGAATGATGTCTGACATTCTGCCGACCAAACGAATGATACATCCTTCCGGGTTAAGCGGGTCATGGGTGCTGAAAGCCTTGCAAAGTCTGACACAAACCTTCTGTAATATCCTGCCAATCCCAAGAAGCTCCGTACATCTGCTACGGTCTTGGGTACTGGCCAATTCTCTACTGCTTCTACCTTCTTGGGGTCCACTGCTACTCCAGCTCCTGATACGATATGACCCAAAAATGAAATATGATCCGACCAAAACTCACACTTGCTGAGCTTGGCATACAACTGGTTCCCTCTCAGAACCTGCAACACTTTTCTGAGGTGGTCTTCATGCTCCTCTTCACTAGCAGAGTATACAAGAATGTCGTTTAGGAATACAACGACAAACTGGTCTAAGTATGACATAAAGATGCAGTTCATCAAATCCATGAATATTGCTGGAGCATTGGTCAAACCAAACGGCATTACTAAGAATTCATAATACCCATACTTGGACCTGAACGCTGTCTTGGGAATATCTTTCTTCCGAACTCTCACCTGATGGTACCCTGAATGAAGATCTATCTTGGAGAAAACTCTAGCTTTGCTCAACTGATCAAATAGGTCGTCGATCCTGGGTAATGGGTACTTGTTCTTCACTGTTGCCGTGTTAAGCTTCCTGTAGTCAATGCATAATCTGGATGACCCATCCTTCTTCCCCACAAGTACCACTGGTGCTGCCCATGGTGACACGCTAGCTTGGATGAACTTCTTCTCCTTCAGTTCCTCTATATGCTGATATACCTTGGCCTGCTCTGAATCCGCCATTCTGTAAACCCGATCTGATATCGGTTTAGTTCCTGGTGCCAATTCTATACTGAACTCAATATCCCTAACCGGTGGTAGACCTAGAAGTTCTTCGGGAAATACGTCCAGAAATTCTTCAACTACCTTCGGAATCTGAACTTCTTCCATTGTCGCTACTATTCCCTGCTCCTGCTGAGTTACCTCTGATCTGACTAAGGTGAATCTCTCCATGCCTGGAATACCAAAAGATACACTTCCTCTACGACATTCTATTATCGTATGACTGTCTTTCAGCCAGTCCATGCCTAATATAACGTCGAAATTTCCGACAGGAAATTCCATCAACCGGGCGGGTAAGGAATGCCCGCAAACTACAATGCTACAAGCTAAAATAACCCTACTAACTCCTACGAGCCCATTACCAGTGAGTATATTCAACCTCCCTGACAATGCCTCGAACTCCATTCCTAGTCGTGTCATAAATTGTGCAGATATAAATGAATAGGATGCTCCCGAATCAAACAATGCTACTGCGGGATATGAGGCGACGAGAATGTTACCTGCCACAACATCTCCCGATGCCAATGCCTCCTCCAAGGACAAAGTGAATGCTTGCCCTCGACCTCCTTGCTGATTCCCATGCTGCGGCCTAGCCTGATGCTGCTGCTGGCCCCTGCCTTGATGATGCTGGGGTGGTCTGTGCTGGTGTTGCTGCATCGGCGACCCCTGCTGCCGAAATATCTGAGCCTGCATCATTAACGGACGCTGTGCCAATGGCCTAACTGCCACCGCTGGTCCTCGATACTGTCCTGCCCCTGGGGCTGGCAGAGCAGGAAACTGCTGCCCTGGTCCTCCTGCCCTCGAATTCATGGGACATGTGGTAACCCGATGGTCTGGATTTCCACATATCAGACATAATCCATTCAATATCCGACACACATCTCTAGTGTGTCCCATCTTCCCACAATAAGTGCAGCCCGCCGGGGGTTACTGGTTCTTCCTCTGTTGCTGTTGCTGCTGCCTGGGTGGTGCTGGCCCTCGTATCGCCACATCGTGGATACGAATGCCAGTGGATGGTGCTGTTGTTCGGGGGCGCTGCTCCCCTTCCTCCTTCAATCTGACTGTGGGATCTCTTCTGACCCCCAGTCCTTACTACAAGCCTCTGAATGGTGATCTCATGCCTTCGAGTCACCGTCAATATCTCATCAAAAGTCTGGTAATTGTGCCCCTCGATCAATTGCAAGAGTTCAAGATGAAACCCTTGCTGAAACCTCATAGCCCTCTGGCTTTCTGTTGCTACCATTTCTGGGGCGAATCTACTCAATCTGCAGAACTCCGCTGCATAAGCATCTACTGTCTTGCCGGCCTGCCTGAGGCTGATAAACTTCTGTTGTAGCTCAAATCGTGCCACAACTCCATAGTACTTCGTCTTGAATCTTGCTGTGAAATCGTCCCAAGCTACAGGGCGTCTGATGCCCACTTCCTCTGATTCCCACCAATCACATGCGAGATCCTGAAGTAATAACTTCACTAGATCCACACGTTCTTCTGCCGGCACCTTCGCTGCTGTCAGAATAGCCTCCATATCCTTAAGCCATGCATCTGCCGAGATGGCATCCTCCGTGCCCTCGAAACGGCGGGGGTTGTACTTGCAAAACCTGGTTGATGCTCCTAAATCTGGCCTTGCCCCTCTTTCCAATGCCGTCTGCAATCCCTGGTTAAGCAACACATTCTGCTCTTGTAGCTGAGTGTGCATGCGTTGCTGGGCCAACATCTGATGCTGCTGAGTAGCCATCATTCCTCTCATGATCTCCAGAAGGGCTGGTGTGTCCACTTGGGTAGGTGGAACTGTCGGTGGTGGTGGAACATCCGGATACTGCGATCCAGATGTTGGTTCCACTATCACTTCTTCCTGGGTAGCCTCTTGAGTTAGTACTGGCCCTTGTTGCTGACCAACCGGGTCAGGTTATCCATGTTGCTCCTGCTGTTGTTGTTGCTGTCCAGCTCTGACCGATGTGGTCGAAGTGCCCCTAAGAAAAGGGACAAGAGAACAATCAAACAACCGGACATGAAGGATCAATGAAGTCAAAGGATACCGGAATGTCAAGCAAGGGTTGAGAATAACGAATCATGAGATCAAAGGGGAACACGTGTGATTGAGACATCCTATAAATCAAAACACCCCACAAGTCTGAAATCAGACCTGCATGGGCCACCACTAAAACTTTGTCACGTCCCAGAACCAGAATACTGGAGAGCAGGAAAATGACTCAGCCAGCTACGTATTACGGGTAGATGAATACCGTATAATACGATCAATGCTGTCTAACCAGACGAGGGGGTGCATACTACATAAAAGTCTCACTATGGTCATTTCGCATCTATTGTCTCAATCATTCAAACAAGCAACAGTAATAAAGAACATATAAGATAAAGCAGTAAGACGTCCCAAACGCTCAGTCAAAATGTTCTGGAGATCTGGCTTTACAAAACATAGCCAAATGGTATAGCAAGTATATACACAATTGTTATCAGCTGCAGTCTGACCTTAGTTACAATTATGCAAAAGTAAGAGCAAGACAGTCCGACTAACATGTCGGTGCCAAACGGCTAAGTATAAAGTAAATAGCAAAACGAGCGGTGAAGTAAGGAACCCACTCGAGTCCTCCTGCGATCATTCCTCTAGTATTGACCATCTTGGAGGTAGAAGTAAGCTGAGTCCTCGGGGACCGGCTCTAAATCTGGCCATGCAAAACCAGAGAGGTTAGACCTCTAATAGCAAGTACCACAAGGAAGGACGATATGAAGGACTAAACCAGTAAGTAAGAGAATATAGTAATAGATCTCTGCTTTCCACTAGGATTCACATAACATCACGACACTTCGAACCAACCTCCCAACCAAACAAGGACAGAAGTTAGCTCGTCATGTCCTGACATTCTGATCATCTCAGTTAGGCAACAGAGTAGGTACAGTACACAAACAAATCATCTTGAACGGCCAATCAACTACTACGGCTTGCTATTGTGAGTCCCAAGTTATCCTGGAATTATGCAATTAGGGATTCTTCAGTTCTTACTATGTACAAGCAAGGCTAGTCTATCCAATCAATCAATTGCGCCAATCATGTAGTTAGACGAGTCCCAGTGGGATGCCCGCCGTTATAGCATGTACAATAATATAAGCAGATACCGTTCCCTGCCCGTGTGACAGATTTACTGTATCTGTGGGAACCAGCCGGCCCGTCGGGCACTTAATAGTCCCAAGGGGGCTGCCATGTAAGAACTCGGGAATCCATTCTCTCCATGCCATCATTATTTTATTTAACTTAATAGTCTCTATGTTGAGTGAAGTTCCATGCCGTGGATCATGGTCATTCAATGAGTACTTTTGTACGGGGTACGATATACGCAACTCTACAACGGTACCCGTGCGGCTAGGTTATAGGTTTTACATAGCGTGATGCAACAATCAAGTCTAACCACGGAGTAATCATGCCTTGACCATAAAGTACACATGCTGTTTTTGTAAAATAGATAAATAAATAATTTGAAACCTGCATGTGCCTGTATGCCAATATTCGGGATTGGCTAATCGAGTACAATAGTTCATTACATGAACGTGTCTCATTCATTTCATTCAATAAGATGACTAGCCAGTCTTTTAGTTCCAACTAGGAATGCATGATCAATTTTAGTAAAGATAACCATTATTATCAATGGTATCAAGGCATGAAAGTCAATTTGTATTACACGGGGTCAAGTCTGTAATTCTCAAGGTTAAGTTCCAGTCAATCTGGGTATCCATGGATCAATCAAGACACATGACACATGACACATTCTACATAACAATCCATGTTAACTATATTAACATGTCATGATTTATCAAGTTCACGCCAAAAGGCGTAAGAATATAATAGAAGAATTATCATGCCATCATTAAATGAATAAGTTATAGAGCAAATAGAAATACCCTGGTTAAAAATCACGCCAGCAAGTCTAAGCTAAGGCCAAAAGTCACGCCAACAAGTCTAGTCGAAGTGAGCGTGAAAATGGTTCCTGTTGGCATGCACAGTGTGAGTGTGGAAAATGATAAGAAATCCACGCACGCACTCGTGGGCGTGTACGTGACTAAAAATCCACGTACCCATGGATGTGTGCGTGACTGAAAATACACGCACGCTCATGAGAACGTGAGCATGACTGAAAATACATGCACGCTCATGAGAACGTTAACGTGACTGAAAATACACGCACGCTCATGAGAACGTGAGCGTGACTGAAAATACACGCACGCTCATGAGAACGTGAGCGTGACTGAAAATACACGCACGCTCATGAGAACGTGAGCGTGTCTAAAATACACGCACGCTCATGAGAACGTGAGCGTGACTGAAAATACACGCAGACACGTAGAGACGTGTGCATGACCAAAAATCCACGCAGCCACGTAAGAACGTGTGCGTGACTCAGCCTTCGTCCCAAGCCAGAAAATGAAGTTCCCAGCCAGAAAACACGCTAAGTCGAGAGGTCAAAACCTATGAATAACCGAAAATATAGCAACTTAGATCTAGGAAAAACCAGCCATAGAAATTGAAAATACCAAGAACTAAACTTTCTCAGGATCATAAAAGGAAGAGTAATGATCCATAAAAATGGATGAAGGAAAAGCAAGATTGCACTTGCCTACTGCTACTACTGGTGGGTGGAGAGTGATGAGAGGAAGAAGAAGACGTAATGGTGAGAATGAGTAATGAGGAGAGAGAATGGAGAGGGAAGCTTTAAATAGAAACATGGGGTGGTAGGTGGAAGCTAATGGGCCGGGTTTGTGGGGGTTCGGCCAAGGCCAACCCGAAAGTAAACAGAAGATTAAAAGTAGGAAATAAAATACAGAAATAAATTACAAAAAATAAAATGCAGATAATAAAATTGTAGGAAAATGATTGATATGAAAATTAAAGAGCAGATAATTAATTAACAGAATAATACATGATAATTACTAAATAAATATACATGAATTATACATGTATAAAAATACGCATTTCGGAAACGGGGAGTGACAGGTAGAGTTCTCTTCAGAGCACCGGGGGAGCCAGAGTTCGAGTACTCCAGACGTCAGGCAGAGCAGAGCAGCGGAGTCTTCTGTGGAGTCTCGGTCGAGGAGCAGACGATTCCACACCCCTTGATAGCATAGTATATGGATGTTTTCCTAGAGGAGTTGCCGGGATTGCCACCAGACAGAGACATAGAGTTCTTGATAGACTTGGTTCCAGGAGCGGAACCCATCTCTCAGCATGTCTATCGGGTGAACAACAGCGAGCTGGTGGAGCTGAAGAAGCAGGTGGATGAGCTACAGGATAAGGGCTTCATCCGCTCGAGTTTGTCGCCATGGGGTGCACCAGTGTTGTTCGTGCCGAAGAAGGATGGGTCAGTACGTATGTGTATTGACTATAGGGTACTCAACAACCTCACGATCAAGAACAAATACCCACTGCCGCGGATCGACGATCTATTTGACCAGTTGAGCAGAGCTCGGGTATTTTCCAAGATTGATCTGAGGTCGGGATATCACCAGGTGAAGGTGAAGGGTGAGGATATTCCCAAGACCGCTTTCAGGATGCGATATGGACAGTTCGAGTTTTTGGTTATGCCGTTTGGGCTAACCAATGCACCAGCAGTGTTTATGAACCTTATGAACAAGGTGTTCCACCAGTATCTGGATCAGTTTGTGGTAGTGTTTATTGACGATATCTTGATATATTCCAAGACTGAGGAGGAACACGAGGAGTATTTGAGGATAGTACTGGAGATTCTCAGGAAGGAGCAGCTTTACGGGAAGCTCTTCAAATGTAAGTTTTTCCTGGATCAGGTGGACTTCTTGGGGCATGTGGTGACTGGAGATGGTATCTCAGTTGACCCCAAGAAGATTGTGGCAGTTGAGGCATGGGCAGCGCCGACTTCAGTTGCAGAGATCAAGAGTTTCCTGGGGCTGGCAGGATACTGTCGGAGATTCGTACAGGATTTCTTCCGGGTTGCAGAGCCGTTGACACGGATGACCCGGAAGGATGCTGAGTATGTTTGGTCAGAGGAGTGTCAGGCAGCTTTTGATGAGTTGAAGAAGCGGCTTACGACAGCTCCGATTCTGACGTTGCCTTCAGGATCAGATGGTTTCACTATTTATAGTGATGCTTCAGGGAAGGGGCTGGGTTGTGTGTTGCAGCAGCACGGAAAGGTGATTGCCTATGCTTCCAGGCAATTGCGTTCCCATAAGAAGAACTACCCTACCCACGACCTGGAGCTGGCAGCAGTGATATTTGCTCTGAAGCTGTGGAAGCATTATCTGTATGGTGAGAGGGTGGAGATCTTCACAGATCACAAGAGCTTAAAGTATGTGTTCACTCAGAAGGAGTTGAACATGAGACAGCACAGGTGGCTAGAGTTGATGAAGGATTTTGATATCCTACTTCAGTATCACCCAGGAAAGGCCAACGTGGTTGCCGATGCCTTGAGTAGGTATCCGACAGCCATGTGTTTGACCATGGATCGACATTTGCTTGCCGACTTGGAGAGCCTTGGGATTGAGGTGATCGTGCCCGGAGTGCAGATGTAGCTATGGGGGATGCAGATTCAGTCAGACTTGGTGGAGAGGATCAAGTCGGCACAGTTTGAGGACGTTGCTCTATGGTGTCTCTAGGAGCAGGTTCGAGCAGGTTTGCTGGAGGGCGAGTTTTCTCTTGTAGAGGATGGTGCCTTGAGGCACGGTTCCAGATTATGTGTGCCCAGCGGAGAGCTCAGGGAGCAGGTTATGCAGGAGGCCCACAGATCTTAGTACTCTATACACCCGGGTGCCAACAAGATGTACCAAGATCTGAGGGAGCACGTTTGGTGGTCAGGAATAAAGCGAGAAGTGGCTCGCTTCGTGGCTAGGTGTTTGGTCTGTCAGCAGGTCAAGGCAGAGAGGCTGGCGGAGTTGTATATGCGGCAGATAGTCAGGATTCACGGAGTTCCGGTCAGCATCATCTCAGATCGGGATAGCCATTTTATTTCCCATTTTTGGAGGATTCTGCAGACCAGCTTGGGCACTCAGCTCAAGTTTAGTACTGCATACCACCCCCAGACGGACGGACAGTCAGAGCGGACCATTCAGACTCTTGAGGATATGCTGCGGACGTGCGTCCTAGACTTTGGAGGTTTCTGGGAGGATCATCTTCATTTGGTGGAGTTTTCCTACAACAATAATTTTCAGGCCAGCATTGAGATGTCACCTTTTGAGGCTCTGTACGGACGTAGGTGCCGTACACCCTTATCATGGGATGATGTTGGTGAGCGAGCTTTACTGGGGCCAGAGATGGTTGTTGATACGGCCGAGAAGGTGAAGCTCATCAGGGATAGACTTCGCGTGGCGTAGGACAGACATCGGCACTGGGCCGATAGCCACCGGAGGCCCTTGGAGTTTGAGGTAAAGATTAGAGTAGGATTAGATTTAGGTTTCCTTGTTTGTGATTTTTGATCATGTTTGTTTATTATATTAATTGAGACCTTGCTTGTGATTAGGTCAGAGACCAGGTTTTCTTGAGGATATCTCCGACTCGTGGTATGATACGTTTTGGTGGAGGCGGGAAGCTTAGCCCGCGCTTCATCGGCCCTTTCGTTATCAGCGGAAGAGTCGGTGACATTGCATACAGGCTAGACTTGTCGCCCGTACTAGTGGAGGTCCATAACGTATTTCATGTATCACAGTTGAGACGGTACGTGGCTGACCCTAGCCATGTGCTCGATCATTCAGAGATAGAGGTTGGGCCTTCTCTCAGCTATCCAGAGCAGCCAGTGGAGATTCTGGATCGACGGGAGAAGGTTCTGAGGAACCAGGTGATACCTTTGGTGCGCGTCGCATGGAGGCATCATTCTCCAGAAGAGTCTACCTGGGAGCGGAAGAATGAGATGCGTGAGCGCTACCCTTATCTTTTTGGACCGTGAGGTATGCTTTCTATCCTTCTCATCAGTTGTATTTCGCCTTTCAATTTCGAGAACGAAATTCTTTTAAGGAGGGTAGATTTGTCACTACCATATTTCTAGTATGAGGGTATTTTTGTTATTTTTGGGGTATTTTAAATTTATTAGAATTAATTAGAATTTATGGGAATTTTTAGAAATTATTTTGGAATTGTTTGGACTAGATTGATTTTGGCTAGTTTGGACCCATGTAGATCAACCTAGGAGCTAACCCTAGTTAGTTTGAGCTTGTTTAGAATTTGTGACTCTAGTCTAACCTAGCCTAATCTATGGTTAGGTCATTAGAACCTATTTAGCTATAGAAATTAGAAAGCCATAAGCCATGACTTATGATTTAGAGTCTTTATTAATCAAATCAACCATAGCTCATGTAACTTGGCCCAAGCCCAAACTACCAAACCCTAACCCTAAGTGTAGTGGCCAGCCACCTATTATATTGGGATTCCCCCACTATAAAACCCCTCCTAAATTCTAGGGCTAGCCTCCTTTCCCTAGGAAAATTATTTCAAGAAGAAAGAGGTGAGTTCCTAACTTTAGAAATTTATTATAAATCCATTTTAGGTCCTTTTCCCCCCAAACTAGTTGCATTAGATCCTAATATCATTGTTCTTGCTGTGGGTATTGATTGTTTGCAGGAAAGAAACAATTTGTGGGATTTTGGTGGCTTGAGGAATCATTCCATTTGGGTATTTTTCACCCCTTGTTCATCAATAGGTAACTTTCCCATTTCTCCATGGATTTTCATTTTGTCTTCATCAATAGGAAGCCCTAAGGTTCCCCTAAGAGTCTGAATAGGATTCGTGTCAGGTGTCAAGGGTTTTGTATCCGTTTTGGACACGTGTCTGTGTCCCTACACTGGTGTTTGTGAAAATGCCACAAAGGGGCTGTTGGTGTTATTTTCGATTTGCTTTTGAATAGAAAATTTAGTTTCATGATTGCTTATGCATTTTTGATCTGCTATGGTAGTATCAGTGTCATTTCGTGTCGGATTTACTGCTTGGACACGTGCGTGCACACGCTCGCGCGCGTGCTACAGGGATCCCCTGCTACACGGGGTCTGTAGCGGACACGACACGTATTGTTTGGACACGAAACTCGACACGTAGCATGGGGCCATGACTGACACCCCGTGTGTCAAGCCCCATGTGTCCCCGTGTCGTATCTAGGTAGGAAATCGTAGTGTACGTGTCGTACACTATGTGGTTGTCACGACCCGCACCCGCTAAAAGGGCACGTGACGCGACAACGCCCAGCCCTCACCGGAAAAACGGCGTGGAACGCTGTGTATTTTCTAGTCTGACAACAGTTTATATATATAACAAAATCTGTCGAGAATATAGTCAACTCCGAACGGAGGACAAGTAATGAATATATATAATGCTCAATCACAACTCTAAGATGAAAAGTAAAGACTGAAAGATAAAGACAACAAGACGAGAAAATATAACCTGTCAAGTCCAGAAACAAATAATATACAATGTCCGGTCTCTAAAATACAGTCCAAATATAATACAGACTCAAAAGTAATACAGTCTCAAAAAGTAACTGGATACTAAGTCCAGTACAAAGACCTACTCTAAACTATACAAGTGGTATGGTCTCGTCAGGCGGAGCTACGCCCTGCGGGACCAAGTCTAGGCCCACTACGTCGTCCGGACCGTAGTAGGTACTGCAATCTCCCTCGTCGAAATCTGTAATATTTTATCAACAGTCCAGTCAGGATGGAACGAGTACATATATCTCATAACAGATCTCAAGATAGAATAAAAGCTATAAGACTGTAAATAGAGCATATACAATGAATCATGGATTGTACATGTATGTATCATGGCATGGTAAGCTGTAAAGCTAGAGCTAGAACAAGAAGAATAGAACGGGATCATGGCATGTACACAAATCAAGGTAAGCTATATATCCAATGTGTGTGAGTAGTAGTTTCAGCTTGTGATCGGCTTGGGTACCTGTCAAGAATCGGCCTGGCAAGTCATATGTGCGATATATGACTCACACTGTTCGGGAATGCGGGATGGATCTGATCACAGGCCTACGCTACTACTCCCCCTACCCCAACTGGTAGAATGGATCCAAATAGGACACGTCACTGCACGGGATTCTAATGAGAAGGTAGCTAGCCTTCTCTAGAATCAGTGACCATATATCGAGCAAGAGCTACAAGGGTGCTTGCACAATATATCCCAACCTAAGAAGGAGAAAACATCTCTCGTCGGGATCCAAGAATACCAATCCGTGAGAACCATGTGTCGGGAATAAGCATATCAACACTAAGTACATGAATCATAACAGTTATCATAACTTGGGAATAAGTATCAGAGAATGTACACGCCTGTAAGATGATAAAATACGTCGACTGGAGCAACTGCAGTGTCTCGAGGACCTATAGAGAACAAGACATATCAATACTAAGTTTAGGAAGTAAAGTTAAATCAAATTAAACCCTATTTAGTCATTCTAGGTCAAGACATGTCTAGTCGGGTCAATCTTGGTCATGGGAGAATATTAGAAGTTAAACCGGATCAATCTAGGTCGAAAACTGGCTTACCGTTGACTTTTGGTCAACGGGTCAATTCTGGTCAACCCTAGGTCAACTCTAGGTCAACCCTAGGTCACTGGTGACTAATAGTTGACTTTTAGTCAACTGTCCAAGTTAGATGGAATTTGGGACTAATTTGGGTAAAGAGTTGACTCATAGTTGACTTTTAGTCCAAAAAGTCAACCGTGGTCAACCGGGTCCAAGACTAGGTTTAGACGGCTAAATCTGCTTATTACCAACCTATACAATCCGTATCCAAGTCCATCTTGGACTCGGAAACTCAAATCTTGGCCATGGGCCAATTCCCTATTTTACCCTTTTTAAGGGTAAAATTCTACCCTCGGCGATAACCCCGTTAGCCTACCTACGCTAGTTATTTTGACCCGATCTCCCTAGGGTAGTAGGGTACTATCCTATAGGTTTGTTATCTACCATAATACCTAGATAAAGTGGACGTCTAGTCCACCTTACGGCCCATTGTAGATATCTCGAATATTTCGAGATACGCTCTGACACGGCGCAATACCGGCGCCCTATGACCCCGATTTCCACCCGGGAGCTTACCCGTAAAATCTAAATCACGTAACCTAGGCCCATGTCAAGTTTCATCGCGATCCGGTGCTCCGGGCTCAATTTCGCCCTCTAACTCGAGTTCTACCAAAAACCCCTCTTTTAGTCTCATTCTCAATATCTTCGTTGATTCTCGATTTTAGTTCTTCTTCTTCTCAACTTCTCTAATCTTCTTCTTCTTCTCTAATTCTTCTTCTTACTCCTCCTTCCTATTCTTCTTCAATTTTCTAACCTACTCTAATTCCTTCTCATTTCTCCCTATTCTTTCTTCTTTCTTTCTTTCATTCTTCTTCTTAAATTCTCATCCCAACTTCCTATCTTCTATCTATATATATACATACATATATATATAGATACCTACCTACATATATACCTATATATATATATTACTAGGGGGGTTTTGGGTGTATAGGGGGATGAATTGGGGGGGGGGGGGGGAGCTGCCAATGGCAGCCCCTACTGCTGCCACTGCTACTGCTTAAGCTGCTGCTGCTGCTGCTGCTGCTTGCCCTGCTGCTGCTGATGCTGTGCAGCTCCTGCAGCTGCTGCTGCTCTCTTCCTTCTCTCCTTCTACTCCTCCTACTTCACTCCCTCCTCTCCTCTCTCATATATATATATATACCTATATATTTACCTATCTATCTATGTATCTATCTATCTATTTCTATATATATATCTATATATCATATCCTCTCTCCCCATCTATATATATATACACTCACACACATATACATATATATACACACACACATATACACATATATATACACACATATACATATATATATACACACACACATACATATATATATATATATATATATATATATATATATATATATATATATATATATATATATATATATATATATGTGTGTGTGTGTGAAAAAAAAAAAAAAAAAAATATATATATATATATATATATATATATATATATATATATATATATATATATATATATATATACCTACAACCACAACCACACCACCATCACAACCACACCACCAATCTCTACACACACACACACAAATACATACATACATACATATAATTTCATATATATATACATATACCATATATATATATATATATATATATATACCATATATATATATATATATATATATATATATATATATATATATATATATATATATATATATATATATATATATATATATACTAATTAACATACAAAACCCTTAATTACTCCTAACCTAGATTTCTAGGGAGAACCTACAAAATAGGGGGCAAAGTGTAGAGAATTGAATTCTCTACATTTATTGTAAAGAACTTAATTGAAAAGGAGAATTAATGAAGGGTTTTAATGGCATACCTAATTGGAGTTTGGAGAGAGAGAGCTTGGAGAGAGAATTTGAGAAAGAGAGAGAGAGATGACTTTGTGGAGAAGACAAAGGGGAGGGGGCCTCCTAGTCATGGCCGGCCACTTCCCCTTGGGCTATTGGGTTGGGATCCAATAGCCCACAACCCATTAATCCAAGTTTGGTTTGTTTTGAAATCGGGTTGGTTC
The DNA here is from genome assembly GCA_029216955.1 of Iris pallida. Lineage (NCBI taxonomy): Eukaryota > Viridiplantae > Streptophyta > Magnoliopsida > Asparagales > Iridaceae > Iris > Iris pallida. Next base: position 919,470 of record JANAVB010017195.1, on the reverse strand, counting down.
GGTTTGGTTCTAAATACAAATTAAGTCTCTAAATTGACTAATTAAGCCATGGAAGTTAGGTTAATAATTTCTAGCCTATTTATGATGGTACATGGGCTAAGCCCAGCTAGTATGGGGGTCCCACTAGGGTCCAGGCTACCCGGGTCTCCAAATTGGGTCCGAATTGGATAAAATTCAAACCGATTCAAATAAATTCCAAAAAATCATATAAAATCAAATAAAATTCCTAAAATATTATTAAACTTGAAAATGACACAAATACCCCTAATTTGAAAAACTGGGGGTGACAAATCTACCCTCCTTAAAAAAAATTTCGTCCTCGAAATTGAATGAGGGCTAACACTGTAATCATGAACAGAACAAGGAAAGAAAAAGAAAGAATTTTACCTCAAGGCTCGAAGAGATATGGGAATCGCTCCCGCATGTCGTCCTCCCTCTCCCAGGTGGACTCACCTGGAGAGTGGTGTCTCCATGCAACTCGAACCAAGGGAATGACCTGGTTCCGGAGCACCTTCTCTCTTCGGTCCAAGATCTCGACCGGCTTCTCTGGGTAGCTGAGTGTCGGTCCCACTACGATCTCCGAGTGGTCTAAGACGTGACTGGGATCTGCCATGTACCGTCTCAGCTGTGACACGTGGAAAACACTGTGCATTCCCTCTAGTGCAGGCGGTAACTCCAGTCGGTAAGCCACTGCACCGACCCTGCCCAGGATACGGAATGGTCCGATGTATCGTGGACTAAGCTTCCCGCTGCCACCAAAACGAATCGTGCCACGCGTCGGAGAAATCCGCAGAAAGACAAGATCATCAACCTAGAACAAAACAAGGCTTAGAGCTTTATCTAAAACAATCACAATCAGACTCAAATACTAGAAAAATCTAGACTATACCTCAAACTCCAATAGTCTCCGGTGGCTATCGGCCCAGTGCCGCTGCCTATCCTGCGCCACCCGAAGTCTATCTCTGATAATCCTGACCTTCTCTGCAGCATCTACCACCATCTCAGGGCCAAGCAAAACCCTCTCACCGACATCATCCCAAGACAAGGGAGTACGGCACCTCCGTCCGTATAGAGCCTCGAAAGGTGACATCTCTATACTGGCTTGGTAGCTGTTGTTGTAAGCAAACTCTACCAAGTGAAGGTGGTCCTCCCAAGATCCCCCGAAGTCCAAGACACAGGTACGCAGCATATCCTCGAGGGTCTGAATCGTCCTCTCCGACTGCCCGTCTGTCTGGGGGTGATATGCTGTACTGAACTTGAGCGATGTGCCCAAGCTAAGCTGCAAACTCCGCCAGAAGTGGGAAGTGAATCGGCTGTCCCGATCCGAGACAATACTCACTGGCACCCCGTGTAATCGGACTATCTGCCGTACATACATCTCGGCCAACCTCTCCGTCGATAAACCCACTTTGAAAGGCAAAAAGTGGGCCGATTTGGTCAATCGATCAACAATGACCCAAATCGCATCCTTCCCTCCTGGAGAGCGCGGAAGCCCAGATACAAAGTCCATAGTGATATGCTCCCACTTCCACTCAGGAATGGGTAGTGGCTGGAGCAATCCACCGGGTCTCTGCCTCCCGGCCTTCACCTGCTGGCACACCAAACATCTCGACACGAACTGAGCCACCTCACGTTTCATGCCATACCACCAAACATGCTGTCTCAAATCTCTATACATCTTGTTGGCTCCGGGATGCATAGAGTACTGAGAACGGTGCGCCTCCTGAAGAACCTTCTCCCGAAGTCCTCCGCTCGGCACGCACAATCTGGTACCATGCCTCAACGACCCATCCCCTGCTAAAGAGAACTCCTCCAACAGTCCCATCTGGACCTGCTCCCTGATGACCTTCAGAGCCTCATCCTCAAACTGAGCTACCCTGACTCTGTCCATCAGCTCCGACTGCACCTGCAGACCCCACATCTGCGCTTCGAACCCAGGAACTATCACCTCTATGCCCAAGCTCTCCAGATCTGCCAGAAGGTGACGATCCATCGTCAAACACATAGCTACGGAATACCTGCTCAAAGCATCTGCGACCACGTTGGCCTTCCCCGGATGGTACTGCAAGGATATATCAAAATCCTTCATCAGCTCTAACCATCGCCTCTGCCTCATATTCAGCTCCTTCTGGGTAAACACGTACTTCAAGCTCTTATGATCTGTATAGATCTCAACTCGCTCTTCGTACAGATACTGTTTCCACAGCTTCAAAGCAAAGATGACCGCTGCCAGCTCCAGATCGTGGGTAGGGTAATTCCTCTCATGAGGACGTAACTGCCTAGATGCATAGGCAATTACCTTCCCGTGCTGCTGAAGCACACAACCCAAACCCCGTCCTGAAGCATCACTATAGATCGTATAACCACCAGATCCAGATGGCAGCGTCAAGATAGGAGCTGTAGTCAACCTCGCCTTCAACTCCTCGAAGGCGGCCTGGCACTCATCGGACCAAACAAACTCCTCGTCCTTCCTGGTAAGGCGGGTCATCGGCTGGACAATCCTAAAAAAGTCCTGCACGAACCTCCGGTAGTAACCTGCCAGACCCAGAAAACTCCGAACCTCTGCCACTGAGCTCGGCGTCGACCAGGACTCCACTGCAGAAATCTTCTTCGGATCCACTGAAATCCCCTCGCCCGAGATAACATGGCCTAGGAACTCCACGCGATCCAAGAAGAACTCGGACTTGGACAACTTCCCGTACAGCTGCTTCCTCCTGAGAGTGTCCAACACAATCCTCAGGTGCTCCTCGTGCTCCTCTGGTGTCTTCGAGTAGATGAGAATGTCATCAATGAAGACCACCACAAACTTGTCAAGGTACTGGTGAAATATCTTGTTCATCAAGTTCATGAATACCGCCGGGGCGTTGGTCAACCCAAACGGCATGACGGTATACTCATACTGGCCATAGCGGGTCCGAAAGGCAGTCTTCGGAATATCATCCCGCTTCACCTTCAGCTGATGGTACTCGGTACGCAAGTCGATCTTCGAGAACACCCTCGCGCCGCTCAACTGGTCGAACAAGTCATCAATCCTCGGTAGAGGATACTTGTTCTTGATGGTAAGGTTGTTGAGCGCCCTGTAATCAATACACAGACGTACCGTACCATCCTTCTTGGGGACGAAAAGAACTGGCGTGCCCCAAGGTGAAGAACTAGATCGAATAAAGCCCTTGTCCTCCAGCTCGTCGACCTGCTTCTTCAGCTCTGCTAACTCGCTGTTGTTGATTCTATAAACGTGCTGGGAGATAGGCTCAGCGCCCGACACTAGATCTATAAAAAACTCAACATCACGATCTGGCGGCATCCCAGGCAGCTCCTCAGGAAAGACATCCAAGAACTCAGCAATGAGGGGATGTGGCAACACCGGCCCCGCCAACAACGCTCCGCAGAATCCATCTCCCTGCTCCACTGCACCCCTGGTGAACTCATACTCCGGCTCTCCCGGCGGCCTAAACAGAATCCTGCCCCCTTTGCAGTCGATGCTAGCGTGGTACGTGCTCAACCAATCCATGCCGAGTACCACATCGTAACTCGGAAGTGGCATTACGAGCAGACACGCACTCAGCTCTCGGCCTCTCAAAGAAACTCTTCGCCCCTTGTAAACATTATTAACTAGGATGATGCCATTTCCAGTCATAATCTTACAAGTCCTACCCAGATATTCAGCAATAATATTGTGCCTAAGAGCAAAAGAAACAGACACAAAACTGTGCGTAGCACCAGAATCAAATAAGGCCAAAACTGGAAAAGAATCGAGCAGAATAGAACCTGCGACAACATCCGTAATAGGCTCCACCTCCTCGGCTGTAAGAGTAAAGGCTCTACCCTGACCACCCCTCTGCTGGCGGTGCTGAACGAACTGCTGCTGCTGAGTCGGAAGCAGACCTCTCTGCTGAACTACCGGCACACTAGCTGGTGCCCTCTGAACGGGTGCCCTCTGAGCAGCTCCAGTAACACGGGGGTTCTTGGGACACTCCCGCATCTGATGCCCAGCGGCACCACAAAAGAGACATAGCCCCAGTCTCCTCCTACAGAACTCGAAGAGATGACCGGGCTTCTTGCAGAAGTTGCATGGTGGATCATCCTGCCCTGGACGCTGTTGACTCCTCTGGACAGACGCTCTGGCCTGCCCCTGCTGCTGGTGATGCTGGAACGACTGGTGCTGAAGCTGAGGGCGCTTAGCAGGCCCTGTACTGCTACTGGCCCCAGAAAACACATCTCGATCCCTCTTCGGCTTCAAGCCCAACTCCCTCTCTACCTTCCGAGCCTCTGCGTAGACCTCCGCATATGTCGCGTAGAAGGAAGGGATCAGGATCTTGATATCCCATGCCAACCCCTCCCGGAAACGCTCTGCTCGGATCACCGGGTCACTCACCATGTACTCGGCGTATCGGCTCAGCCGGCCGAACTCCGCCGCATACTCCTCTACGGTCATGCTGCCCTGCTGCAGGTTCTGGAACTGCCGCACCAGGCCAATCTTGTCCGTAGGGGAAAAGAACTTCTCTCTGAACAGGGCCCTGAACTCGGCCCAAGTATGGCCCTCTCCTGCAAGAGCCGGCTCATTCCGGAACCATATCCGGGCAATATCTAACAACTGCAATCCAACCGCCTCGACCCTCAGGTCGGCTGCCAGGCGGCAGGCCCCCATCTAGCGCTCGATATCCTCGAGCCAGTCATCAGCGTAAATAATGCCCTCTGTCCCCTTGAAATCCCTCGGACCAAGCTTCTTGAAAGCCTAGATATCCCCGATCTTCGGCTGCTGCTGCTGAACCTCCCTCTGTGGAGCCTGGCGCTCCACTGCCGCCATAGCCAATCTGTGTGCATCCTCCATGCCCTGGCGCATGGCCTCTGTCTGCCTCAACTGAGCCTCGTGCTGAGCCCGCTGGGACTCAAGCACCTGGTGGAAGAACGTGAGCATCTGCCCCATGTCTGTAGGCAGAGGAGGCAATGGAGGAATAGCTCCCATCATCACCGGAGGAGTCCCCTGCTGAGGAGGAAGAATACCCCCGGCAGCTCCCGCTGTAGCCCCTGGCACAACGGAAAGAGCACCCACAATGGCCCCAGGGACGGTCATCGAGGTAGCTGGAGGAGTACCTCCAAGAGCCCCAACAGAAGTCCCATCAGCCGGAGAAGTGACCGGAGCCTGTCCGCCAGAGGTGGCAGACCTCTCCGTCTCCCCGTGCTCCTCGCCAGGAGAATGAGTCATCAATATCCTGAAGACAAATTGAGAAAAAGATATCAATATGGCACATGAAGGCAATATCAAAGGAGGACAGCTAGAAAGCAGTAAATCGATATCAAAGACGGTAAGCAAGATAAGCAAGGAAAGATCCTACTGTGATTGAGCACTCTTAGCCTACTACTTCCTATGGGTAACACAGGCTCGTAGTCAACACTCTAAGACGAGTGCCGCTACGACATCGCACTAATTGCGACTTCAGGACCTGCGTGGGCCACCACTAAAACGTGTCACGACCCGCACCCGCTAAAAGGGCACGTGATGCGACAACGCCCAGCCCTCACCAGAAAAACGGTGTGGAACGCTGTGTATTTTCTAGTCTGACAACAGTTTATATATATAACAAAACCTGTCGAGAATATAGTCAACTCCGAACGGAGGACAAGCAATGAATATATATAATGCTCAATCACAACTCTAAGACAAAAAGTAAAGACTGAAAGATAAAGACAACAAGACGAGAAAATATAACCTGTCAAGTCCAGAAACAAATAATATACAATGTCCGGTCTCTAAAATACAGTCCAAATATAATACAGACTCAAAAGTAATACAGTCTCAAAAAGTAACTGGATACTAAGTCCAGTACAAAGACCTACTCTAAACTATACAAGTGGTATGGTCTCGTCAGGCGGAGCTACGCCCTGCGGGACCAAGTCTAGGCCCACTACGTCGTCCGGACTATAGTAGGTACTGCAATCTCCCTCGTCGAAATCTGTAATATTTTATCAACAGTCCAGTCAGGATGGAACGAGTACATATATCTCATAACAGATCTCAAGATAGAATAAAAGCTATAAGACTGTAAATAGAGCATATACAATGAATCATGGAGTGTACATGTATGTATCATGGCATGGTAAGCTGTAAAGCTAGAGCTAGAACAAAAAGAATAGAACGGGATCATGGCATGTACACAAATCAAGGCAAGCTTGTCACGACCCGCTACCCAAATTGTTGGGCCGGGCCGAGCCATGTCCAGCCTACGCTTGATTAGAGCGTAGTAAGCTGTTCTAGACAGTCAGGTAATAATGATAAATGTGCTAATAATTAAGATAGTTTAAGAATGATCACAACACAGCTTCTATATAGATAGAAAAACCACTAAGTTTGATAATAATACAAACCAAAATGTAAGACTGGAGACAAGGTCCAGTTTAAAGGTACAAAACAGCGACTGTGATAATAACCAAACACTAAGTCAAACTAAGCAGCTAAGCAGGATTCCCTGTTGGAATATCCTCAACTGGAGCTCCATAGTACGGGTCACAAAGCATTTCTTCCTCGGTCAAAATACCTACAACGTTATCCTGTCAGGACGGGAGCAAGTACAACCTCTACTACTAAAGTACTGAATGTATAATGCAAGAGATGTACAACAGGAACATGGTATGATAAGACTGAAAAATAGATATACTGGAATCAGGGTAAATCATATAAAGTGGAAAATCATGGTATAACTTGATTATCATTTTAAGACACTCTTGTCAATTGTGGCATGTGTACATTATGTATTAAAACTGGGGCCTGTATGAGATCGGTCAATAAGTGCTATGCTAGTTTACTGCAATGTACGTATGTACATTCCACAAGTCCAGAAACTACATTGTTAGTTTACTGCAATGTACGTAAGTACATTCCACAAGTCCAGAAACTACATTCTTAGTTTACTGCAATGTACGTAAGTACATTCCACAAGTCCAGAAACTACACAATTAGCATACTGCAATGTAAGTGAGTACATTCCACGAGTCCAGTAACTATACTATCAACTCTCTCATAACCCAGTAATCATCATGTAAAAGATACGGGAAATAGTGTAAAGCATGGTGGGAACTGTCAATAGTATGAAACATGTTATGATTTGACTTGCTACTCCAAGGATCAGCATTCACATGGGTTGATTAACATTCTTTTATCACATAACAGTGTTTTAACATTTAACAAAAGACTTGCAACTGGATTAATGGTAATTTACAAGGTTGTCACATGTACTTAACATTAAAAGACAGTAAATGAGTTTGTAGATGTACTTGCCTGGAGCAAAGCAATGCAATGACAATAAAGCTAAGATGTAGAGTGTCCTGGCACTGAAAACATATATATACTCAGATTCTAAGTTACAAGACAATATAAATACACTAGTGATGTGAGAAGGCCAAATTGGACATTGGCTAGGTGAACTTAGCCTAGGGGTTCAAGGTGAAGTGATTTGGCATCTAAACTAACACATGTGTCTCCCATATTAAGGCTGGTCAGCAACCCAAATACTAGAAATACACAAAAATCACAAGTCATGACTTAGTCATAATTATTGATTTAATAATTAATACTTTACTTAATTTTGTCAATGTACATATATGAACCATAGTCCAAATACATGACTCAAGACCATGTATCAAGTCCAATATGACTTGTACAAGTCTAAAATGTGTGAAAACACATTTGGGCCCAAAAACCCATGCTAGGTTTGGACACCAAATGGTTGAAGTTAATTAAATACAGTAATAATACAATTGATAATGGTACAAAATAATATTATTATTTTAATAAGGTAAAACTATGTATAGTAAAAATATACATACTTATGATTTAAAAGTACATATATGTATATAAGAAATACTTAATTTACAAGTATACATATATATATACAAAAAATATATATATATATATATATATATATAAGAAAACACTAAAAGATAAAGTGTATATATATAATATATATATACATAGGAAAATGTATACATATTTACATATATATATATATAAAATCTACTAACTATAAAATATATATACATATATATAAAATACTGTAAATACAGTATATATACATATATATATAAATACTAATATATATATATACATATACATATATATATATATATATATATATATATATATATAAAACACAAAAGAAAAGAAAAGAAAAAGAAAAGAAAAGGAAACAGAAACAACAGAGGGTCTCGAGCTCGAGCCTCTGGAAAGCACAAGGGGGGGGGGTTTTACAACGCACGGGCTGGCCACTGGAGCTAACTTAGCTCGGCTGAAATATAAGGGGTTGGGTTTATTTTATGTTAGATTTTAGTTAATGGGTTGGGTTTCATCCAGACCCGCTAGCAATTCGGTTTAATGGGTTTTATAACCCGTTAGCACGTTTTAAACCCGTTAATCTAAATAACAGTTCGCTCGTGTCCATACTGTCCAGGACACGAGAAATGAGATCTGACACCGTGTCGACGTGTCCATGCACTGCACGACACGCACGACACGATCTACGCGTGTCCGAGCTTACCACTAGGGTCGTCGTGTCCAGGCGAGTCACATACTAGTTTTCGAGACACGCAGGACACGAGAGACACGACTGTTACCTTCGTGTCCGGCGACTGGGCTTGGTTTCGAACGGCGAACGGCGGCTGGGGGCGTCGGCGTCACGGCGCTCAGGTGGCGCTGGGGTCGTCTTGTCAAGGCGGTTTGTTTGGTAGTGGTTGGGGACGACGACGTCGAGCGGTGGTGGAGAACGGGGTCGCCGGAGTTGGGGTGACTGTGGGGTTTGGGAGTGGGAAATGGGGGCGGAGCTGGGGCTGTGGTCGGTCGTGGAGGTGGTGGTTGGTCGAGGAAAGGAGAGGGGGTCGTTTTATAGGGTTTGAAGTCGGTCGAATTAGGACTGGATTAGGGTTAGGGTTACGGAGGTCGGCCGGAAGTTTAGGGAAGTCGGTCGGATTAGTCGGGGGAGGAGACGGGGGAAATTTGCAAATTGAAATTTGCAAACCGACGTCGGAACAATTTGGGAATTTGCAAAACAGAATTAAAACAATTTAACTAATTACAAATCTCTTTTAAACAATTCAGTTTATTGCAAACTGATATTTAAAACATTTCTAATAATTGCAGAACTTATTTAAAACGTTTAAATTAATTACAAACTGATATTTTAGTATTTAAAAACTCTTTAAAACTCTTTAAAAATCATTTAAAAATTCCAGAAAATTCTTAATAATTATAATAAAATATTTTAATACTAAAATAATCATTGATGGCCAATTTAATACTAATTAACAAAAATTTTGAAAAACTGGGGCTGACAAATCTTCCCTCCTTGAAAAATTTCGTCCTCGAAATTTACAAGAACTGAAGACACGCAAGGCAACTAACGTTTTAAGAAAATAACTACAGCAATGACTAAGGCTATCTCTCCTAGCTATAATAATGGAACGACTATGAAACAGGTCTACTGGTCAATGGCTTGTCTTATGAGTGCAGCTACTAAATGATGGTTTGGTAAAAGTCTAACGACAGGTTACTTAATGAGGCACTAGAATCAAACAGTCATATGCAAATAAATCCAACCTGTGGCACCGTCTGTCAAGTATTCTGGCTCCGGCTCTGGGCCCTGCACTGGTACTGCTGCCTGGATGGCTAAAGGGTATGCTCTCCCTGAAGGTCCTCTGGTAAATGGCTTCGCCTTCTGGCACTCCCGAATCATATGGGTGGAAGACCCGCACGCAAGACACTGGCTCAATTTCTTCCTACAGATGGAGACATCGTGCCCTGGCTTTTTGCAGAAGGCACAAGAGACCCACTTCTGCTGCTGTTGCCCCCGGATCTCGGGCAAATGATAACTGATGCTGAGGATGAGCTGGTGGAGAATAGGCCTGCTGGTGCTGGGTAGTCGTCCTCTGCTGGAAAGTCTGGCGCTTGGACGGCCCGTCATGATGTGTGGTAGCTGGCCTCTTGCAAGACAAAAGACGCTCCTCGATACCTCGGGCTCTCTCCAGTAGCTGGTAGTAGTCTGTGATCCCGTTGGCCACTAGTAAGATGCTAATGTCCGGGACAAGACCATGGCAGAATCTGCGAGCCATCTCCTCTGGGTCGGCTACTAAGCTCGGGGCAAAACGACTGAGTCTGCTAAACTCACCTGCGTACTCATCGACTGTACGGCTCCCCTGTTGCAGGTTCTGGAATTGCAATCCCATGGCAACTCTAGCGGTGGTGGAAAAGAACTTCCTCTTGAACTGGATCTTGAATTGCTCCCAATTTCCTCTGCCGCCAATGAACATCGTCTCATTTTTGAACCAGATCCCTGCTAGGTCTGCTAACAGAAATCCCGCTGCCTCGACCCAAAGGTCGTCAGGTAATCTAGCCCCTATGAGCTTCCTCTCTACGGAATCTAACCAGTCATCAGCTACAACTATGCCTTCCGTCCCAAGAAACTCCTTCGGATTTAGGTTCATAAAACTCTTGACATTCCCTAGCCTCGGTTGATGCTATATGGGTTGCGGGACCGGGGTATGCTGGTTGTTTAGGAGCCCCTGGATCAAAGCCAGTAACTGGGTTCCGTCAAGGGAAATAATAGTCTGGGGAGGTATGATAGGAGGTGGGGGTGGAGGCACCTGGGTCTGCTGGTGAGGGGTAGGAGGTGGTGGTGCAAAATCTAATGGGCCTATCCGGGTAGTAGGGGGAGGTGATCGAGGTGTACCGTCACCTGAGGTGGCGGAATCGGGAGAGTGTGTAGGGTCCATCTATTTATAAAAGACAAAGGAATTATAAGAATAAAGCAAGCAGTCATAAGCAAACAATTTAGTTACACTACCGGTCCTATGCTGTGATGAGTTTTCCTATGTTGCAATCCTAGAAATCCTCTAGGTGTTCTAGATGTTGTTCCTAGTGTTATCTAGTTATCCTTAATTTCTGCAGGCGTGCTTGGTACAGTAACGTAACCAAACAACTTTAGTCAGGACCTGCGTGGGCCACCAAAAAAACATGTCACGACCCGCTACCCAAATTGTTGGGCCGGGCCGAGCCATGTCCAGCCTACGCTTGATTAGAGCGTAGTAAGCTGTTCTAGACAGTCAGGTAATAATGATAAATGTGCTAATAATTAAGATAGTTTAAGAATGATCACAACACAGCTTCTATATAGATAGAAAAACCACTAAGTTTGATAATAATACAAACCAAAATGTAAGACTGGAGACAAGGTCCAGTTTAAAGGTACAAAACAGCGACTGTGATAATAACCAAACACTAAGTCAAACTAAGCAGCTAAGCAGGATTCCCTGTTGGAATATCCTCAACTGGAGCTCCATAGTACGGGTCACAAAGCATTTCTTCCTCGGTCAAAATACCTACAACGTTATCCTGTCAGGACGGGAGCAAGTACAACCTCTACTACTAAAGTACTGAATGTATAATGCAAGAGATGTACAACAGGAACATGGTATGATAAGACTGAAAAATAGATATACTGGAATCAGGGTAAATCATATAAAGTGGAAAATCATGGTATAACTTGATTATCATTTTAAGACACTCTTGTCAATTGTGGCATGTGTACATTATGTATTAAAACTGGGGCCTGTATGAGATCGGTCAATAAGTGCTATGCTAGTTTACTGCAATGTACGTATATACATTCCACAAGTCCAGAAACTACATTGTTAGTTTACTGCAATGTACGTAAGTACATTCCACAAGTCCAGAAACTACATTCTTAGTTTACTGCAATGTACGTAAGTACATTCCACAAGTCCAGAAACTACACAATTAGCATACTGCAATGTAAGTGAGTACATTCCACGAGTCCAGTAACTATACTATCAACTCTCTCATAACCCAGTAATCATCATGTAAAAGATACGGGAAATAGTGTAAAGCATGGTGGGAACTGTCAATAGTATGAAACATGTTATGATTTGACTTGCTACTCCAAGGATCAGCATTCACATGGGTTGATTAACATTCTTTTATCACATAACAGTGTTTTAACATTTAACAAAAGACTTGCAACTGGATTAATGGTAATTTACAAGGTTGTCACATGTACTTAACATTAAAAGACAGTAAATGAGTTTGTAGATGTACTTGCCTGGAGCAAAGCAATGCAATGACAATAAAGCTAAGATGTAGAGTGTCCTGGCACTGAAAACATATATATACTCAGATTCTAAGTTACAAGACAATATAAATACACTAGTGATGTGAGAAGGCCAAATTGGACATTGGCTAGGTGAACTTAGCCTAGGGGTTCAAGGTGAAGTGATTTGGCATCTAAACTAACACATGTGTCTCCCATATTAAGGCTGGTCAGCAACCCAAATACTAGAAATACACAAAAATCACAAGTCATGACTTAGTCATAATTATTGATTTAATAATTAATACTTTACTTAATTTTGTCAATGTACATATATGAACCATAGTCCAAATACATGACTCAAGACCATGTATCAAGTCCAATATGACTTGTACAAGTCTAAAATGTGTGAAAACACATTTGGGCCCAAAAACCCATGCTAGGTTTGGACACCAAATGGTTGAAGTTAATTAAATACAGTAATAATACAATTGGTAATGGTACAAAATAATATTATTATTTTAATAAGGTAAAACTATGTATAGTAAAAATATACATACTTATGATTTAAAAGTACATATATGTATATAAGAAATACTTAATTTACAAGTATACATATATATATACAAAAAATATATATATATATATATATATATATAAGAAAACACTAAAGATAAAGTGTATATATATAATATATATATACATAGGAAAATGTATACATATTTACATATATATATATAAAATCTACTAACTATAAAATATATATACATATATATAAAATACTGTAAATACAGTATATATACATATATATATAAATACTAATATATATATATACATATACATATATATATATATATATATATATAAAACACAAAAGAAAAGAAAAGAAAAAGAAAAGAAAAGGAAACAGAAACAACAGAGGGTCTCGAGCTCGAGCCTCTGGAAAGCACAGGGGGGGGGGGGTTTTACAACGCACGGGCTGGCCACTGGAGCTAACTTAGCTCGGCTGAAATATAAGGGGTTGGGTTTATTTTATGTTAGATTTTAGTTAATGGGTTGGGTTTCATCCAGACCCGCTAGCAATTCGGTTTAATGGGTTTTATAACCCGTTAGCACGTTTTAAACCCGTTAATCTAAATAACAGTTCGCTCGTGTCCATACTGTCCAGGACACGAGAAATGAGATCTGACACCGTGTCGACGTGTCCATGCACTGCACGACACGCACGACACGATCTACGCGTGTCCGAGCTTACCACTAGGGTCGTCGTGTCCAGGCGAGTCACATACTAGTTTTCGAGACACGCAGGACACGAGAGACACGACTGTTACCTTCGTGTCCGGCGACTGGGCTTGGTTTCGAACGGCGAACGGCGGCTGGGGGCGTCGGCGTCACGGCGCTCAGGTGGCGCTGGGGTCGTCTTGTCAAGGCGGTTTGTTTGGTAGTGGTTGGGGACGACGACGTCGAGCGGTGGTGGAGAACGGGGTCGCCGGAGTTGGGGTGACTGTGGGGTTTGGGAGTGGGAAATGGGGGCGGAGCTGGGGCTGTGGTCGGTCGTGGAGGTGGTGGTTGGTCGAGGAAAGGAGAGGGGGTCGTTTTATAGGGTTTGAAGTCGGTCGAATTAGGACTGGATTAGGGTTAGGGTTACGGAGGTCGGCCGGAAGTTTAGGGAAGTCGGTCGGATTAGTCGGGGGAGGAGACGGGGGAAATTTGCAAATTGAAATTTGCAAACCGACGTCGGAACAATTTGGGAATTTGCAAAACAGAATTAAAACAATTTAACTAATTACAAATCTCTTTTAAACAATTCAGTTTATTGCAAACTGATATTTAAAACATTTCTAATAATTGCAGAACTTATTTAAAACGTTTAAATTAATTACAAACTGATATTTTAGTATTTAAAAACTCTTTAAAACTCTTTAAAAATCATTTAAAAATTCCAGAAAATTCTTAATAATTATAATAAAATATTTTAATACTAAAATAATCATTGATGGCCAATTTAATACTAATTAACAAAAATTTTGAAAAACTGGGGCTGACAAAGCTATATATCCAATGTGTGTGAGTAGTAGTTTCAGCTTGTGATCGGCTTGGGTACCTGTCAAGAATCGGCCTGGCAAGTCATATGTGCGGTATATGACTCACACTGTTCGGGAATGCGGGATGGATCTGATCACAGGCCTACGCTACTACTCCCCCTACCCCAACTGGTAGAATGGATCCAAACAGGACACGTCACTGCACGGGATTCTAATGAGAAGGTAGCTAGCCTTCTCTAGAATCAGTGACCATATATCGAGCAAGAGCTACAAGGGTGCTTGCACAATATATCCCAACCTAAGAAGGAGAAAACATCTCTCGTCGGGATCCAAGAATACCAATCCGTGAGAACCATGTGTCGGGAATAAGCATATCAACACTAAGTACATGAATCATAACTTGGGAATAAGTATCAGAGAATGTACTCGCCTGTAAGATGATAAAATACGTCGACTGGAGCAACTACAGTGTCTCGAGGACCTATAGAGAACAAGACGTATCAATACTAAGTTTAGGAAGTAAAGTTAACTCAAATTAAACCCTATTTAGTCATTCTAGGTCAAGACATGTCTAGTCGGGTCAATCTTGGTCATGGAAGAACATTAGAAGTTAAACCGGATCAATCTAGGTCGAAAACTGGCTTACCGTTGACTTTTGGTCAACAGGTCAATTCTGGTCAACCCTAGGTCAACTCTAGGTCAACCCTAGGTCACTGGTGACTACTAGTTGACTTTTAGTCAACTGTCCAAGTTAGATGGAATTTGGGACTAATTTGGGTAAAGAGTTGACTCATAGTTGACTTTTAGTCCAAAAAGTCAACCGTGGTCAACCGGGTCCAAGACTAGGTTTAGACGGCTAAATCTGCTTATTACTAACCTATACAATCCGTATCCAAGTCCATCTTGGACTCGGAAACTCAAATCTTGGCCATGGGCCAATTCCCTATTTTACCCTTTTTAAGGGTAAAATTCTACCCTCGACGATAACCCCGTTAGCCTACCTACGCTAGTTATTTTGACCCGATCTCCCTAGGGTAGTAGGGTACTATCCTATAGGTTCGTTATCTACCATAATACCTAGATAAAGTGGACGTCTAGTCCACCTTACGGCCCGTTGCAGATATCTCGAATATTTCGAGATACGCTCTGACACGGCGCAATACCGGCGCCCTATGACCCCGATTTCCACCCGGAAGCTTACCCGCAAAATCTAAATCACGTAACCTAGGCCCATGTCAAGTTTCATCGCGATCCGGTGCTCCGGGCTCAATTTCGCCCTCTAACTCGAGTTCTACCAAAAATCCTTCTTTTAGTCTCATTCTCAATATCTTCGTTGATTCTCGATTTTAGTTCTTCTTCTTCTCAACTTCTCTAATCTTCTTCTTCTTCTCTAATTCTTCTTCTTACTCCTCCTTCCTATTCTTCTTCAATTTTCTAACCTACTATAATTCCTTCTCATTTCTCCCTATTCTTTCTTCTTTCTTTCTTTCTTTCATTCTTCTTCTTAAATTCTCATCCCAACTTCCTATCTTCTATCTATATATATACATACATATATATATAGATACCTACCTACATATATATACCTATATATATATATATATATATATATATATATATATATATATATATATATTACTAGGGGGGGTTTTGGGTGTATAGGGGGATGAATTGGGGGGGAGCTGCCAATGGCAGCCCCTACTGCTGCCACTGCTACTGCTTAAGCTGCTGCTGCTGCTACTTGCCCTGCAGCAGCTGCTGCTGCTGCTACTTGCCCTGCAGCAGCTGCTGCTGCTGCTGCTGCTGTGCAGCTCCTACAGCTGCTGCTGCTCTCTTCCTTCTCTCCTTCTACTCCTCCTACTTCACTCCCTCCTCTCCTCTCTCATATATATATATATATATATACCTATATATTTACCTATCTATCTATGTATCTATCTATCTATTTCTATATATATATCTATATATCATATCCTCTCTCCCCATCTATATATATATACACTCACACACATATACATATATATACACACACACATATACACATATATATACACACATATACATATATATATACACACACACACACACACACATATATATATATATATATATATATATATATATATATATATATATATATATATACCTACAACCACAACCACACCACCACTCACAACCACACCACCAATCTCTACACACACACACAAATACATACATACATACATATAATTTCATATATATATATATACATATACCATATATATATATATATATATATATATATATATATATATATATATATATATATATATATATATATATATATATATATATATATATATACCATATATATATACCATATATATATATATATATACTAATTAACATACAAAACCCTTAATTACTCCTAACCTAGATTTCTAGGGAGAACCTACAAAATAGGGGGCAAAGTGTAGAGAATTGAATTCTCTACATTTATTGTAAAGAACTTAATTGAAAAGGAGAATTAATGAAGGGTTTTAATGGCATACCTAATTGGAGTTTGGAGAGAGAGAGCTTGGAGAGAGAATTTGAGAAAGAGAGAGAGAGATGACTTTGTGGAGAAGACAAAGGGGAGGGGGCCTCCTAGTCATGGCCGGCCACTTCCCCTTGGGCTATTGGGTTGGGATCCAATAGCCCACAACCCATTAATCCAAGTTTGGTTTGTTTTGAAATCGGGTTGGTTCGGTTTGGTTCTAAATACAAATTAAGTCTCTAAATTGACTAATTAAGCCATGGAAGTTAGGTTAATAATTTCTAGCCTATTTATGATGGTACATGGGCTAAGCCCAGCTAGTATGGGGGTCCCACTAGGGTCCAGGCTACCCGGGTCTCCAAATTGGGTCCGAATTGGATAAAATTTAAACTGACTCAAATAAATTCCAAAAAAATCATATAAAATCAAATAAAATTCCTAAAATATTATTAAACTTGAAAATGACAAAAATACCCCTAATTTGAAAAACTGGGGGTGACAGTGGTTCAGTGCCTGGGACTTGTTTCTGTTTTGATTCGATTCTAATAGTTCTAATTGTGTTTTAAATTGTTAATCAAGATCCTAATATGTCTAATAATCTGTAATAGATTAGGTTTTACATAGTAGTTTAATGATTGGGGTGATATTGGTCTCGAGTATGGGTTTTGGGTTCACTGATACACACTGACACTGTTTTCCAGTTTTTCCTAATATTTTTATTCCTTGGTTGATGATGTATTCTTAACTGTGATGATTCACACATGTTATATTTCCTATTTACTAAGTTTTCACAAATGATTATAGGTTTTGATTATGAGAATAGGATTTTGGCTTATGGGTGGATTCATTAAATTGCTAACTGCCATTACCTAGTCCTTGATGAACTGTCAACATAGATTCTAATGTTTCCTAAGTTGTTTTAAGATGGAAAACTGAGAATAGGTTTGGGTGTTTTGGTGATCAATTGATTAAGTAATATGGCTTTGGGGAGGGACTGAACTGAGCTTTTGATCAGGAAATTCCTGAGTTTGTTTTGAACTGAATATAAGTCTAAAACCTGGGAATGATAGGCATTCACTGAAATCTGAGTTTGGTTTTGAAAACTGAGAATGTAATGGTTTCCTTCCCATTTTCCTCAACTGATTAACAGTGGACTGATTACACTGTTTTTCTAGATTTTTTCCATTGACAACTGATGTTCTCTTTACTGTTGAGAATGGGATTGATGATGTGAGGTTTGAAGGTAGTGAACTGCTACTTTCCAGTTTTTGTATTGATGTATAAAAACTGAATTGATTTCTTTCATTTATTGCAATGGTTGTTCTTCTAAAACCTGAGAATTCCAGTTTCCTATGATGAAATGTTTTCCTCTCACTCCATCACACCCTTGTCACACACAACCACATTCCCATCTATCCTAGATTCCTATCACATGTTGCACTCACCACACACACACATGTACACTCTCTCTAGCACATATCACACATCACTCCATCACACTCTTTAGTTTTCCACTCTTACATGTACACACACACAACACACAGGCCTCTCTTTATATTATATATGTATGTAATGTATCATAGTATTTTATCTATACATGTTAGTTATATATAGGATTGTATGAAGTAAATGTAATGTATATATATACATGATACATTGTGAATATGATTGTAAATATAAATATGGGATATTAGTGATATGTTATGATATATGGGTGGGTTTGAATAGTGACTATAGGATAAATGTTCCTGATAGACTACTAGTCATAGTCAAGCCCATTGGTTATGTGTATAGGCATGGCTTGGCATGGTGTTGCCTAGTTAGTCATAGTATAACCTAGAATAGTTTAGTTAGACCTAGATTAGACTATTTGACTAGAGTTGACTTTAGGGTTGACCAGAGTTGACCAAGAGTTGACTTTGGTCTAAATTGACCTAGATTCATGTAGAATGCATAGTAGGACTTCATTTTGTCATTTTAGACTTGTTGTGACTTATGCTGTTCTGATTAGGAGCCAGACACCACTCCTCGGACGATATTTTTTATATTGGACACTCAGATACAGGCGAGTACATTCTCTGATCATTTCATATCCTGCTTAGAATTATTTTCTGCAGTAGATTACTTTACTTGTACTGTCACGATGGTCACACGGATTGGTACTATATGGATCCCTTCTTGAGATGTTATCCTTAGGGAGCATCGGGTACTCTACGTTCTGTGCGTTTTACTTACATAGCGTACCATATGCTTCTTTGGTTCTTTGATTACTTGTGACATATACCCTTATGATCACAGAGTCTCCTAGAATCTCTTATCCCATTTACTGGGTATCCTAGAATCTCCTAGAATCCCTATTTTTTGGGACTACTATGTACCACCCTTCGGGGGTTATTACATAGAATCATAACATAACCTGTTTGGATCCTTGTGTACTGATTGGGGGTACGGGGGAGTAGAAGTAGACATGTGAATACTATCCAAGTAGTGTAGTATCAGAATCTCTTCCGTAGTGTAGCATCAGAATCTCCTATGCCATTTACATGTCTATATTGTACTCTGACTCACTAGTCATATGATAGTTCTCTATTTATAGTAGATATTTCTATTACAGCTTTCTCTCTCTGTTTACATACTGCACTTCTTTCAGTACTTGTATCCTACTTTACTGCATGATTATATTTCTAACCTGCTATAAACTGTTGAGATGTACTGTACTCGCTCCTGTCCTGACTGGACCTGTTGAAAATATTACAGAGGACGAGAAGGAGGCTTGCCTGGATACTTACTACGGGGCAGCCTTAGATGACACCTGCGAGCTGGACCCTCAGGAGGACCCAGCTCTAGCTGAGGATATCACCCTGATTGCCTAAACTAGATTAGTTAGGCTTATCTTACTTTATGCAGTCTTGAGACATGTTTTAGCTAGACTATATTTGGAGTTTGGAGTTGTATATAGTCTTTCATTCTGTATCTGAGACCATGTACTTCTCGATATTGCTGGGATTATCTTAGACTATTTCATCTATTTATTTTCTTGAGTTCTATTTCATATCGTGCTATCTCTTCCTTAGTTGTGATTGAGTTTTACTGCTATGTCACCCCCATTCGGGGAGTATAAACTTCTTAGAGATATATTGTTAGATGTTATGACCTAGGACAGCGTTCTACCGCCGACACTGCGGCGTAGGCTGGACGTACCCACGTCTCGTGCCCTTACTCTAGGGTGCGGGTCGTGACATTGTTTGTACATCTTCATCATCACTGTCGCTAGATCTGTGACTATTGAGCTCATCAAAAGTAACGTTAATTGATTCTTCAACAATCATAGATCTTTTATTAAAAATTCTATATCCCTTACTCTTAGCAGCATATCCGAGAAATATCCATTCGTCTGCTTTAGAGTCGAACTTTTCCAAGTTATCCTTGGTGTTCAGAATAAAACAGCGACATCCAAAAACTTTAAAGTAAAAAATATTTGGAATTCTTCCAAACCAAAGTTTATATGGTGTTTTCTTCGAGATAGGTCGAATTAACACATATTCAAAACATGACAGGCTGTGCTAACAGCTTCTGCCCAAAAATACTTAGAAAGATTATGCTGATTCAGCATGACTCTAGCCATTTCGCTTAGAGTACGATTCTTTCGCTCCACAACACCATTCTGTTGGGGAGTTCTAGGACAAAAAAATTCGTGGTAATATCCACTATCATCACAAAACTTTTTGAAATCAGAATTTACGAATTTGCCACCATGATCACTTCAGATACGAGTAATCATGAAGCCTTTTTTGTTTTATACCTTTTTGTAAAATATCTGAAATTCAAAAATAGCATCACTTTTGTTTGATAAAAAGTAAACCCAAGTAAAGCGAGAGAAATCATCAACAATTACAAAAGCGTAGAGCTTACCGCCAAGACTAGCGACTCTACTAGGACCAAATAAATCGATATGAATCAACTGCAAAGGTCTAGAACTACTTACAGCATTGATGGATTTAAATATAGACCTATGTGCTTTGTTCTTTTTACAGTCAGCATATACCATATCTCTCTTGAATAGAATCTCGGGGAGTCCTTTTACCAACTTCTTAGTGCTTAGTCGTGAGATAGTATCCATATTTGCATGCCCTAGTCTCATATGTCATAGCCAGCTTTCATCTAGATTAGCTACTAGGCATCTTCCTGCATTATTAGTACTCTCAAAAAAGAAAACATAAATATTGTTTTCTCTAATCCCTTTATATACGGGATCACCAGATGACATATCATATATGGTACATTTGTCTTTCACAAAATTGATACCATGCCAAATGACTTATGTTCAGTAGGTTATGTTTCAATTCTTTTACTAGACAAACATCTTTTATTACTAGATAAGGAGAAATATCGATAGTGCCATTACCAATAATATCACCTATCAAATTATCGCAAACATCCGCTATCGATGATCCATTTGCTTTTAGCAGGGTTGAAAGTCCACCTACAAAACAAGTAGATGAATCCTTTGGTACCCATTTACTGAAGGGTTCATATTGATTAGTTTTAGGTCTCCAGAATAAAGTATGATTGTCAACAAGTTTCCTTGCCAAACAATACTGTGATATGTGTCTATGTGTACCATAATAAGTGCAAGTTAGTTTAGAACCAGTAGTGGTTGAAACTGTATTGACATGCTTGTTTGGTTTCTTGGAAAACCTATAAGTGAAAGCATGATGATAGTCGTGTTTCTTTTGTACTTTCTAATTTTTAGTCCTCTTAGGTATATGCTTAGCATTATGACTAAACTTAGGTTGTGTCACAGGTATTGCCTGTTTGCCTAACTTGATTTCTAACTTTTTAGAAATTGCAACAGACTCTTCATATCTAGCAGTCATATCTGAGAGTCATTGTTCTGTGACTAAGTGCTTCTTCTTCTCTATGTCATATAACTCTTGTATCTTGACATAGTCTCTTTTTTTTTTTTAATTTTGAAGATAGCCTCATGATAGTTTACCTTGAGTTTGGCTATCTCTTCGGTGTTACCGGTAGTAGACGTCTCTTTAATATCTTCAATAAGATTGGACAGTCTAGCTATCTCGATTGTGTATGCCTTAATCTCTTTTCGAGATTGCTTATACTTGTCAAGCACAGTTCTGTTATCTTCAAGTAATTCGCTAAAGGCATTTTTTTAATTCATCGAAAGTAAAATCATCATATAGAGGGTTTGAGAATACCTTATCAAATACCATAAGACAGACATTGGCATTTCTGCAGGGTCTGTCTTCTTCTTCTGTATCACTGGCATCACTTTCATGTCAGATGCTTGTGTTAGCATACTTTCGACTGGTTGTTGCTTTTCTGCTTGATCTTGATCTGTCATATGGACTGCTTTTCTTGAAAGTTGGGCAGTCCTTCTTCATGTGCCCTGACTTCTTGCATCCAAAGCATATGGTTTCATCTTCATTGCTTTCTTAGATATCTCTCTTCCTTCTGTTTGATTTCTCAAACTTTAGGAATTTCCTGAAGTTTTTCACTAGTAGGGCTTGTTCATCACCACTTAATGATTCTTCATCAGAATCATTGCATGTTGATTTTCTGGCTTGAGCTTTGAAGGCAATAGATTTTTCTTTTGGAGTTGCTTCTTCAAATTCTTGCAGATCAAGCTCATGGGTCATGAGCTTGCCCATCAGTGTTTCCAGTGACATGGTGGTGAGATCGTTTCCTTCAATGATTGCTGTTGCCTTCGGGTTCCAGTTCTTGGTTAGAGCCTGCAGCATTTTTTTGATCTTCTCATGATTGCTGTAATCCTTACCAAGAGATTACAAAGGATTAGTAATATCAAGAAAATGTGTGAACATCTGTGTAATTGACTCACCGGATTTTATCTTGAAATATTCATACTCCTGTGTTAGCCTACTAATTTTGGATTCCTTCACTTAGGAAGTACCTTCATGAGTTACCTGAAAAGTTTTCAAATTTCGTGAGACGTTTTACAGGTTGAAACTCTATTGAACTCCGTTTTGTCAATTGCACAGAACAGTACATTGATGGCACGAGCATCTAGACTAGCCTTAGCTTTTTCAGCTTTTATATATTTATCATGAGGCTTGTCTACAAGCTGGCCGTCAACCACTGTAGGTGTCGGTTTCTTATAACCGTCAATCACTATAGACCAAAGATCAAAGTCAAGAGACTTTAAGAAGAAAGTCATTCGTGTTTTCCGATATGTATAGTTTGTACCAACAAATAATGGGGGTCTATTTGTGGATTGCCCTTCACCGTTGAATATTAATTTCACGGCTGCCATATATACTCTATGAGGTTTGTTATATTAGGATATAACCTGCTCTGATACCAATTATAGGACCGTTGAGCACCTCTAGAGGGGGGTGAATAGAGTGTGTGTGTGTGCAACGAAAAATAATCACCAATTTAAGAATTTAAAGTTATAACTATGGCAGTAAATAAGAGACAGTAAATAAATACAGTAAGAGATAGAGAGATCAAACTCAGTGACACAACGATGTATACTGGTATCCCTCTGAGAGGACTAATCCAGTCTCGAGTACTCTTGCTCGATGTTAATTCACTAAGGCACAAGCTAATTGAGAGCTTGCAGTCTCTTACAATACCGTGCTTGGTGACAAGTGCACGACCAATTTCACAACACCGTGCTTGGTGACGAGCGCACGACGGGCTCCATAACAAAGATAATTATTGTACTTGGAATAACCTCTTTACAACTCTTGAACACCAAAAGACTCTAGATCGAAGTAGATATTACTAGCTTTTGGCTAAGAGGAGTATAGGTGTGATTTGAAAGCTTTTGATCGATTGAAAACACTTATTGGATAGAGAAGAGAAGATGAAGAATGAATGTGTGATTTGAAATAAAAAATTCTCTCATATTTATATGTGTTTTCTGGGACCGAACTCGGGCAGAGTTCTGTCAGAGTTCTGATGCAAATATTTCGTATATGTACGTTGCATGCAGATTTGGAGGCAACGGACATTTCAATTCAAACTGACCGAACCCGGACAGAGTTCGGACCGAACTCGGGCCAAACTCGGTTTTGAGTTCTGTCTAGGAGAATTTCGAAATATTTGTCAAATTTTGTTGCAAAAATAATTTTGAACATTTGGTAAAGATGAAATGGGAATAGGTAGGCTTTTTAGAAATATGGACTAAGATTAACCTAAGCCAGTATTACCTAGTCGATCTTACAATTTAAATCCTAGACTCAATAAAGATAAAATACATAATAAATTGTAAAATGACTCGGACTGGATCCCATTGAAAGTAATCTTCAGATTGATGATATTTATGCTTGATGATGCAGTACGACACTCGTTGATATTGATTTTATATGTCCTGAAATGATTAGCAGCAGTTCGTATATTTTGTGTATTGACTTAAGTTCATGTCGATTATTAAAATCGGGTGTGACCATGGAATGGGCCAACAATTCCCTGATTGTGAGGACGTACAAGCCTAATGGTGCCCCCATCTTTCCTAGGCCGACATGATTATCATGCCTCGGAGATTGGTCGAGAGATTAAACCTTGTGCACATGTTACCCAAGACCAATGCATGATATGCAACTTCTATCAGATAAAATATTACGAATTAGTAGCTAACTAACAAGTAAACATTTCTTTCTTTCTTTCCTTTCCACCATAGAGCCATAACTTTGTTCTTTTTTTCCTTACCATTTACTTATAACAGTACAATATTTTCTATACACTTCTTTTTCTACACTATATGATAATCAACATGCAATCATTCTTTTTTTTAACAAGCATAACAATAGTTCTTTGTATCCATAGTATATATAATTATAATATACAATTCTTCTCTTTTAACTTATCTTATGTTGTTAAGGTATCATTTATCGTAGGGATGCAACAATTGAAATAGAAAATAGATCTTTTGTTAAGACGTGAAGCTAAACAAGTTAAGAATCAAAGCCACTTACTAAAATAAGGAGATCCGAAAGAAAGATGAGCTTTACGCAACGATCACGTCTCTCCTATGCGGCCACCGAAAATTGCATCAACAATTTATCAGCATACTTCTTCTTCTTCTTCTTCTTCTTCTTCTTTTTTCTTTCCTTTTTTCGTCTTTCTCTCAAGATTCAAAATGAATGCGAAAATCGATAAAATTGAGCAATGAAACCATTCATCAAAAATGACAATAAAAATACATTCATCAAAATCAAGCAGCAAAAACGTCCAACAAATTTTCTGTTTGGCCATCTTTGAAATTTCAGGTGTGACGAGGTCTATTCTTCACTATGCCTAACTTGGATTCCATGGACTCTGATTTCTTGTGAGTAATATTTATTAAAATGATTTTAGATCATATGAGCTATGATGATAAATTTTTTGGGGGTCAATACTATGATGATCTTTATCCGAGGATTTCATATATGAGTTTATACGGTGAACAAGTTTTTTTTGGATGATGGAATGTTTTTTGGGGGTACAATTTTGGGATGAAATAGTTTATATATGTTCATATATTGGAAACTTTTATTTATTGCATTCTTTCGTATGGTTTTTTGCTACATTTTTTGGGCTAAAAATAGTTATTTTATGAAGAATTGCTACACTATGAGATATTCTTTTCCCTCATATATGAGGTATATTTTAAGGGTCTGTTTGGAGTGAGGTTAAAGAGAGTTAATTGAGGGGGAGTAAAGTGAAAAAAAAAAATGTTAAATCAGGGAAAGTTTAACCTTGACTTGTCTGTTTTTTCAACCTCCCAAATAGTGAGGGGTTATTGTTTGAAAAGTCATAAATATCCCTTGTTTTGAGAAGCTTTAATTAAAAATCCAATCAAATCTAATTTCATGTCACATGTAATAAGGATATTTTGATAACTATTGTATTTCTATGAAACCTTCCAGAAAATCTCCAATGTCCATGCAAGAGTTAATATTAAATATACCCCACTTAACTCTCCCTCCAATTTAAGCAAGGTTATATATAATGACTTCCCTCTCCCTCACTTTAACGTCCCTTCACTCAACTCCACTTAACTCAGCTTATTTTCTCCCATCAATCCAAGCAGAAAATAAGGGTTTGCTTGGCAATTGTTGAGGTAGTAGCTATAAACTATTTAAAAAGTAGCAGTTACAACTTACGAGGGGTCCAATTTTGGATGATTTTAAGTAGCGGATTTTAAACCAGTCCAACTCATGCTTGATAATTCATTAAGAGCGGTTCTAAATTTTTTTTTTAAAAAAGAAAATTACATGTACACTCCTATAAAAAAAAATTCAAATTGTAAAAATAGAAACATAACCACAAACAAAATAACAAATATATATATATATATATATATATATATATATATATATATATATATATATATATATATATATTTTTTTTTTTCTATATATATATATATATATATATATATATATATATATATATATATATATATATATATATATATATATATATATATATATATATATATGGAAGCGGATCAAAAGTCCCCTTAGAAAACCCCCTAAAAACCCCCCTCACTCTAATTCGTAATATTAATGATAATATTAACGTTAATATTAATGTTAATGTTAATATTAATGTTAATATTAACATTAAATACTAAAATTAACATTAAACTTAACATTAAAATTAATATTAACATTAACATTAATATTAATATTAACATTAACATTAATATAAAAAATTTTAAAAAAATTTAATATTAATATTAACATTAATATTAACATTAATATTAACATTAATATTACGAATTAGAGTGAGGAATTTTTTTATGGAATTTTCTAAGGAGGGCTTTTGATCCGCTCCATATATATATATATATATTTTTTTGAAGCAATGGGTACTTGTGGCGAACTCGCTCCACTGGGGCTCGAACTCCCGACCACTTGGGCCGCATGCATCTCTCTTAACCACTAGGCTCCATATATATATATATATATATATATATATATATATATATATATATATATATATATATATATATGGGAGCGGATCGGGAGCCCCGCCCGCGGAGCCCCGCCGAAGCCCCGCCCTCCCTTAGCCGTTGGATCGCGCGGGCGGGGGCGGGCCCCACGCGGGCCCCGCGCGATCCGATGGTGCAGGGGGGGGCGGGGCTTCGACGGGGCTCCGCGGGCGGGGCCTTTGATCCGCTTCCTATATATATATATATATATATATATGTAATAAAAAAATATTAACTAGCACAGATTAAGAATGAGTAATTCATAATTGATTTGAAAATTGGAGGGTGCCACATTCCTTGAGTACTCCATGAACAAATATGAGAAAGAGGAAATATTACATTAGACTATTTTTGTTAGGTGTTGTAATTATGTTTCGTTGATGACGGCAGAAATAGAAAAAAAAGTAGAAACCTCAAAGCACTACGATTTGAGATATTTATAAGGACACCCAAAATTACACTACACTTATTTTAGGGAATTTTTGAGCCGACCAAAGCTATTAGCTCAAAAAAAAAAAAAAAACCAAGGAAGAATTTTTAAACACTTCATTATAAACAACCGTCTTAAAAACCTTCCAAAACCGATAAAAACACCATTGCCAAGCAAGCTTAAAGATATTACCAAATTATCTGAGCTTCATTTTGATGTATATTTTTTTTTTCTAATTTTTATGGTACTTTCATTTTGAAATGTAAAAAATGTTTTGTTTTTCGAAAACTAGCTTATGAGAGTTCGGACCGTAAATATTTCTTACAAATATTTGCGAGATAAATTTGACTACCACCTGTGCAGTTTGTGACAAAATTTCGAGAACGTTCAAATTTGTATATTATCATGTAAATATTGTACACACTCTTATTTGTTAGAAGCATAAATATTAACATGTATTTGTCTGAAAACTTCTTGAAGAAAAGTTGTCTATTTGTTTTTCATAATCATTGGTGTGGGCAAATTCTCGTCTTATTTTTCATATATATATATATATATATATATATATATATATATATATATATATTTCATAATTTTTGATAGTCATTCATATTGATACGAGGGTAATCTCACCGATATCAAAGAAATATCGTCATATCAATTTTCAACAACCTCATTGCAATAACCAAACAAATGAATTACTATTTAACTCACTTTCAAGTAGAGTTCGTCAACATCACTGTTTATCCACTTTTATCTTTTACACTTCAAAGCATCCAAACAAGATTTTGAAATTCAAAAGTTAAGCATTTCCAATATATATGCAAATGCACACTTTCAATATGCCACACTTCCTTACACTCTCGTGAACCAAACATGCACATAGCGCCGTGAAGTGTGGAGGTGAATCTACCAAATTATTATTTTTTCTACATTTCTTCCCATAATTTTTTCTATCTTGTTTTGCATAATTAGACTTTGTCGCTTACTGAATCATTGTTTTTTCATGATTAAAGCTTAAGTAAAACACTAGAAAATTCGCTGAATCGAGCTTAGATTTTATCCAAAAGATGAGCTCATGTATTTGACATTTTTATATAGCAAGGTGATAAACAAATTAAATAATTTCACAAATTATGCTAAAGAGACGCTTAATCATAATTATTTTTTATTTTTTTAAAAAATTATATTTATTTTTAAGGCACTGCCAAAATTTTAAAAAATATTCTAGATCTTTATAACTTTAGCGCTATTCAAAGCTCCTGACTCTATATAATCCGACTTCCTTAGGTCTCGTTTGGTTGGCGGAAAATAAATCAATTATTTGATGTTTTCATTAACATGGATAATTATAATTTTCATCCTTTTTTTTGTTGTCTGAAAAAGTCAGAAATATAGTTAGAATATATTTTTGAACATGAATACTTTAATTCTAAAATTTTATAATAAATACATGAAATTGAAAGAAAGAAAAATATATTCTTAGGAGGGATAGGAGAGTTGTTCTATTTCTTTTTTTTTAAGGATCTATTTTTGTGTCCTTTCTTTTTATTGGCATCCAAAATACAAAAAGTAATATTTTTTTTTTTTTCAAAATTATGATTGTATAGTACAATAACAAGATGTCTTATCCGCTCATGGATTTAAGGAGTGCAATACTACCAGTTCAAGTTAGAACTTATTTACTGACCAAATTGGTTGTTAGCTGACTCGATAGTTTAACAAGCTCAATCATAAAAGCGAGCTCGAGTTAGCTTGATTGTGCATGGTCTAAATTAATCTAAAAAACTATAACTAAACTTTAAAAATCCTAATAATATCCCAAAATTAAATTAATTAAATTAAGTTAAATTAAATTGATTCATCCTTATCTAACTCGACCTGATTCCATGTCTACACCTACTCCCAAGTAAAAGCTGAAAAAGAGAGAAGAAAATCTTTTTATTTCCCTTTCCTTTTTCAACCAAAACCCCCTTCTTTTCCTCCTCCCCTCTTCCGACTGCCAATGTCTTTCGGGAGCTCCGCCGGCGGCGGACGCCCCACTCCGCCGCTTCCTCCCCCGCCGGCGAGATCGTCGTCGTCGACTCTGTCCCCGCTCGCTCCCCCCTTCACCGTCAACCCCAACCTTGTTCGCGTCGACTCCTCCGCCCTCGAGTTCCTCCCCGTGGGCTTCTCCTCCTGCTCGGCCGGCGGGCTCGCGGATCAGCCGGGCCTCGCTCCAGATCCTTCCGGTGTCAGCCCTAACCCTAATTCCGACCATGCTCAATCTTTCCCCCACGGTAAAATTCGTGCTTTCCTTCCCGATTTTGTGTAGTAAAATTCTGGGCTTTTATCCACGTGGCGACACGGACACGTGTGCACCAATTTTCGTAGTCCTATTTGGAGTGCCTTTGTCGTTTTTGATATAGATGGGGGACGGACACTGCGCCAAATTTTGGAGTCGTACTGTGTTTTTGGAGTCTCTTATCTTGTTGGATTGAGACACGACACGGCACCAATTTTCAGTGTGTTCGTGCTTCCTAGGCGTCATCTAGATTTTAGGACCGAGTTACTCCCAAAGTTGGGTTTTTTATGTTGTTGTTGTTGTGTTCTTCAGTAGGAGAGTTGGCTGTTAGGCCATGTTTGGTTCACGGAATCATGGCATTAGGAAAGGAAAGTAATTCCTTTCCTATGTTTGGATGCCAAAGAAAATGTTTGGGAAAGGAAACTGAATCCAAGGGAAAGGAAAATTGGGGGGAAAGTGGTTCCCCCACCCACCTAGGGATTCACTTTCCCACTCTAGGGATTCACTTTCCCTTCCAATTTCCTTGGCCTTTCCAAACACCGGAAAGGAAAATGGATGAGAATTACAATTTCCCAAAGGAAAGGAAATGAACAAGGAATTGATTTCCTTTCCTTTCTGCGAAAAGTTAACACTGTAACTAGTAGTTATAGTACTTTATCTAGGGCTATACTGTGTTGTTGGTTGTATCAAAGTTTATCACACATAAGTTTTGTGTCTTCTAAATTTTAAGACCATTGTATTTGTGCTCAAAAGGGTAGGATTTTATGCATATTGGTTGCTAGGCTATGTTGCACGGTCAATGACACTGAAGTTTACGAATGATACGGAAGTGACACCTATTTTGGCTAAACATGAAAAATATTCCTCCGGCTTACCGGTAATGATAATTAACCAAACAAGACCAACTATAAGAAATTAACAAAACAAGACCCAAGTAAAAGATGATGACTTCTTTCAAGATACAAACTCTTGTAAAATGTAACTAGAATCCATTGCCTTCGTTGATAGCAGTCCAAGACAGACCATCTTGAGCTTCTTCTTTTCTTCGAATCATTACTCCTGCCTCAATGATCATTCGTGTTGACTCAAGTGTCAAAATGATGTGGGAGGAACGTGGAAAGGAGCTGTCATTGATGGCACCGCTGAAACGAAACGACGTCTTTCTTTAGAGGATAACCCTTCCGTCAAAAGGCCGTCGTAGCTTGCTTGAGTCCTCAAGTCCATAATCATGCTTGAATCCACAAGCTTCGTAATCCATAAAATAAAAAAAGTCTTTAGAGGAGTTCTTATTATGTATTGAACTATGATCTCAATAGACTACTTTGAAGACTATATGTAGCCATACAACTAAGGGGGCAAGGGGAAAGCCTAGTCCTAGAAGTAAACAAAAAATCCTACCTACCCTCAAAGCAAATGTTCAAACAAGTCCCTGTCATGTCCGACTTATTCTTACATAAACAACCAAAACATGACAAAGAAGGTTATTAAAATGAGCCCAGTTGGCCTCTTTTGCATGGCTTGGACCAATCGGGTGGGTCGGTTACCCGAGCCCTGCATTAGGCTCCCCTTCTCAAATGGAACTTGTCCTCGAATTTGTTTGTGGGTACAGGGGCTCTGCTAATGGGGAGTACTCGAACAGATCAATAATATTGAATGTCTTTGAGATATTCATGTCTTAAATGTCTGAGATATTTATGTCCTCATCTATGCATTGTCGTTGATCTTCCGCAAGACTTGAAAAGGTCGTGTGTTGTAGGCAAGGTTTGCAATATCTGTATCGGAATTGATATCTGACCCTTCCTATGAGTGAATCGATATCGGACCCTTCCTATGAGTATTGGGATCGACAGTATCGGTAGTATCAGCAGTTTCAGATTGGAGTATTGAATATTTTGGTATCGGAAAACAAATAATTATTAATAAATTATTAAAATTGTAGAAAAAAATATTTTGTACATTTATGCATAATTTTAAGTATCTTTTGGTATGGTTTCTTAGTAGTTTTTAAATTGATGAAATAGTAGTCACCTTTGCAGATTAGTTTATCTGTGTAAATAAGTTTTCTTCTTTTACATGTTTTTACAACCTTACTATGCTTTTATAACCCTTGTTGATTGGCCTTTTTCTTTCATTTTTTTTTTGTCGAATTAACTAAAAAAGAGACCCCTAATCAGTGTTCTATAATTCGCTATGCAGATTCGGTACGGCGGAGGGCCGCCTAACGCCTAGGCTGCCTAGGCGTTGAATATATATATATATATATATATATATATATATATATATATATATATATATATATATATATATATTTGATATTTGGAATCCATATTATAAATTTTAAGTTTAAAATTCAAAATTTGAAATCCAAACATGTTCTAAATCCATACTACAATTCATAAGTTTTTTGAAATTTAAAATTTGAAAATTGAAATCCATATTACAAATTTGAAATTCAATGTTCTTAATCCAAATGCAATTTTAAAATCCAAACAACATATCAACAATACAACTGAGCATAAAAAAATAAATAAAATTTAAATCTGCACAGGCCCGAACAGGGCCACATAGCCGCACAAACTCGCCGAACAGGGGTTTTTTCTGTTCGGCCTAGGCTAGGCGGCCGCCTAGGCCGATTTAGGCCGATTTTTAGAACACTGCCTCGAATGTCGGTAGGCGGTCAATATCGGCATCGGTTGGTATCGAATCTGGACATGCCAAACCGTATCGATATCGGCCTATACTACAAACTATGGTTGTAGGTGCCAACGGGCAAACTATATTTACAAAGATATATCTAATGGTCTAACCAAGTCATCCTCAAACACTTGGTGTCACTGGTGTCGACCTGCCACTTCTTATAGATTTCAGAATTTTTTGGGTTCATCTCATGCACCAATTGGTTACACTCCAACATGTGTTCTGCCACTCTATCTTTGGGAGTGCGACCAAATCCAAGACATGTCAAAGAACATGGATAGACAAACCAAAATGGGATTTCCCAGTCGATTGGCTCGTCATGCTATTATACAAGAACTCTGCTTGTGCCAAGCAACATTCTACTGGTTCAGCTTCATGCCAATGCTGCTTGGAAGCATATTCCCCAATGTTCACAACTTGTGTTTCTCCGTCTGTCAGGACCCGGGGGTGGGTTGTGGTAGGGGTGAGCATCAGTTCGGTTGGAACCGAACTGTTTATACTAAAGCCGACTAAGAACCGAACCGTTTTTTTCAAAACCGAAAACCGAACCGTTCAAAAAAATCGAACAAAATCGAACCGAATTAAAATGGTTCGGTTCTTGGTCGGTTCGGTTATGTGGGCCGGTTTAATGGGCCAGCAGTGAACCGGTATGCAAATTTTTTTTTTTGATGACCTTTAAATAGATTTGATGGGCCATTGGCAAGCTTGCACTTAAATAACTTCAAAACAGGCTGACACAGTTACATGGGCCTGATCTGCAATAAAATAATGACATTTTAAAGGGTCCAGACTATCATTACAATTTACAAGCCATTACAAGACAAGTTTTTTCATTACAAATACAAACAATGTTTTCTTTCCTTCTCATTACAAATACAAAGGAGCTACATAGTTACTATACAAGTCCAGATACAACAATTATAATTCAGACTTTTGCGCTATACAAGTCCATCAAAATTTGCAGAAATACAGCAACTATACTAGTCCACTCAAAATTAAAACAACAGTCCAAATTAATACATCAGCTACAATCCAGACTTTTGCAAAAATTCAAAGTCTAAAATATATTACTGCACACAGAGATCAAACCTAGTTACTCAAGTATCATATACCAACCAACTTTGGCACCATCAAGCCTCAAATCTGTATTATACAATCACTATTGAATGACAAGGAAGACTCAGAGTGACTCTTTATGCATCATTAAAGATGCGGTGTATGCCTCGTCAATGGCTCTCGCCATTGGCTGTACTGTATGTATGCCAAATCATCATCGCCAATTCGAAGGAAAAAAATTAGTAACCTTTCAGAATATTAAACGAAATATAAAATCAGATTGACTGCAACGAATGCCTCGCCACTGGCTGCAACGAATGCCTCGCCACTGGCTGCATCGAATACCTTGCCAATCACTAACTGCAATAACAAAAGAAAATAGCCAAAAATAAGTCTCAACTGTCCAAGCATATCATGCAATAATAAATCCTGCAACAAATAGTTAAATCCAACACAACAAATCCAGCACCAACAAATCCAGAACCATATATATCAACTTTCAACAAAGTGGCAGTAATGAACCCAACAGTTCATCAAAATATAGTCTCACAAATATAGTCACCCAAATAATATCTACTTAAACCATATTTGCTTTTAATATCTACTTTCAACCAAAACTGGTAATCAAAATTGGTGACCAATGTACCTAGAGTCACACATGCTTTTAATTTCCAGTATGTAGAATCAATCTTTCTTATTCTTGCATATGAGAAAGCATAAATAACAACATTCAAACCACAACTTTTAGTGATAAGTAAAAATGAGTTTGTATAGATTCACCACGAGAGTTGTTGCTTCTTGCGCCGACCTATCAATCTCATGCTTATGTGCTCTTCCATACTGCACATGCTAGAAATATTGAAATGGCTGAGAAAAAGAGGGGATAAATTTATAAACCCTAATCTACATTAAATTAATATGAATAAGAAGAAGAGTAGTAGATGACCTTAGCAAAATACTGAAATAACAAGCACATCTGCATAAGACACCAAAAAAATTAGTTACAAAAAATAAAATTAAATAAATAAGAAAAAAAGTGATCAAGTAAAACATTTATGTTAGATCTTACCAGAGTAGAGGATTCTGAGTGCATCAGTGCCTACTTCGAGAGTAGATCTCGAGAGAGAGAAAGGGGAGAAGAGAGGGAAAGGAGCGGCTACGCTCCAGAAAATAATGGAGGAGGAGAGAGTAACATATGGTTAGGGTTAGGGTTTCGCCCATAGAGAAAAAAGGGAGCAGAGAGGGAAAGGGGAGGATCGGGAGGGAGGGCGCGTAGTTAGGGTTTCCACCATAGAGGGAAAGGGGGGGCATGGGTTTCTCCAAGAGAGAGAAAGGGGAGAAGAGAGGGAAAGGAGCGGCCTCTCCAGAAAAAAATGGAGAGGAGAGAGAAACATATGGTTAGGGTTAGGATTTTTGGCATATATATGGGAGGAAGGGTAATATCGTAAATATACATATTGGTTTTCGGTTCGGGTTGGAAACCGAATCACAAACCCGAACCGAAAATCATTTTTTTTAAGAAATGAAAACCGAATTTCGACCCGTTATTTTAAGAACAGACCCGAACCGCTATTTCGGCTCGGATCGGGTCGGTTTTTGGTTGAAAAACTGAATTTTGCTCACCCCTAGGTTGTGGTACTGAAATTGAGCGCCGTGTCAAAACAAAAGCTCATAAAGTCTCCCTGAAGTGAGATAAGAACCCCGTCTTGGTCGGATGTGATTCTTGGATACTCCATGCAAGTAGACTACCTCTCAGAAGAATAGCAAGGCCACACGAATCACAACAAATGTCTTCTTGCAAGGATGAAGTGAACCATATTTTGGAATCGATACACTACCTCGAAAATATAGTCTATGTTCCGCTAGGTACGAGGTAACCGAGGATAAAGTCCATGGTGATGTCCTCCCATTGATATCAGGGACGGGAAGATGCTGATAAAGTCGTGTTTTGTGATACCCCTTAGCTAATTGGCGGACTTGTCATCCCTGACAATAATTATCAACTTCTTTAGCTGTGTCAATAGTATCATTTACCAAGAAGGGCCTCTGTCTTCCTCTGAAATGTCTACTGAGACCTACGTGCAACTCCCGAAGAAGATGTTCTGGTAGCGAAGTTTCACGGTATGCAGAGTTGGTTCCCTCTGAGAGGAATCCCTCCTGGGTATGAGACCCATCAGATGCTTTTGTTGCTTGACACTAGGCTCAAATGTCCTGTAAATCCTCGTCGTTCTTGTATAGCTCTTTTAGGTACTCAAAGCCAATTAGCTCACAATGCAAAGTGACTAAAGCCAGTTCCTCGTCTCAACCCATCAGCCTCCTTGTTCTGTTATCCAAACTTATGCCTCAGGATGTAAGTTAATCGCTGGAGGGTCTCGACCTATTTAGCATGCGTATGATTGACATTTTCTAATTTTCGATTGACTTGATAGCTTGGTCTTCAGTGTGAAGATGTGAAGAATGAATCCCTCTGTATGAGGTAATGCTCCCATTCTTTAAAGCCTGGATGGTGGAATAGAACTCAAGCTCATAGGTTGCTCAAGTCCACATCCACGAGCGCCTCAAATCCTAGAGGACGCTTGAATTACAAGCTTTGAAATCCATCAAAATGAAGATAAAAATCTCTAGAGGAATAATTTTGATATATATTGAAAGATGATCTCAAAAGACTACACTAGAGGCTATATTTAGCGATACTCCTAAGGAGGCAAGAGGAAACTCTAGCCCTAAAAGCAAAGCAAAATGCCGTAATGACCCTCAAATTGTTCCAAACAAGGCCCTGCCTGACTTATTGTTATATAAACAACCAAAATAGGAAAGAAGTAGAAACAACCAAAATCTGAAGTCAAAGTGGGCCTAGCCGGCTAATCTGCACTGGGCTGGACCAATCGGTTGGCTAACTATTGGTTAGCTGAGAAAAGTATGGGATGAAGGCTTATGTGTGATCCAACACAACACGAATCCCATGTCTAGTGTGTGTTGGGGCACCTTTCTTTTATAACATTCCCAAGTCTTTTAGCCTTTAGGCCCTCTTGCCTATGTAACACGGCTGCTGAAGAGGCAGTACGATGTACGGCTTGCACATCATCAGGTTGGGGTGTGTGATTTGGTCAGGATGCATTATAAGGTGATTATCTGGCTTAGGTAAGAGATAATCCATGCTGGGATGGATCGACATAAACTGATATATATATATATATATATATATATATATATATATATATATATGATGCACTTCATCTGCATATCTTTTCCTACCAACTATTGCAGTCACTTTATTCGTATATGATATTTCATATTTCATACACTCTAACAACCATGAGTTACCCAATTACAAAAGGAAGCAAAGGGATTACACTTTATACTTAATGCAATATGATCCTTTTTTGTATATATTTTTCATCTTTCAGGCGGTGCTTTTGAAGGCTTTAGAGCATACCCATATGATTCAAACCTTTGGCAAGGGGAACCAGTTAGTTCTTCAAAAGGAAAATTGCACTATGGATCAGAATGCACTGATTGGTTACAACCTGAGATCCCAGAATTTGTAACAAACAACTATCCTTATAGCATTTCTGAAGGGGCAACTGGAATTCCAACTTCAGCATATAGGTGTGAGCCTGTTAGATGTGTCCCTCTCCTTCCTTTATCTGAGGCACTTCCCGTGAAGGACGCATGCAATCCTTTTGGTTCAGACACTATGTATACATTTTCTAAGAGAGGTGCTACAGCCCAATATAACAATTCTGAATCTTCAGTGAGGGTTTCAAGTTCATTGCATAAAGGAATGTCGTACTCTCATGTATTAAATCCATTTTCTACCGAGTCGTGCAAGACTTTTGATTCAGAGTCTTCCTATGATAGGTACATAGCAGAACTTGATTCTAGTAGAACCGATCCCACGGCCTACTATTATCCAGCTACAACAATTTCTACCTCTTTCCAACAAACTGCCCCATCAGCCAGTGGGACTGGTTCATATATGGGTATAAATATGCTAAAAGATACATATTTCGCATTTGACAATCCGTACAGTATCAATGCTGAGTTTGTGGATAGCCTTCCCGTAAAGGAGTTCAGGATGAATAAAAATTTTGAAGCTAAAGAAAGTCATAAAAATTTTGAAGTTAAAGAAGGTTGTGCCTCGTTCCAGAGAACAGCCACATCAGCCACTGGAACTAACTCACATATGGGTATAGGTGTGCTAAAAGATAAATCTTTCACATTTGAGGATCAGTATAGTTTCAATACTGACTATGTGGATCGCCTTCCTGTAAAGGAAGCTACGGCGAATAAAAAGCTTGAAGCTAAAGAAGGTTGTCGTTCATTTCAACTAACTGCCTCCTCAGCCAGTGGAACAAGTTCATATATGGGTATAGGCATGGTAAAAGATAAATCTTTTACATTTGAGGATCCACATAGTATCAGTTCTGACTATGTGGATTACATTCCTGTAAACGAGTCTAGGGCGAATCAAGGCTTTGAAGCTAGTTCTGATGAGATTAGCAGAATGAGGAATGCTGAAAAGTCTTCTGGTATTTCCATGGATTACTTTTCTTCAGGCCATGAATCAGCTATAAGGAAATCCATGATCCAGTCTAGGGAGGCGAATTCTGGGTTGAAAATTAAGCACTTGGACCTTCCTAATGCTTTCACTACATACTGTGGTTTGGCTGAACCTGCTGATGGTCCAAGTCAAGATTCCTCTGGAACACTTGATCAGACTGTGGATTCCCCATGTTGGAAAGGAGCTTCAGTTTCTCAACAATCACCCTTTAGTTCTCTTGATCCAGGATTTTGTCAATCTGTAGAAGTTGAATCAAAACGGTGCAACAATCAAAAGCAGATTCCTGTCGGTGCTGGCTATTCTGAGTCTTTATCCTTTGAACTATTCACAGATCTGATTTGCAAGGAGCAAACTGAAGATTCTTTAATATATAATTTACAGCAGTCCTCTTCACTCCTGCCAACTACTCGGAAGATATGCGGAGATACTTGTAAGAGACCTTCAGATTGTGGGGAGGAGATTCAACACTCAGGTATTCACAAAGAACAAAGTATAGAAGAGAGAAGTGATAAAGAAAGAGAACCTGATGGAAATGATAATGACGTGGCAGCACTAAACCAAGAGATTGTTATTTCATCCAATCAATCCATACCTACTGCTGGTATCGCTAATCATAAGACTAGTTATAAGGGTGCAGTACAAGGTAGTTTATCAGAATGTCAACCTCTGACTACTCATTTAGCTACTCCTAGTGATAATGCTGAACCACTTGCTTCATCTCTTGTCATGGTTAAAGATGCGCCACTGACTGTCATCCTTGGGCAACTTCAATATCTGTCAGAAATGCTTGCATCCTCGGACAACTTCGCAGCTAATGAACTGACCGACCATGATTGTGAGCTACTCCGGTTGATAATTGACAATTTAGGAGAATTTGCCATCAAGAACAAAAAGGTACATGATTCAAGTATTTGCATTATTTGTTTCTGATCGAGCCTTATCATCATTTGAAATGACTGGATGTGACTTCTCAATAACAAATCCAAAAATTGCCTATAGTACTCTTCCTTTATAACATTGTTGCATGCTATGATTAGTGGACATGGACAGGGGTGTTACACTTGACAGGGATAGGATGTTTGACAAGACGACGACGACGACAGCAACAACAACAACAACAACAAAGCTTTTATCCCAAGTTTTTGGGGTCTGCTATCTGGATCCTTTTCTTCCGTTCAGCTTTAAGGGCCATGTCTCTGTAACATTTTCAAAACTCATATCCTTCTTACAGCCTCAATCCAAGTTTGTTTAGGCTTACCCCTAGTTCTAGCAGCTAGTTTAACTAATACTTAGTACTCCTCTTAACTGGAACATTCATCGTCTATGTTGCACATGTCCTCCAAACCACTGGAGACGGTTATCTCACACTTTGTCCTCAATTCCGCCACCTCAACTTCCCACGACTCGAGTACACAACTATATGTGTATCTGTGTAAATGTGCATGAACTTAACATTAATATTTCGGTTGACTTTGTGTTTGGATATTAATGAACCTTTTCTTAGACTAAACTAGAGAGTACACGATAACCAGAATACTAGCTATAAATAACACTTAACATTCTAATAAACTGAATAAGTAAAAAATGGTGTATCTTGGAATTTATCCTAATGTTGAACAGGGACACAATGCTCATTAGATTATTGATGTTTTATGATTCATAGTAGACTCAAGTGCGGACACGTATGGATGTGTGTCATGTTGTCGTCGAACATGAATAGGCACATGTGAGTTTTAGTAGGGAGTATCATTATGCATAGCATAGTTTCCGTGGTATTTAGATTGCAAAAATAATGCTATATCACGTATTGCATCAGTTGATTCATTCCTAACTAGTAATGTTAGTTGTAGTTACATGATTTACATCTGAAATAGTAATTGCAGTACTATGTAGGGAAAATAATATCTTGTTGTCTGTTGGAACTATGGTTTGTAACTATGCGTTGTTGCTGTAAGCATGTTTAACGTGTGCTTCACAAGGTTCTGGAAGGTACGGCAGAGAGATTGGCTGGAATGGTTTGAGGGTAGAGGCAATGGTGGATGCTTTGAATTCAAGATTGATGCGGTAAACATGTAAACTTTTATAACTAATTAATACAATAGTTGTTACGAGGCAAAAGCTCTCTCAGAAGGTCCTCCAGAGCCTAGGTCTGGAGTGCAGTGGCAAGATTCGTGCCTGAGAAAAAGAAGCGCGTGCATAAGATAAAAAATGTATATATATATATCATAAGTGTACCTTTCCATAGTCGTAAATAGTATGCAATATATTAATCTAGTTTGAGGAGTTGTGGTATTAGTGAGAAGGGGAGCAGGGAGGTGGACGAGGAGGTAGTTCCTGACGAGGAGGAGACATCGATAAGGAGGTGGCTGCTGCAAGGTGTTGATTGTGAGGAGATGGTGGCTGCTACGAGGAGGATATAACTGTTTGCCAGCGAGTGCTTGAGGAGGCGAGTCGCGACTATTGGTGATGTTTTTGATGGCAACTAAAAGGAGACAATCGAGGATCTGGTTCCAGGAGATGTTGGCGAGATCCACAATAGAGAAAGAAGGAGGTCGTTGCTCGAGTATATAGAGGTCGCAAAGAGTTGGGGCACTTTTTTAGAATCTGGTGCGGATTAAAATTGGGTTGTGAGGAGATGGTGGCTGCTGTGAGGAGGATATAACTATTTGCCAGCAAGTGCTTGAGGAGGCGAATGTTGGGGACATTTCTGATGGCGACAAAAAGGAGATGATCGATGATCTGGTTCCCGGAGATGTTGGTGAGATCCACAATAGAGAAAGAGAGATTGTCGTTGCTTGAGTATATATAGAGAGAGATCGCAAAGAGTTGGGGCACTTTATTTAATTAACGAGTAGAATTTGGTTCGGATTTAAGTTGGGTTCAGGTAAATTATAAAAGAACTCATCTCGATAGTTTAGAATTGGGTTCGGGCTATGTTATAAAAAAAACCCACAGTCAGAAGGGGAAGGAGGTAGTTCCTGACGAGGAGACATCGATAAGGAGGTGTCTTCTACAAGGTGTTGGTTGTGAGGGGATGGTGGCTGCTGCGAGGAGGATATAAATGTTTGCCAGCGAGTGCTTGAGGAGGCAACTGTTGAGGATTTTTCTGATAGCAACAAAAAGGAGACGTTCGATGATCTGGTTCCAGGAGATGTTGTTGGCAAGGTCCACAATAGAGAAAGGAGGGCATCATTACTTGAGTATACAGAGAGATATCGCAAAGAGTTGGGGTACTTTTTCTAATTAACTAGTAGAATCGGGTTCAGAATTGTTAAGTATTAGTGTATTTGTCATTTGGGCTTTATTTAATGTACTCTCTCATATATATAATGTACTCTCTCATTATCAATGGATTATCCAATCATCCCATCTTACATGAATAAAGTTGGGTTCATATAAATTATAAAATAACTCATCTCGATAGGTTTAGAATTGGGTTCGGGCCATGTTATAAAAAGAACCCACAAAACCCTTTTTCATTCCAAGCACACTTCTAGATGTCGCTTATGCGGCATGCCTTTGTGTTGCACTTTGGATGAGCGAGGCGCTTTGCAATGCTTCATTGACTTTGTACCTAGGTGCACTTTGAACGACTATAATCTATCGCCGCGACTCAAAAATAACTCTTATAAGCTTTGATGTTGCGTTTATAAGTATCTCTTGATTCTTGAAGTAGCATTGGTAAACCTTCTTTCTTATTAATGGTAAATGTCATGCAATCATGTTGAAATAAAGGTATATAATATTAGTGCCAGTTTCATTTTGTTCTTATGAGTATCAATGTCAGTAGTGGTGTCGACAATTTTGGCGGTTTCAGAAAGCCAAATATAATAGAATTTTATTAAAGAACTAGAAAATGATGATACATCTAGGCATAATTTTATGTATATATCTTATT
Source organism: Iris pallida (assembly GCA_029216955.1). Taxonomy (NCBI): domain Eukaryota; kingdom Viridiplantae; phylum Streptophyta; class Magnoliopsida; order Asparagales; family Iridaceae; genus Iris; species Iris pallida. The sequence goes on along the minus strand of JANAVB010017195.1, from coordinate 877,928 downwards.
ATTTTTGTTAGTTTTGAATAGAATGATGTTCAACCTATCAGAATGATATTCAACACTGCTCAATCCTCCACCCACAATGGATATTATTTTTTATTTACTTGATTTTAGACAAAGTACATCCCTAATAGATAGTTTTGAATGGAATAATTTTTAGATGGATGAATGTTATGAATTTATAAATATATATAACATCGACAAATGTTAGTTACTTTGTGTGTCGGTAATGAATACTTTTAGCACAATATAGCATGTCGGTCATATAGTGCAGCAACGACTTACAGACCAATTTTGATGTTAATTTTGTTGAGGAAACGATGTAGTTTTGCTAATCGCCATTTATGCAATGTGTATTTTTTTTTACTCCAAAATATCCTTCTTGATATAGGTTGCTAGCATGGGGTGACACGTGTGTTTGTGGACAACAACAAAAATAACAAGAACAAAGCTTTTATCCCAAAAATTTTGGTCGGTTATTTGAATCATCTTCTTCCATTCAGCTCTATTAAGGGCCTTGTCCTATGTAACGCTAACAAAGTCCATATCCTTTTTTAACACTTCAAGCTATGTTCGTATAGGCCTACCTCTAGTCCTATTGGCTCCGTTAACTACTATATAGTTTCTCCTCCTTACGGGAGTATCTATTGGTCTGTGTTGCATATGTCCAAACCACCTAAAGTCGATTTTCTCTTATCTTGTCCTCAGTTGTCACCACCTTTAACTTCCCACAGATATTGTCACTCATCCATCTTAGCATTCTCATTTCGGCTACACTAACTTTCTAGTCACACATGATTGTGTGTTGGAAAAAAAAGAAATTAGTAGTGGAGAAATATTGTAAGTTGCAAATGTGGTGTTCAGCTTTTATGTGATGTTGGGATTGTATTGACTAAATTTAATCGTAAATCAACTTAGAGAGAAAAAGAAATAGCTGCTTAGAAATTAAACTTTGGATATGGAAATTAAGACATTAGCGCGAGACAGTTGCAGGAACATGGACATAATAAGGTACTGACACATTGACACACATGCACCAAATTTGGTTTCACTTATATTTTTGCATGACCATGTTTTGTCTCTAATTCTCTATTTGGTAGAGGAATGCCACATGTTCATCTTAATGGCATTTATCACAGCGTAGATGACTGGCAATTATTCTGGAGTAATGAAGAGGTTTGCTAGAAGTCTGCGAAGCACACATATCGTTCATGTTGCTTGGGTGATATGGGAGGCCTGCAATACTACAAGAACAACAACAAAGCCTTTTATCCCAAATCCTTGGGGTCGGCTGTTTGAAATTTGAATCCTCTTTTTCCATTCGGCTCTGTTAAGGGCCATGTCTTATGTAATGCTAACAAAATCCATATCCTTCTTTGACACTTTCTAGCTAGAGACCCAACTCTTGGCTGCCCACAATTTTTCTTGGTCAGATTATTTCCCTGTTATCTGAGGCATGCGATAATGCTTTATTGAAAAAAATAATGGCTTCCTGTTAGAAAACGGTGAATCATGGAAAATTATCATTAGTCTGTGTCACAATAAAAATAAGGTATGATGTCATGGGAGCTCCTTGGCCTGGTTTGACATGAATTTTGAGGCTTAAGAGCTAATGGGGCGAATGAGCTTGGGACTGGATTCTGATCCATGATGGTATTGGGAGACCTGTTAGTGCGCTTATGATTTTCCAACCACAGATGACATCAACCTTGTTGAGCTGCGCAGCCTAAGGAAACGTTGTTTTAGCTATCAGAATGCTAAGAATCTAATTCTGGTCGACGCGGAGTGCCCCTATAAGTACCGAGTTCTTGCTAACCATCGAGTTGAGAAATTTTCAACAAACTGATATCATCTAATGTTTCACCTTGGCACAGGAAGAGTGATCAGTGTACAAGCTGTCTTGACTATGCTAATTGGATCTCCCAAAACTTTATATGGATGTCACTTATCATGAGCTGGCTCAAAGGAATGATTCAGACTGTATGTGTAAGAATCTAAATCTGTATTGGAGTTGATTATCAAAGAGGAAAAATTCATGCCAATGATTCTTTCTTAAATATTTGTATAATTTTGCCATCAACTCCAGAAAGATGTAATACCTAGTACAGGACTAATTCAGCTATGGGTTAAAACTTTAAAAAGTATATAGTATTTACTTCGAGTCTGATGAACCAAGGGCAAATCATTATTTCTCCTCAGGTTAAAACTTTAGAGTGGGTTTGATTTGTCCTAGCTGAGATACTTAAATTTTGTGGGAACCATTATGTTTAAATTTTTGCTTCTATTAGCCTATGATCTCTGGAAGTTAGGTCACTTATAATGCATAACCCACATCCCCTTAATGGCAAATTTGAAGGGGTTTACAAATATGTTACTCTGTTAAGATCATACAACCTATTCAGAAGCCAGTGCTCCCGTTCTGTTCCATTTATTCTGATATTTTCCCTATGTACTGGATGGTCTCCTGATGACCGAGTATTGGTTCCATATTCATTATTAGTGCTTCTTAAAATCAGTAAGCTCTATTTACTGCATGTAATTTCTTATTATCATGTTTCTGTGTTATGACAAAATCTGTGCTCAAGTTTCTTAAATGATGTATGGTTCAGGATTTTTCAAAGGGGAATTTTCCAGATTCTGAGCCAAAGGCTGCTCAGTTGAAGATGAATGGGTTGAAGGGCAATGACGTTATGAACCAGAACATCAACATCTCCCATGACACGAATGGGAGTGTGCATTCTGTTAGGTCTGGCATAAACAATAATGAACTTGATAACTTAGCTTTCGATTGTGGTGCCTCTTATGTTAATAAAGATCACGATGTCGTTCAGGTATAACTTGCAATTCTTTGGACTTGGAAAATGTGATTAGGGTTTCTCCTGCTAGCTATTTTTATGTTACTTTCCTGCATGCAGGCCTTTCAGACAATTCAAGAGAAAAGTTATTATGAGCAGGAAGAGAGAGTTCAGTCGGCAGTATATAAAAAATTGTGGATTGATGCGGAAGCTGCCCTGTGTTCAATGAAGTATGAGCTTCAAGTTGCTCAAATGAAGACCGACACAGTGAAAAATAATCATCTGATAGAAGGTGAGGCTCCAAGAAATCTAGGGTTTGTACTTCAGTTAGGATTATTTCTCAGTCCTGTACATTGTGTCTCATACCTGTTAGTATTTGCAGGCTACTCTCAGCAAGTTCCCTTGCTCCCACGGCTGAAGCCTGTGTACAATGAACATGAGCCTCCAAAGCCCAAGCAAATTAAACCTCTTGAGGCACTTCATTCAGATGAGGAGATTGATCCATCTGTTATGGCTAGGATTAACGTTTTAATAGGTCGGCAAGATAGACCAAGTTCAGAGAATGGGGGCATTGATCCATCTGTAATGGCTAGACTTAATGTTTTGAAACGTCGGGATGACGTAACAAGTTCTTTGAGCTCGGAGCATCAGCAAAAAATGTCAACGCCGCAGACTGACATGTGGTTGACAGAAGATAGCATGTACACTATGGGTGGTGCTGAAGGTAAAACTGCAGCTCTGGAGAACAATGATGATGGTCTTCTTGGAAGTGCTGCTGCTAAAGATGTTCAGCCCAGCACTCTGAGTGTAATGGGATTTCAGTCACACACATCCTCTGGGCCGGCAAGACAAATTCTTTCAGGCAGTCAAGGTAATAGCTCATCTTCTTCCGAGTGGGAGCATGTGATCAGGGAAGACTTGAATTGAATCACAACTTGGGTACTCCGGTCTTTATCTACAGGGCATTTCAAACTTTTGAATGTATATATGCCTCATCTTTGCCGAATCAATGTAGATAAATTATCGAATCGGGGCGGTGCAACTAGCTGGGCACTAAACTAAAGATGTGAAGATTTAATTGAGAACTTTGTACTGCTTAGAACTCTTTCTTGTTATAGCATCAGCCTGAAACTCGAAAGATAATATTTATTTAAAATACTAGTGGGTGATTGGAGAGGAGTCCAGTTGTAGATGTGAAGATCAAAACCATCATCTCTACAGCTAAGTTGTCCTGCATAAAGTTGGCTGAAATATCACCGCTTGAGGATGGCCAGTCTGAGCTAGAATGGGAAACTGAACAGTTCTCTTAATTCTCTGATCAATTTCTTTTCACACATGGTGTGCCCGAGCTTGATTGCTAACTACTTTTCTTGATTCCTTTGTCAACGTGGTTTCTTTCATCACTTGTCAAATGTGGTTTCTTTCATCACGCATGATTCTTGCTTCCATGCTTATTATTATATTGTTGAATATTATTCTGTAGGATTTGGAACTGGGTCCATCCTGAGATTCATGTGTGTATATCTTATTATTAAGACGAGAGAAATCACAGTCATGCCCAATTCTCTTGGGTTCAGAATTCAGAAACCAATCAATATACATACAAAATTAGTACACCAACCACTGCTCTGCTCCCCTACAATTGTCAAAATGCCAGCTAGGTACTACTACGTTGTCATGAATGTATGATACTGCAGCAGCATGTTTCTGATTTCATGGCAGTGTAATTACTCAAACATGCATCACATTATTGAGACAATATATACAACTCAAGCAGTAGTACTGTAGGCAGTAGTAAGAAATTGACATAATTTTTCCTTGGGATCGACTGACATGAGGCTCTTATAATATTCTCCTTTCTTCCAAGTTGGTAACCATTATGCTTGTTTGCAGCTTAACAGCTGCTGCGTGCAGAGGTTTTTTTTACTTGCTATTGGCTTCTTGTGCATATATGCAGCCAGTAACTAGCAGCTATGTAGTACTGGTGATGATTTATTGATGCAAAAAAAAGTACAAGTGGCTGGAAACCCGAAATAATTCCTGCCAGAGGGAAACCGTTGAGGCTTCGCTGTTGTGTCACTTTCTGCACCCATGAGAGAGAGAGAGAGAGAGAGAGAGAGAGAGAGAGGGCCAGTGTGAAGGAGAATTATGCGCGTGGTCCTAGCTACATTCACATTTTGAAATCCTTTCAAGGGGTTTGGGATATACATCATTTTATGCAACTTTAGACTGAATATCTACTCTCTCTTCAATGGCTTCCAATATTACTTTTGAGCCATTACCAATGTGAACTGTTGTAACAAAGCTACCATCTTCACTACTGGCAACTCGGTTCCAAGAGAAAACCAAGCACATTGATGTGGTCTATAGATCAAGTCAGGAGCAAACAATTTTGCAATATATATATATATATATATATATATATATATTGCAAAATTGTTTGCTCCTGACTTGATCTTTTATATATATATATATATATATATATATATATATATATATATATATATATATATATTAGAGAAACTGTCTATATTATAAAGGAAGGTGGCATGAAGCCACAAACTGATGCAAGCGGGTCACAAAAGTGCATTTGCACAACCACACCAAACCATCACTGCCCCAAAACAAGAGCAACCAGGACACAAATGTTGGAATTAATTAATTCCATTTATTGTTCTTAAAGGATGAAAAGGAAAGAGAAGGAACTTTAGTCCCACATCGAAAAAAGAGAAAGGTTTGAGAGTGCTTAAATAGGTATGTGCACTCATGAGGAGTGTGCAACAACCAAAGGGTTGCTAGTGGGTGACCATTGGTTGTTTTATCCTCTTCATGAAAATGTAGCCGGTGTTGCCACCGGCAGGCAACACCGGCTCCGGCACGGGCTCAGGCTCGGGCGTAGAGGCGATAGTGGCGCATTGTAGACGCACTTAGGCTCGGGCCTCGGGTTCCTTGCGGCGATTCTCGTTCCGAGAATTCCTATTTTTGCAGCGGCCCAGACAAACGAAAGGGTGTATGAACCGGCGAACAGGTGAATGAATGTTGTTTCGGAAGGGTCGCGACTTCACGAAACAACACGAATTCATCTATATATACTACAGATTTCTGAGTCTAAAACACACAGAATCTGAGTATTTATTCTCTCGTTCTTCTCTCTTCCAAAGTTTTTCCAGAAAGGTGTTCTTCCCTACGCCGGTGTCTCACAACGTCTAGTGAACCTCCGACAGAAGGCTGTCTTATCCTAGGTGTTCTGGCGTGCTGACTCCAAGACGTTACCGAAGTGCCCGAAACACTTTAAGGAAAGTGCTGCTAAATGCACGATTCAAGCCTCGACGACATATTCAACTTCGCAGAACTCGTCAGTGAAGTACAATCAATTTATACCAATCTTAAAGTGTTGCAAATAATGGCGTCCGATGCTACAATTTCGAGCATCAAAGTCATGAATCAGGATCTAGTCAAACTAGATCGCTTCGACGGGACGAACTTCACACGCTGGCAGGACAAGATGATATTCCTCATGACAGCGCTGAAAATCTAATACGTCCTCGATCCAGATCTGCCACCCGTTCCAGAACCCACTCCAGCAGATTCTGATGCGGTCAAGGCAGAACGCAAAAAGCGCAAAGAGGACGAACTGCTGTGCCATGGTCACATTCTGAACACCCTGTCGGACAGACTGTACGACCTCTACACAGAAAATCCTTCGGCAATTGACATCTGGAAGGCTCTGGAATTCAAATTCAGAGCAGAAGAAGAAGGTACAAAGAAATTTCTTATATCAAAGTATTTTGATTTCAAAATGATTGATACAAAGCCTATACTCGCCCAAGTACACGAACTACAAGTTCTAGTCAATAAACTCAGGGCATTGAAGATAGAACTTCCGGAACCATTCCAAGTTGGTGCTATAATCACTAAATTGCCAGCATCTTGGAATAGTTATCGAAAGAAACTACTTCACAGCTCTGAGGATTTCTCACTGGAACAGATTCAAAAATACCGTCGAATCGAAGAGGAATTGAAGGAAAGACAAAAATCCGAGAACAACGGAGTTTCTAAAGCTAACGCGGTGAGCGCGAAAGGCAAGAGGCCTGCAGGAAAGAAGAACTTTCTCGGTCCTAAGAAGGACCAACAAAAGTTCAAGAACTCCGACAACGCCAAAGGACCCAAGACCGACTGTTTTGTATGTGGCAAAGCAGGACATTATGCCAGAGACTGTCGGGTTCGAAAGACCCAAAACAGCGAGGTAAATCTCACTGAGACAGATGACATAATTGCTACGGTGAGCAAACTTATGACCGTCAAATGGAAGGCTCCAGGATGGTGGCACGATACTTGTGCTACCGTTCATGTTTCATACGACAAAACAACATTCAAGACCTATTCTGAAGTCAATGATGGACAAGAAGTTCAGATGGAAAATGAAGGACATTCAACGGTCGTGGGAACAGGTGATGTGGAAATCCAATTCACTTTCGGGAAAAAAGTAACTCTAACTAACGTACTTCACGTCCCGGATATGAGTAGGAACCTTGTCAGTGGAGTCTTGTTGGGTAAACCAGGAATAAAGTCTGTCTTTGAGTCGGAAAAATTAATATTGACCCGTAATGGTGTGTTTGTTGGAAAGGGATATACCGATGAGGGTATGATAAAACTTTGTATCATTGAAAATAATATCAATAAAGTTTCTACTTTTGCTTACATGATTGAGTCATCTACTTTATGGCATAGTAGATTAGCGCATAAAGGTATTAGCACTATGAAAAGGTTAATTAAATCTGGATTAATTTTATGCAATTCTGAAGACTTAGATAAGTGTGAAATTTGTGCAAAATCCAAAATGATTAAAAAACCTTTTCACAGTGTAGAGCGTAATACTAACCTACTAGATTTAGTTCACTCTGATTTATGTGAATTTAATGGCACATTATCTCGAGGAGGTAATAAATACTTTATTACCTTCATTGATGATTACTCTAGATTTACATATGTATATTTATTAAAGCATAAAGATGAAGCCTTTAATGCTTTTAAAATATACAAATCAGAGGTTGAAAATCAACTAGGTAGAAAGATTAAAATACTTAGAAGTGATAGAGGTGGTAAATATTTTTCTTTTGAATTTAATACCTTCTGTAAAGAAAACGGTATTATTCATGAATGTTCTGCACCACAGACACCTCAACAGAATGGACTAGCCGAAAAAAAATAGAACATATTAAGAAATGATAAATGCAATGCTAATGTATTCTGAATTATCATTTAATTTGTGGGGAGAAGCTTTACTTACTGCATGTCATATAATGAACCGAATTCCTTTGAGAAAAACTGGTATTTCACCATATGAGATATGGAAAGGCCGTAAGCCTAATATCAGTTATTCTAGAGTGTGGGGTTGCATAGCTTATTACAAAAACATGGATCCTAAAAGGACCAAATTAGGTCCTCGTGGAATTAAAAGTGCTTTTGTAGGTTATGCTGCCAATAGTAAGGCATATAGACTTTTAAACTTAGAGTCTAACATTATTGTCGAATCCAGAGATGTGGAATTTTTTGAGAACCTTATTACTAAGAATAAGGATCCTGAGATTCCTGCTAATGAAGAGTCTCGTGAGGAGAGCTCTTCACGGTTAGTTGAAAAACAACCCGAGCTTCGGACAGCAAGAGAGTTCGAAAGGTTAAGGATCTAGGATCTGACGAAATAGAATCTCAACTAATTTCTTTTTACTTAGTAGAAGGAAATACAGAGAAATTTATTCGAAAGACTCCTATCATTCTTCATGTGGAAGATGATCCTAAAACCTTTAAGGCAGCAATAGCTTCGCGGGACTCATCCTTTTGGAAAGATGCTATCCAAGATGAGATGGATTCGATAATATCTAACCACACTTAGAAAATTATCGATTTGTCCAAAGGGTCAAGACCTATTGGATGTAAGTGGGTGTTCAGGAGAAAGTATCATAGTGATGGTACTTTAAACACCTACAAGGCTAGACTAGTAGCCAAAGGATTTCGACAAAGAGAAGGAATTGATTATTTTGACACATATACACCAGTAGCAAGAATGACTACAATTAGAATATTGTTTGCGTTAGCTTCATTGCATCATCTTAATGTTCATCAGATGGATGTCAAAACGGCATTCTTAAATGGAGATCTCGATGAGGAGATTTATATGGAGCAACCAGAAGGGTTCGTGCTCCCGGGAAATGAACAAAAGGTATGCAAACTTGTTAAATCCTTGTACGGATTAAAACAAGCACCAAAGCAGTGGCATCAGAAATTTGACTCAGTCATAATTTCTAATGGCTTTGTTCACAATGTTTGTGATAAGTGTTTATACACTAAAGTATATGAAAATATCGTGATATTTCTTTGTCTCTACGTTGATGATATGTTGATTCATTAGCAACGAGATGAGTGGAATTACAGAAACGAAGAGGTTTCTAACTTTTACATTCAAGATGAAAGATCTTGGAATAGTTGACACTATTTTGGGGATCAAAGTAATACAAAACAGTGGGAGTTTTGAACTTACGCAATCGCACTATGTTAAGAAAGTGCTAGACAAGTTCAAACACCTAAAGTTCAAAGAAGTAAACACTCCATTTGATCCAAGTGTTAAACTAGAAAAGAATTCTGGAAGAGCAGTCGCTCAATTAGAATACGCAAGTGCTATTGGATGTCTTATGTATTTGATGCAATGCACAAGACCTGATATAGCATTTGCAGTTAGTAAAATGAGTAGATTTACTAGCAACCCTAATAATGAGCATTGGAGGGCTATCAGAAGAATTTTTGGTTATCTTTTAAAAACCAAGAATCTTGGATTACAGTATGGTAGATTTTCTGCCGTATTAGATGGATATACCGATGCTAGTTGGATATCAAGTGTCGGGGATAACAAATCTACGACAGGTTGGGTATTTACACTTGCCGGAGGGGCAGTTTCTTGGAAAAACAAGAAACAAATGTGCATTACCCATTCGACCATGGAGTCAGAGTTTGTGGCTCTAGCTTCTACAGGACAAGAAGCTGAGTGGTTGAGGGATCTTCTATTAGAAGTTCTGCTGGCTAAGGACAATGTATCAAAAGTGTCAATACATTGCGATAGTCAAGCTACTCTAGCAAGAGCCTACAACGAAGTGTATAATGGGAAGTCTAGACATATAAGTCTAAGACATACCTACGTAAGGAAATTGATTAAAGATGGAATCATTTCTCTTACGTATGTGCGTACCAGCTATAAATTAGCTGATCCCTTTACTAAACCACTAGCTAGGGATTTAGTAAAATCTATCTCGAGAGGTATGGGATTGAAACTCCTTGAGTAAGAGTTCCAACAACAGTAGCAACCCAATCTAATGTGAAGAAAACCTTAACCTTAGATTCAATGGGTAACAACAAATTGTTGATTTGGATGTATATGACATAATTATGTCGACTGTTGCAATTTGAGGGTTGAGTTTATAAAACTCTTAATGAAGTTCACTAATATTGACATATATCTGTAAAGCAATAGAGATACTGAAAGAACTTCACCTATGTGAATTTAGAGATGGTGCCTTCTCAGTAAGATCTAGAGTTTATCTTATAAAAATTTACGAGACAGGATCAGCACATGGCCATTAATAGTGCTAAGCGAGAGATGTAGGCAAAGAACTACAAAAGAATGTGTGTAAAGTAACACCGATTTTATCACAAGGAATAACTGGTTCAAAGTCCATCTACCAGAGATTCCGATAAAATCTTGTGTTGCATCTACTAAGGTTAGGTTCAAATCGAAAGATACCTAACTGTATTAACATTCTTTAAGTGATGTATTCTGGAATTCCTTTCCATCATTTATGGAACAAGTAGGGGATTGCTGGAATTAATTAATTCCATTTATTGTTCTTAAATGATGAAAAGGAAAGAGAAGGGACTTTAGTCCCACATCGAAAAAAGAGAAATATTTGAGAGTGCTTAAATAGGTATGTGCACTCATGAGGAGTGTGCAACAACCAAAGGGTTGCTAGTGGGTGACCATTGGTTGTTTTATCCTCTTCATGAAAATGTAGCCGGTGTTGCCATCGGCAACACCGGCTCCGGCTCCTGCTCGGGCTCGGGCACGGGCACGGGCTCGGGCTCGGGCTCGGGCGTAGAGGCGATAGTGGCGCATTGTAGACGCACTTGTGCACTTAGGCAACGTGGCATCGGACGAGCGGCGTAGGCTCAGGCCTTGGGCCTCGGGCTCCTCGCGAGGATTCTCGCCCCGAGAATTCCTATTTTTGCAGCGGCCCAGAAAAACGAAAGGGTGAATGAACCTGCGAACAGGTGAATGAATGTTGTTTCGGAAGGGTCGCGACTTCACGAAACAATATGAATTCATCTATATATACTACAGATTTCTGAGTCTAAAACACACAGAATCTGAGTATTCATTCTCTCGTTCTTCTCTCTTCCAAAGTTTTTCCAGAAAGGTGTTCTTTCCTACGCCGGTGTCTCACAACGTCTAGTGAACCTCCGGCAGAAGGCTGTCTTATCCTGGGTGTTCTAGCGTGCTGACTCTAAGACGTTACCGAAGTGCCCGAAACACTTTAAAGAAAGTGCTGCTAAATGCACGATTCAAGCCTCGACGACATATTCAACTTCGCAGAACTCGCCAGTAAAGGACAATCAATTTCTAACAACAAAACCAGCAAAAATACAAAGCTGGGCAAAATAAAAGCATCTCCTCCCCCACCAATGCAATCACTCCATTCCTACAATCTCTGAAGCTGTCCGGTAAGAGCAGATGATTCTGGATCAGCAAATCCGATGATCGATCTCATCAATCAATTGTTCAGTGGAGAAAATATATCCCTCATATATGGCCTTGTTACGATTCTTCCAGAGTACCCATGTTATCACCACGACGACGTTACATTCCTGTGTTGATGCCCGCGAGATCAAGCCCCGAATCTAGATCTTAACGACGCACCCGCGCTGTGAATGTTGTGACGAGCTTGGAAGAGATTCCAAATCTGACCAGTACCAATTCCGGAGCTGAAAATGTGATCCATCGTCTCCTCAATAATATCCGTACAGCAGTGACACCGGAACGCCAGGGAGAAGCCGATATTCCAAATGGAGTCATCTGTAGGGAGTTTGGATCTCATGATCCTCCACAGAAGGAAAGACCATTTTTTTGGGATGCACGAATGCCAGCATGGTTGAGATTCCATCGGCCCAAAGATAGGTTGCCTGTAGACACGCCATGCCGATGCAGTCGAGAACGAATCGCTGCCTCCTCCATTCCATACGAACGAATCAGGTCCTCCCTGAATTTGAAGACCCAGTCCGTATATGATCCTCGTGTTCTCCTCACCGAACCATTCCAACAAAGACTCCCGATCCTACTCCCTATCGCGCCAGAATCGGTGGACCAGAATATTAGTTTTAGTACCTATAGGTTGAAGAATGCCGATCCCTGTCCAATTCTCAAGGCAGGCATTGATGTCTCCCGCCCCTAACGAGACAAAAATATGTCATTCGCCAAGCCCGCAGCCGTTCAGTAGACGATGCCAAACATGGGATGCGTCAGAATTGGCCTTGGCGGAACGAGGATGGATTCGTTTACAGTATCTGGCCTTGGTATAAGACGCCCATAGGGAATTTTTGGTTCAGAGACTCCACCAAGGTTTAATCGAAAGAGCATTTTTCATGTCGTAAAGACTGCACAATCCGATACCGCCCTCCTCGATAGGTTTAGCAACCGAGGACCAGCTGGCCCAATGTTGCCGTGATATGCCCTCCTTACTGCCCCAAAGAAAGATGCTAAAGAGCTTCTCAATTGTGTTGAAAATCTTAGTAGGAGGGTTACAAGCTGATAGGATATATATACTGGCATAGAATTGAGAACATGCTGGAGCATAATGACTCTACCTCAGAAGGATAGAAAATTGTTGTGCCACTGAGCGATACAGAGCTTGATTTTGTCAATAAGAGGCTCGAAGAGATCGGATCGATGCCTTCTGTACGAAAAGGGCAGCCGAAGTAGATGAATGGGAGGGAGGGGGGGGGGGGGGGGGGGGGGGGGGGGGGGGGGCGAAACGCTGATGCCAGAAATATGACTGATTTCTTCACAGAGCTGTGGACAAGCATCATCATGAATAAAAATCTTGCTTTTAGATTTATTGATCTTCTGACCCGACACCCTCTCGAACCTATGCAAGATGTCCGTAGTGTCTGAAACAGTGCATTTGTCCGCAGATGAGAAAATCAGGACATCGTCGGCGTAGGCGAGATGGGAAACAATGGGACATCCACTGATAGTGCAGAAGCGATTGTAAGACGGTTTTTTGGCTATCCGGATGAGATTGCGACTGAGCAGCTCTGCGGCGATGATGAAAATAGAAACGAATAGGGGGTCTCCTTGGCAAATGCCTCGAAAAGATTTGAAAAAACTGCAGGTTGTGCCGTTGCTCATGACGAAGAACCATGAGTCGCAGATCGAGCGCCAGATTAGATCTATCCAGAATTCCAAAAATTCGATCTTCTAAGTACCCAAATTAAAACCTGCCAGTCGATGAAGTCATAAGCTTTTTACATATCAAGTTTTGTAGTGATGTTGCCCCCTCTGTTGTTATGACTCATTTGGCTAATCAATTCCTGAGCAAGGAGTATGATGTCGATGATGCTGCGACCCCTGACAAAGCCGCTCTGCTCGGCGGAAATGATCTTCGGGAGAAGGGGGCTCAACCTCATGGCGATGATTTTGGAAATTAATTTGCTGATGAAATTCTCTAAACTGATCGGTCGGAAGTCGACGAAGGATTTCGAGTCAGCGGATTTGGGAATGAGGATGAGGTTAGAGCTCGAAATAGACTTCGGATAGTGCAGACCTTCGAAAAAAGCCCGGACTGCTTCACATGTTGACGTAGATGTAATCCCAGCACGCAATGTAGAAGCTACCAGGAAACCCGTCCGGGCCGGCGGTGCTACTGCTGTCCAGAGCTTTGTTGGCACGAAGAACCTCCGCGGAAGTGAGGGAAGCCATTAACTAAAGGTTGTCCTCATCGGAGATGAGGGAGGGAGTGGTAGCAAGGAAGTTCTCGTCTTTGAAGACCGCTGTTTTGGAGAAAAGGGAGGAGAAGAAGCTGATGGCCTCCTTATTGATGTCGTTGTGGTTGTTGAGCAATGACCCGTCGACCCCTATGATGGAGTGAATGTGCAGGTGCTTCCTTTTCTGATTGACACAAGAATAAAAAAATTAGTGTTTTGATCTCCGTCCCGATCCCATATCGTACGGGCTTTTTGCCTCCATCGTTGCAAGACACTGTTTTAACCGAGCTTGGGCTATGTTAAGCAAAGCCCGATCAGTAGGATTTTCGGAGGTGTCGTGTGCAGCTTCTGCGATAGCCACGGCATCCTCGATGCTCCTAACGACTTGGAAGATATCACCGTAGGTACGACAGCTCCAGTTAGTCAGAGCGTGGTGAGTGGATTTGATCCTGATAGCTAGGCGGATGAGGGGGGTTGGGTGGGATTTACTGATCCAAGTGGGGGAGACGATGTGGTGAAATTCGAGGTGCTTCCGCCAGAAATCAAGAAATTTGAAACTTTTCTTAATCGTTGGTTGGGAAATAGAGATGTTGAGGAGAAGGGGACTATGATCAGATTCGTTCCGATTAAGGTGGGAAACAGAAGCCCCGAGAATGATGTTTGTCCATTGTTGATTAACCAAAATTCTGTCTAGTCTAGAACGTTGAGCGTGGATTCCCTCACGAGAATTCGACCATGTGAAGGAATTACCCATGAACGGAATGGTGGAGAGGTTGGCATCAAAAGTAAACTTGTTGAAATCAGCTGTTGAACCGAAACCTGGAGGAAGGCCGCCCAAATGCTCATCGGCTGATGACACGACGTTGAAGTCCCCCCCGCAAATCCACGGGGAGTTGGGGAATCTCTCATGTAGGAGAAGAAGGTCCGACCACAGGATTTTCTGAGATTTCTTAGAAGGGCCACCATGAACAATGGAGAGTATAACCGGAGATCTGAGTAACTTGTGATGGAATTCAATGGAGAGAGATTGATCTCTAACGTAGACGACTTGGGCAGAGATGTTAGAGCTCCAAAAAACCCAAATATCCTTGCCATGACTGGCCGCGTTCGTAAACCCGAGTTTTATCCTGAATTTGTTGATTTGGTTAGCGTCTACTTTCGCTTCAATGATGGCGAGAATAGGGAATTTGTGAAGATTAAGCAAAGATTTAATCCTATTCGTCGTGCAAACATTGGAATTTTTGCGAACATTCCAGATGATGATCTTTAACATTGGGGGAGGGTTGAGAAGGAGGGAAACAACCTTTTGGATAACCGTAGAGTCGTCGCTGAGCCTTTCAAAGTGGTTGGATCTTTGCCGCTATGAAGAAGAGAATTGTAGGACATTGTTTCGAGTTCAAGGGCATGAATATGAACATGGTCCTCAACCACTTGACCATTATCATACTGAGAGGACGTGGTCATGTCCCAAACATTGATGGAAATAAAGTCAGATACGATATGCTCCAAGTTGGGTGAGTTGTGTTCATCTGAGGAATCCTCATCACCTTCAGGAATCCTGCTAAGGGGGTTAAGAATAGGAGGTCGAGAGGTGTATGGGACAATCTATCTATTGCTGTCCTGAGGTGAGGGGGATCGGGGGAACATTTGACTAGGGAAGTGAGAGAGTTAGCAGATTCCTGAGGGATGGACTGAGCAATGCCCAAGGTTGATTAGGAGGAAGGTTGGTCTGACCCTCGATAGTAAACGAATCAGGATAGAGGGGGTTGTTAGCCTTAGGGGAGGCACCTCGTTGATCTCCGATACGTCAGAAGATGCTGAGATGTCTTCTGCAGGATTGACGGGCTTGGACGAGTTGTTGGCATTGCTGGATCTCTTGCACGCGGAGTTAGAGTAGCCTTGATGAAGACACGAGGCACAGTACTCTGGGGTTCTGCTATACTGTCATGACCCACACCCCGTGAAAGGGTACGAGACCGTGGGTACATCCAGCCTGCGTCGCAATGTCGGCGGTAGAATGCTGTCTTAGGTCTCAACAACTTCTAAACACAGTATAATTTACCTGTCCAGTATATACACTCCATACGGAGGAAAATCTTAGAAAGATACAACTCAATTACAATATACTAACGATGGATATCGGCACGAAATAGAATAGATAGGAAATATCAAAGTACGATACAATCCAGAGTTGAAATGAGTTTAAGTGTAATCAAACAGTTTGGCAACTCTAGAGGGGGGTGAATAGAGTATATATAGAAAAATGACCAATTAAAATAACTCTTTCACCAATAATAAATAATCAGAGTAAAGTGCGGAAAATAAAAGGAGATCAAAAGAGCATACGCAAACACAGCGATTTTAACCTGGTTTCCCTCGTGGAGGACTAGTCCAGGCCTGAGAACTCTAGCTCAGGATTCAAATCCACTATTTGTGAAATAGTAGTTTACAACCGTGCCTTTACTTCAGAAGAGCACGTCAACTTCTAACAGAGGATCGCAGTGGCGATTTGCTTGGAATTGTCCAAGCGACTTCTTCGACTCTTGCACAAGAATCCTAACTGAGAGATGCTGAGCACTCGAGACTTAGGAGGCTTGTGGCTAGTAGATGGGAAGGGTATGGCTTATTTCAGCTACAAGAGAGAAGAGAAGAGAAGATTGGATGGATTGGAATGAGAGAATTCATGCCCTATTTATAGTGTTTTTATAGGCAGAATTCGGCCAGAATTCGGGTAGGAAAATTCAAATATTTGACCGTTGGACAACTAGCAACCAGCTAACCCTAAAATTAGGGTTCCTGATTTCTAGGGGACAGAGTTCGGCCCGAACTCTGTGTGGAGGCAGAGTTCGGCCCGAACTCTGTCTCCAGAGCACAGAGTGGTTCAAAGGGGACCATTTGGGAATTTTTGGTTTGGTGGAGCTTTGGGATTTTTGGGTAGGCTATAGTCTAAGTTTTAAGAGCTCAACATGACTCAGATTACATTAGTCTAGACTCAAAGAAAGTGTAAAATACAGACTCGAATCAACTGAGACACGGAAGCTGAGCTGTCTTCTGTCTTGAGCTTAATGCAGACGTCGTGTGTCGTATTGAATTATTACAGATATTATTTAGTCAATATTGTCAATATTTGGTTGACTGTGACTTTGTGTCAACAATCTCTCCCATATTGATAATTGACAAAATAATATATGTATATTCAACATTCATACCTGGACACAGTTGATCATAGCATCATAGCTCCCCCATAATCGATGCCGAGCTAGAAATAAGAGCTCCCCCGTGATCAGTGAACGGCGCTGAGCTAGAAGAGATAGCTCCCCCGTAAAGAATGCATTGAACTTGTATAATATCTCCAAAAAGCACGAACAAGCACAGATATACGAAGGCGAAAGATATGATACTAAATATATCTAGCCAGAATATACATAGTTCTCCCCCTTTTGGCAGTTAGCAATATAGACTGCATATGAATGAAAGATCATATAAACTGCAGTATAGACAATGAAGAGTGATGCAACCACACCAAGCAGAGAAGAAACAGTGTATGACTAAACAAAATGAGTCACTAGCATAAAGTAAAACTATGATAATGAGCATAAAATGTCATCCACAAAACCAAGTGTCAAACACACAACCAGAGTTTGAGTACATAAAACCAAGTACATAAATCCATAATAAACTAAATAACTGAAATAAAAAAGCATCAACTAAGATCATCATCAGTAGCAGCAGCAGATCGAGCCAATCTCCATCACGGAGCACGAGAAGGTCCTGGAGCATCTGAAGGACCGGGGAAGGAGCGACGGGGGTCCAAAAATGCAGCATCCGGATCCATGTAACGCATGACCCATGGATCATCAATGCGATGGCCCGTGCGCTCAGGATCCCGCTCCATGGGAATATGCAGATGATGAGATATGGAGTACCGTATATCATGCAGGGAGTTGCCGAGGGCACTCATTTGTAGAGTAGTACGATAATCCAGCTGGGTCCAGCGATCGTCCTCAAGAGTAAAACGATCCCGGAGCATAGTCTAGATAGACTCAAGAGTGGCAGGTGGAAGTGGTGCATCCTGACCGAGTGGAGGGGCGTCAGGCTCCTCATCATCAGAATGCTCAGAAGCCTCAGGAGAGGCGACGACTGCCTGAGTACGTCGTGCCTTGGACAGGAAAGCAGGAGCAGGCAAGAACTGACAGTCATGAATAGGAATAATGAACACACGAAAAACTATAGGAAGATATAAAGGATAAACCAATGCTCTTGGTTTCTTCCTACAATTTATCATCCAGTCCATCATTGTCCTAGAAAGATTGAAGGGGATACGATAATGAAGGTGATACAAAGCAGATATCTCAAAGTAGGTAACTTCATCAGTGGAGCCAGCTTTTGGCAAGATAGTGTTAAAAATGATTCGATGAAGTTCATAGAAATATGGGTTGAGGTGCTTGGCCATAAGTTTGCGAGGACTTATGTTAGGAGCACATAATTCCTCCTTGAAACCTTCAAGAGAAGTATTGCCAACAAATTGAAATTGACGAGCTTCCACAAGTTTATCCCAAGCATCGAGATTAAAAAGATCAAGAAAATCCCCCAACTCAGAATCATTGAAAGCAATGTCAATACCGGCAACCCGAGAAAAGATGTGGGTTGCATCGAAAGTTAAATTGCAATAAAACATTTGGATGGCACTACGGTAAATGACAAAGTTTGAGGCAACTAACGCATCCAAACATAGATCACGAAACAATGATTCATATTGAGAAAAGATTGTAAAATTTATCGGATGTCCCCCGAACACCGGACGAGTCCAAAAGTCGCTAAACCATGCATTAGACGCGTCTAGCGACACAAATAATCGCTCGTCATATGTATTCGGATCATGGGGACAAGGCGGGTTGAACAACGGATGAATGGGTTGTTGTTCAACTACTTGCTCAATTGGAGGAGAAGGATTCGAAGAGGAAGCGCCCTCAGTTCGAGTCCTTTTTCCACGATTGGGCAAGCGAGGAGCCATTTTCAAGAAAATAAAGAACTTGAAATAGAGAGAAAGAAGGGGATATACCTGAAATCAACAACAAACAGTGGAAGAGAATGATGAAAAACCCCTTTTTCTTGATTTTGAGGAGAAATAGAGCCTTCTAGATCAAAAACTAGGGTTAGGGTTTGAAGGAAAGAGTTTGGAGAGGTGAGGAAGGAGGTAATAGTGAAGGAGAGAGATGAAAACCCGAAATATAAGAGAGGGTTTTCGTTGGTCGGAAGAAATTCTGACCGTATGAGCTAAACTGATCCAACGGCAGAGGCTGATCCCGACGCTGGACCAATAGGGACCGAACTCAGCCCGAACTCTGTTAGGGGCAGAGTTCGGCCCGAGTTCTGGATTAGTGGTCCAGAACTTAAAACAGGCTGAAGAGATGAAAAAATGGTTAAGTGTTGAAAAAAAAGGTAGAGAGGATAAAAGTATGATGAATGCATTGAAGTACATAGAGAGGTACACAAAAGTCAGAATGAACTTTAGAAAAATTAATTAGGCAATATTAAATCGAAACAAACCATATAACAAACAAGGAAATATATTGTAATTCAATATTTCAAATTTGCCATGGGTTAGCTGCAGGGGTCGGATCCCAGCTAGCGGTAGTCCTGAGGACTAGTGCACCGTGTCGCTTAGGCTTTTACGCCTTGTTGTCAGAAGGACCCTTTCGGCTTGTACCCATACCAAATTTGTCGTAAAAGAATCAAAATATACTCGATATTTACGCAGGTGAGTCTCAACTTATAACTGCTTCATCCAAAATTCCGAGTTCACGACAAAGGAAATTGAAGTGCTCTTCGGATAATGGCTTAGTAAAGAAATCTGCTAGCTGACGATCAGTGTCAATAAACTCTAAGTTAATCGTGCCATTTTGCTGATGATCACGCAAAAAGTGGTGTCTGATCTCAATATGTTTAGTGCGTGAGTGACAGACAGGGTTCTTAGTCAAATTAATAGCACTAGTGTTGTCACAGAATATAGGAATATGCATGAAAGATAACTTATAGTCTTCAAGGGTTTGCTTCATCCACAGAATTTGTGCACAACAACGCCCAGCTACTATATATTCAGCTTCTGTTGTGGATAGTGCGACAGAGTTCTGCTTCTTGCTAAACCAGGAGACTAAAGCCTTTCCTAATAAATAACACGTGCCGCTCGTACTTTTACGGTCGACCTTGCATCCAGCGAAGTCAGCATCAGAGTAACCAATAAGGTCAAATGATGTGGACTTGGGATACCATAGGCCCACTGTAACCGTACCTTTAAGGTATCGAAAGATACGCTTAACCGCGGTCATGTGTGATTCCTTAGGATTAGCTTGATATCTAGCACATAGGCAAACACTAAACATAATATCGGGACGACTAGCAGTTAAATAAAGTAAGCTGCCTATCATACCTCGATACTTACATTGATCAACAGGTTTGCCGCTCTCATCTGGTTCGAGTTTGGTTGAAGTAGCCATTGGAGTGCTGATTGGTTTGACGTTGTCAAGATCGAACTTCTTCAGCATGTCCTTGGTATACTTCGATTGACAGATGAAAGTTCCATTAGCCATTTGTTTCACTTGCAGGCCAAGAAAGTAGTTGAGCTCTCCCATCATGCTCATCTCAAATTCCGTCTGCATACACTTGGTAAATTCTTGACAGAGGGTTTCATCAGTAGACCCAAAAATGATATCATCAACATAGATTTGAATCAACAGAATAGTATCTTTAAAAGATTTTATAAACAGTGTAGTGTCAATTTTCCCTTTTGAAAAACCTTTCTCAAGTAAGAAGCTACTTAGCCTTTCATACCAAGCTCTGGGGGCTTGTTTGAGGCCATAAAGCGCTTTCTTTAGCTTGAACATGTGGTCGGGAAATTTGTGATTTTCAAAGCCAAGAGGTTGTTTCACATAAACTTCCTCCTTAATAAAACCATTCAAGAAAGCACTTTTCACATCCATTTGAAATAATTTAAAGTTTTGAAAATTAGCAAAAGCACAAAGCATCCGAATAGATTCTAGTCTAGCAACAGGAGCATACGTCTCATCGTAGTCGATACCTTCCTCTTGGTTGTATCCTTGAGCTACTAGACGAGCTTTGTTACGTGTGACTGAACCATCTTCATTTACTTTGTTTCTAAAAACCCATTTAGTACCAATTATCGAGTGATTAACCGGTTTAGGAACGAGTTTCCATACTTGGCTTCTCTCGAATTGGTTGAGTTCTTCTTGCATAGCAGAAATCCAAAATTCATCATTAAAGGCTTCAGAAATGTTTTTAGGCTCTACTTGTAAAATGAAGGCAGTGCTAGCAACGGAGTCTCTTAGTGATGATCTAGTAGTTACTCCACGTGAAACTTCTCCTATTACTAAATTTTCTGGATGAGAAGGTTTGAAAGAGAATTTTTTAGGCAAACCCTCCAGAGAATCAGTTTCGGTTGAAGTATTCATTGGAGTAGAAGTTGATGGCTCAACGTCATCATCAAGAGTACTTACTGCACTGTTATCTTCACCAAAAGTCACATTTGTTGACTCTTCCACAATAAGTGAGCGTTTATTAAAAACTCTATATCCCTTACTCTTGGCGGCATAACCAAGAAAGATACCATCGTCAGCTTTGGCATCAAATTTGCCTAAGTTGTCTTTGGTGTTAAGGATAAAACATCTACAACCAAAAACTTTAAAATAAGAAACATTGGGGGTTCTCCCAAACCAAAGCTCATAGGGTATTTTCTTCGTAGTGGGACGAATCAGCACCCTATTCAAAATGTGGCATGCTGTACTGACAGCTTCTGCCCAAAAGTATTTCGGAAGTGAAAATTTATTCAACATGACTCTGGCCATATCGCCGAGAGTTCTATTCTTCCGCTCCACAACACCATTTTGTTGAGGAGTTCTAGGACAAGAAAATTCATGATCAAAACCATTTGCATTACAAAAATTTTCAAAATCATAATTTACGAATTTACCTCCATGATCACTTCGGATTCGAGTAATCATGTAGCCTTTTTCATTTTGAACTTTCTTTACAAAAACTTTGAAAACAGAAATAGCATCGCTCTTATTAGCGAGAAAGAAAACCCAAGTAAATCTCGAAAAATCATCAATAATAACAAATGCATAAAGTTTGCCACCAAGGCTAGCTATTCTACTAGGACCAAATAAATCCATATGAAGTAGTTGCAAGGGTCTAGTAGTACTTACAGAGTTGATGGAGTGAAATGAGGATTTAGTTGCCTTGTTTAGTTCACATTCGGCACATACCGTGTCCTTTGTGAATGTGATGTCAGGCAATCCTCTCACTAGCTTCTTGGTAGACAGCCTGGATATAGCATCCATGTTGGCATGACCAAGACGCTGGTGCCAAAGTAGTCGTTCGTCTTTGTGGGCATATAGACATCTACCTGCATTGTTAGTATTTATAGAAAGATAGAAAATATATATGTTGTCCTCTCTTTTCCCTTCAAAAGCAATGTCTCCTGTTGACCTATCATAGATGTAGCAACTGTTTTGTCCAAAGTTAATATCATATCCATGATCAGCAAGATGACTAATGCTGAGCAGGTTATGCTTTAACTCGGTCACTAGGCAGACATCCTTTATTACAGGAGAAGGAGGATGACCAATGATACCATTACCTATTATGTGCCCTTTGAGATTGTTACCGAAGGATACATATTCTTCTCTCTTCATCAATAGTGATGCAAAAAGATTTGCGTCTCCCGTCATATGTCGCGAGCATCCACTATCGAGAATCCACTTACTTTCAGTTGAGGAGGGAAGGTCCACCTACATCAAGAGTAGATGTGACCTTTGGTACCCGAGTTCTTGAGGGTCCTGAAAAGTTAGTCTTTGGAAACCAAGCATATATCTTTTTATCTACCAGTCTTCTAACTCTGCACTGTGGAGAGATGTGTCCATGTGGTCCACAGTAGGTACAGATAGCATTTTTATTTATACTAGGAGCATGAGAGTAATATCTGTAAGCAGCAGGATGTGGATGATCATGATGTGAAGAGTTAGCATGGTTATGATGATTATGCATAGAATGAGTGGCATGGTGATGGTGTCTATGTGGCATAACATGATGATTTTGTCTATATGACATAGCATGATGATATTGTCTATGATGTGTGACATGCTGATATTGTCTATATGGCATGGCATGTGATTGTGAAATGGTATGATGGTTTTGTCTATGTGGCATAGCATGATTATTTTGTCTATATGGCATGGCATGATGATCTTGTCTATATGGTATAGCATGATAATGATTTCTATGTGTGAGGTGATGTTGATTGTGTCTTTGTGCAACATGATGATTGTGTACTGAATGAGAATTATTCTTACGTGCATGTGGTTTGTGAAAGTTTGTGTATATAAATGCATGGTTATGTGCTGCATGAGAATGACGTGGTTGACTAGCATGAGTGGTGTTGTGACCATGTGATTGGGTTTGAGGTTGAAGCACCTGTTTACCCAATTTGGTTTCTAATCTCTTAGAAGCAGCTTGCAATTCATCAACCTTAATATTCAAGCCATATATTTTAGTCATGGAGATTTTGTGTCTACTCTTTTCTTCAGCAAGCAACGTGTTGAGAGTAGTGATTTCTTGAGCTTGTTGCTCAATACGTGCTTCAGCATCATGTAAGCTTATTTTAAGCTTGGATACTTCATTAGTGGCATCAGTGGGTGACGTGTCTCTAACATCATCAAGAAGTAAAGAAATTCTTTGTATCTCATCTTCCAGACTTTTGATTTTGTCCTTGGCATGTTTGTATTTACCAATGACCTTTTTGTGATCATCGAGTAAATCAGTAAAAGCATCGCCAAGTTCATCAAAAGAGAAGTCATCTAGAGTTTCTTTAGATACCTTGTTGGAAGTTGCCATTAGGCACACATTTGCTGTATCTTGAGGAGAGCCTTTTTCTTCCTCGGAGTTACTTGCTTCACTTTCATGCCAAATTCCTGTGTTGGCATATTTCTTTGATGAATTCTTTTTGTATGGCTTCTCATAGCGGTTGCACTTCTTCAAGAATATACAGTCTTTTCGGACATGTCCAGTCTTCTTGCAACCGTAACAGGTTGGCTCTTCTTCATCATCTTCTTGTGAATCCTTCTTCCTTCGATTGAAGCGAAGGAATTTTCTGAAGTTGCGAACCATGAGAGCTTGGTCTTCATCATCCGAGTTATCGTCTTCGGTCTCATCGTGATCAGCCCTTCGTCGATGAGCTTTGAGTGCGATCTCCCTGGTCTTCGGAGCAGGCTCTTCGAAGTCCTTGAGGTCAAGCTCGTGAGTCATGAGCTTACCCATCAAGGTCTCCATTGACATTGATGTGAGATCGTTTCCTTCTATGATGGCCGTCACCTTAGGGTTCCAAATCTTTGGCAACCCTCTGAGTAACTTACGAATCTTCTCGTGGTTTGAGTACTGCTTACCAAGCGAGGATAGAGGATTGATGATGTCGAGGAATCTTGTAAACATTTGAGTGATCGTCTCATTTGGCTTCATCTTGAAGGCTTCGTATTCTTGAGTGAGACGGCTTATTTTAGATTCCTTGACTTGTGTGGTTCCCTCATGCGTCACTTCTAGAAGTCTCCATACTTCATGAGCAGTGGTGCATGTGGAGACCCTGTTGAATTCATTCCTGTCTATAGCACAGAATAAAGCATTAATAGCCCTAGCATCTAGACTTGCCTGTTTCTTCTCCTCGACAGAATATTTGTCGTGTGGTTTCTCAATGAGGTCACCATCGACAACTATCCTGACGGGCTTTTTGTAACCGTCAGTGACGACAGTCCACAGGTCAAAGTCTAGAGACTTAAGATAGAAGCTCATCCTTGTTTTCCAATATGTATAGTTAGTTCCATCAAATAGGGGAGGCCTATGAGTGGACTGACCTTCACCATGATTGGAAATCAAGGATTGTGTGGTTGCCATGGATCAGCTCTTAGGATGTTAGTCCTTATAAAGAGAACAGAGCTCTGATACCAATTGAAGAACAGTTTGGCAACTCTAGAGGGGGGTGAATAGAGTATATATAGAAAAATGACCAATTAAAATAACTCTTTCACCAATAATAAATAATCAGAGTAAAGTGCAGAAAATAAAAGGAGATCAAAAGAGCATACGCAAACACAGCGATTTTAACCTGTTTTCCCTCGTGGAGGACTAGTCCAGGCCTGAGAACTCTAGCTCAGGTTCAAATCCACTATTTGTGAAATAGTAGTTTACAACCGTGCCTTTACTTCAAAAGAGCACGTCAACTTCTAACAGAGGATCGCAGTGGCGATTTGCTTGGAATTGTCCAAGCGACTTCTTCGACTCTTGCACAAGAATCCTAACTGAGAGATGCTGAGCACTCGAGACTTAGGAGGCTTGTGGCTAGTAGATGGGAAGGGTATGGCTTATTTCAGCTACAAGAGAGAAGAGAAGAGAAGATTGGATGGATTGGAATGAGAGAATTCATGCCCTATTTATAGTGTTTTTATAGGCAGAATTCGGCCAGAATTCGGGTAGGAAAATTCAAATATTTGGCCGTTGGACAACTAGCAACCAGCTAACCCTAAAATTAGGATTCCTGATTTCTAGGAGACAGAGTTCGGCCCGAACTCTGTGTGGAGGCAGAGTTTGGCCCGAACTTTATCTCCAGAGCACAGAGTGGTTCAAAGGGGACCATTTGGGAATTTCTAGTTTGGTGGAGCTTTGGGATTTTTGGGTAGGCTATAGTCTAAGTTTCAAGAGCTCAGCATGACTCAGATTACATTAGTCTAGACTTAAAGAAAGTGTAAAATACAGACTCGAATCAACTGAGACACGGAAGCTGAGCTGTCTTCTGTCTTGAGCTTAATGCAGACGTCGTGTGTCGTATTGAATTATTACAGATATTATTTAGTCAATATTGTCAATATTTGGTTGACTGTGACTTTGTGTCAACAATCAATACCACACACAAAGTACGAAATAATAACATAACATAAGTAGATGGAGACAAAATCCAAATAATATTCTAACAGTCTCATCTAGGAACTACAGGTGTATCCTCTAGGCTAGCTGGATCCTCCTGATGATCCAGGTCGCAAGTGTCATCTACGTCTGCGCCAAATAAGTAGTACAGAAGTCCTCCAAGTTTTCTGTAAAATTTATCAATATATCCAGTCAGGATTGGAACGAATACATAACTCTGAAAGCAGTTTCAATGCATGGTAAGAAATATAGAACTAACAATAGAATATAACACATGACGTACTATAAATAAAAGTACAAAAATATAAAAAATATAGACAAGGAAATATGAGTATATGAATAAGATAGAGAATCTATGAACTGTAAATAAATATAGGTGTTTTAGAGCACAAGATGGTTATGTGATTGGTTTAGGTTGCACATGAGTAATCTACGGTAACTCGATTATACGTGAGGGTATAATCGACATATATATGAGTACACTAGGGGATTTAATCACATAACCACTTCTACTCCCCCGCCCCAATCAATACACAAGGATCCGATCATAATATGTTACGTACACGATTATTGTTTCACATAGAGCACATGAATAGTACATGAAAGCAGATAAATAGTACATGAGAGCACATAAATAGTACATGTCACGTCCCAATCCCGAAGGATCGAAAACTATCCACTGGGCATGATGCCGTACAAGTCTAGATTACACTTGTACAAGACAAAACCATTACAGTTCTTGGTATTTTTTTTAGAAAACAACGACAACGCAGCAAAATCAAGCAGATAAATTAACGTCACACCAAATATGAAGAAATGTATCTCTTTATGGATAATTGTAATGGATTACAAGACTTGCAGCGAAATACAGAGTTTAAAACTGATTACAAGATTCTTGAATAGCCAACTGAATAGAAACTTGCCATTTAGGCTTTTATAATCGAGCATACCAACTTGCTTACAATCTTACTGGTTCATTTAAGTTACACTATTCCATACATTATGTCCCGTATAGCAGAAGACATCGTCTTGTGAGAAGAGCTTCTGTGCACCCATCCGATTAATCAATGCCAACCACTGATCAAACGATTTCCTCCATACACATGCACCTGTAATATTGCCCACGACGTGGGTCAGTACATCATCAATGTACTGGCAAGCGGTGCTGGCCCAACTCACCTAAGAAGATAATACTAGGTAATCATATTATAGTACATTATTAAAAGTGGTCTTTCATGTTGCCTTAGGGTCAATTAGCAGTTCATATCCGACAGAAGTAAAACATGCCTATATTTCTTAGCCAATATAATGTAAAGCATACAGTTATCACACTTGGTGATTCTTACCTACAGTCGTATAGCCATCCCTGTATATTTATAATATTTACTCAGCCTGCACAAGACATTGTTAGGAACAATATCATACTTTAGTATAATTGTCACCATTTAGGTGACTTCTTACCAGCAATCGACATTCTTCCCTGTATTTGAGTAATAACTTACTATTCTTCCATAAGACATCATTAGCACTGGACCTATCTATATGAAGGTCACTGACTACACGCCATCTTGGACCATCTTACAGGCAGCGCCCCTTACAGTACGGGTAGCTAGCCCCACTAAAGGTCCCGCATACCGTGCTACTACTTCAGCACTGTGCTACTACTTCAGCACGAGGTTCCTCCCAGGACGAATCGATTTCCAAGGCATTGGAATACCGTTCGAGGAACCACCT
This sequence comes from Iris pallida, assembly GCA_029216955.1. Classification (NCBI taxonomy): domain Eukaryota; kingdom Viridiplantae; phylum Streptophyta; class Magnoliopsida; order Asparagales; family Iridaceae; genus Iris; species Iris pallida. The sequence goes on along the minus strand of JANAVB010017195.1, from coordinate 850,395 downwards.
TGTCGACAAGTTGTCCATGACCATGCAAATATATGCAACTTATCTATAAAGAATACATATAATACATGATGAGAAAAACTAAGTAAATAAGCCATCTTTCTCAGTAAGCCATCTTTCTCATTCATATTGCCATCTTGCCTTGAGCCAACGTTCACATTATCATCTGTCCAATCCAGGATCTTATGTAATCAACATTCAATATCAGCATAGGATAATAGAATGTGATTACCTAAGCCCTTCCTCACATCTTTTATACCATACATCTTTTCAATCAAAACTTAATGTACTCACCGCCCAATTCCTGGGACTTAGCATCTATATTAGTATACGTTCATTCGAATATATTTCAAGCATACTTACTGCCCAGTTCTTGGACCTTATTATCTGTGTTACCATCTATCCATCGAGCTAAGGCTCGATATATTCACCGCCCAAGTATTTGGGCTTTTCTTTCACATGTCATGTATTTCATAGCACAACACGCAAGCATAGAATTCATTGAAATGATACGCAATAGCTTTCGGGTTATGTGATTAATTATCTTTTATTATCTTTCCGACTTTTATGCAAGGTGTTATTCAGCAACTCAACGAGTAAACATAGCATACTATCCTTTTATTAAGCGTAAAGCTAAAGGATCTTCGAAGGGTTCAACACTACTCACATTTATAAGACGAATCCCGCCATGATCGTATAGCCTTTCGAGCGATCTTTCGCATATTTCCAAGTCCAACACGGCTTCATCGAACCAACCATCCATCATAAGGCATCTTGTAGGTTGGGACACTACAATATATACCACCAGAAAAAGTTTCGTCCTCGAAACTTAAACAAAACTCATCCCCATAATTCCAACTGAATTTATGAAACTTTCGAACGATCAACTTGCACTATTCGACATTTCTCTGCAATATCTTGATTGATTTCACATAATGTACCATCTCACCACAGCATTCCAATTTGATTCAAAATAGTTTACCATCCTTTTTTTTCTCCAATATTCGTGCAATTCCTTAGCACATGATAATCCTTCCCGTGGCTTCATTTGAATTTAGCGTACCACTTAGTTGGAATCATACACATATTTTAGGCATCCCAGAAATATATGCACTTCAGCCAGTGATAGAGAAAACGAACGAGCTATGGTATAACTTCATTCCTGAATGTTAGCAATCCCTCTTAAGCATCTCGTATAGCTGTAATTCACTTATTCAATTTTCCAATCAACTAATCCTACAATGAAGGTTGCCAATTTCCAACTCGACTAATTTTTTACAACCGACCAATTTTTTTTCCAATGTATTCCAGCATAGTAATATCAAGTATTCAACGAATCCAGAGTTTCCTTTCAAGTGTATTGTCATTCATGCCACCAAAGTTGATAAATCCCATAGCCACATTTCTTTTCGATGCTACGATTCTCATTGATCAACTCACGTACCCATTATCGTTCGCATTCGTATACTTTATTTGTAACTCGTAAATTTTTCGATCATGATTCAACTTTCAAGTCATACCATCATTCCACTCTAGCAAAAGTTTTTGATGTACTCAAACATTTTTCGTATTGATTAAGCCAACATATATTATCATCTCGCATAAGCAACTCATATTTCCAACAACATTAATCCCGATGGTCATTTCCAAAATTGCATTCACTCTCGTCGGTCTCGACTACATGCACTTGCATTCCGTCGATACACTTTTTTCTCCAATTCTAATCTGATTATCCATTAATGAATTTATTTCGGTTGTCTCAAGACACTACCATCAATTTATGCAGCTTAATATGAATTAACTAACCAATCAAATCCAACCAGTTCTAACAAATTCTGACATTCCGAATAAAGACAACCAAGTTCTGAAGCCAATATGATCCGTCATCCCATCCAACATTATAGAATCGAATTTTTCAATCTTTATTCCATTTTGAAGTTTACTTTCCAACATATCTCACACGTTCCGACTATACCCACGCAACATCAAAATGGACTTTCTACGGGTCTTCAACAGTCAACTTAGCATTCAATCAAGTCTCTACGATCAGCTAATCTAAGCTAAACCAGACATTCAGCTAACTCATATGAGATTGATAGCTATCAAGGATGTACTTATCTCTTATCTTAGAGGCAATTTTTATCATATGGACTATATCTTATCTCAGGGACAATCTATGATCCAACCAACTTAAGGGACATGGGACACCACCCTAATCTTATGAACTTATTCCTAAACTCGAACAACTGAAATATCATAGCCAATAATCTAAAACTTAGGCAACCAACCGACACTCTAGGGTCAAGTCTGTCTACCAGTACTCATTCTCGGGTTATACCCAACGAAGTCATTCTAGACTTACCTACAACCGACAAAATCTATCCGACAATTCTTATGGATCGATCCCGAAGCTATCATATAAAACTTTATCAATTGAACATCCAACTATTCAGTTTTCACTTGCATCAACACAATATCAACTGCTCAATCCGACTTGTATCCTCATATCGTACTCAATTTTGTCTATTCAATCGGCCAACTATTTCGAGTCATATTCCTGTTGACACAAAATCACAGTCAACCAAATATTGATACAATTGACGACATGATACTTGTAATATTTCAATACGACACATGAAGACTGAACTCAGTACAAGACGGACGACAGCTCGCACCTGCTATGCTCAATGTTTTGAGTCTGTATTTTATATTTTTATTGAGTCTAGACATATGTAAACTGAGTCGTACTGAGCTATTTGAGACTTAACCTATACCCAAACCTCAAATCAAAAGCTCCATAAAAATCTAAATAAGCCCATTTACCTATTAGACCAGTTTTGTGCTCTGGAGACAGAGTTCGGCCGAACTCTGCCTCCACACAGAGTTCGGGCCGAACTCTGCCTCCTAAAATTTAGGACCTTAATTTTTAGGGTTGGCTGGATGCAAGTCGTCCAACGGCCAAATTTTTGAATATTTGACCCAAAATTCTGGCCGAATTCTGCCTATCTGGTATCCTATAAATAGGCCATGAATTCTCCCATTTTTAATCATCCAATCTTCTCTTCTCTTCTATCTAAAGCCTTATACAAGCCATACCCTTCTCATCAACTAGCCACAAGCTCCCTAAGCCTCAAAGTGCTCAGTACTTTTCAGTTAGGAGTTTGTGCAAGAGTTCAAAAAATCACTTGGAAAATTCCAAGCATCGCCACTGCGATCTCTGTAAGAAGTTGACATGCTCTTCTGAAGAAAAGGTACGGAGTATAACTACTATTTCACAAATAGTGGATTTAATCCTGAGCTAGAGTTCTCAGGCCTGGACTAGTCCTCCACGAGGGAAACCAGGTTAAAATTGACTGTGTTTGCGTATGCTTTCTTGTTCTTTACTATTTTCGTATTTACTTTGGTTATTTACTATTGGTGAAAGAGTTTATTTTTTAATTGGACATTATTGTCATGAACTCTATTCACCACCCTCTAGAGTTGCCTATTTGTTCTTAAATTGGTATCAGAGCTCTGTTCTCTCAACAAGGACTAACATCCTAAAGCTGATCCATGGCAACCACACAATCCATGATTTCCAATCACGGTGAAGGGCAGTACACTCATAGGCCTCCCCTATTTGATGGGACAAACTACACCTATTGGAAAACAAGGATGAGCTTTTATCTCAAGTCGCTAGACTTCGACCTATGGACTATTGTTACCGATGGTTATAAAAAGCCCGCCAGGATAGTTATCAATGGTGATCTCATTGAGAAACCACATGACAAATATTCTGACAAAGAGAAGAAACAGACGAGTCTAGACGCGAGAGCTATTAATGCTTTATTCTGTGCTATAGACAGGAATGAGTTTAACAGGGTCTCAACATGCACCACCTCTCACGAAGTATGGAGACTTCTAGAAGTGACGCATGAAGGAACCACCCAAGTCAAGGAGTCAAAAATAAGTCGTCTCACTCAAGAATATGAGGCATTCAAGATGAAGCCAAATGAGACGATCACACAAATGTTTACAAGATTCCTTGACATCATCAACCCCTATTTTCTCTCGGCAAGCAATATACAAATCACGAGAAGATCTGCAAGCTACTTAGGGGGCTACCAAAGATTTAAAATCCTAAGGTGATAGCCATCATAGAAGGAAATGATCTCACGACTATGTCCATGGAGACTTTGATGGAAAAGCTGATGACTCATGAGCTTGACCTCAAAGACTTCGAAGAGCCTGCTCCTAAGGCAAAGAAGATTGCCCTTAAAGCTCACCGACGAAGGGCTGATCCTGAAGAGGCGGATGACGACAACTCGGAAGGTGATGATCAAGCTCTCCTTGTCCGCAACTTCAAAAATTCCTTCGCTTCAATCGAAGAAAGAAGGAACCATAAGAAGTTGACGAAGAAGAGCCAACATGCTTCGATTGTAAGAAGACTGGACACGTCCGAAAAGACTGCCTATTCGCAAAGAAGAGCAACTGATATGAGAAACCATACAAGAAGGCTTCCTCAAAAAAATATGCCAACACAAGTATTTGGCATGAAAGCGAAGCTAGTGACTCCAAGGAAGAAAATGACTCTCCTCAAGACACCGCCAATGTTTGCCTAATGGCTACATCCGACAAGGTAACTAGCGAAACTCTCGATGATTTCACTTTTGACGAACTTGGCGATGCATTCAATGATTTACTCAATGACCACAAGAAAGTCATTAGTAAATATAAACATGCCATGGAGAAGATCAAAAGTTATGAAGTCGAGATTCAATGACTCTCTTCATTGCTTGATAATATTAGAGACACTTCACCCACGGAAGTCACAAATGAGGTGTCTAAGCTTAAATTAAGCCTACATGATGCCGAAGCACGTATTAAAAAGCAAACACAAGAGATCACAACACTCAACACTGAGATTGCTGAAGAAAAGAATAGACACAAGATCTCTATCACTAAGATTTATGGTTTGAATACTAAGATTAATGAATTGCAGGCTGTCTCTAAGAAATTAGAGACTAAATTGGAAAATAGGTTGCTCAACCTCAAACCCAATCATATAAGACACACACAAAGCACAACACTACTCAACATAGTCAAACACGTCATCCACCTGCAGCACGCAAATATGCTTGCATGTACACCCACTTCCATACAGCACACAAACCACAAGTACGTAGAAATCATTCTCATAACTATCATTCTAATGTGACACATAATCATCATACTACACATAGATATAATCATCACCATGCTGCACATAAACACAATCACCACCATACTGCATATAGATATAATCATCATCCTGCAGCCACATATAGTCATCATCATGCTGCTCCACACCATTCTTACCATGCTACATATAGACATCATCAACATGCTCCTAACATGAATAGGAATGCTATTTGTACTTGTTGTGGATTACATGGACACATCTCACCACAATGTAGAGTTAGGAGATTAGTAGATAGGAATATATATGCATGGTTGCCGAAAACTAACTTTTCAGGACCCTCAAGAACTTGGGTACCAAAGGTCACATCTACTCTGGATGTAGGTGGACCTTCCCTCCTTAACTAAGAGTAAGTAGATTCTGAATAGTGGATGCTCGCGACATATGACGGGAGAAGCAAATATTTTTGCATCACTATCAATGAAGAGAGAAGGATATGTATCCTTCAGCAATAACCTAAAAGGGTATATTATAGGAAATGGTACTATTGGTCATCCTCCTTCTCCTGTAATAAAGGATGTCTGCCTAGTGACCAAGTTAAAGCATAACCTGCTCAGCATAAGTCATCTTGCTGATCATGGATATGATATTAACTTTAGACAAAATAAATGCTACATTTATGATAGGTCAACAGGAGACATCACTTTTGAAGGGATAAAAGAGGATAACATTTACATTTTCTATCTATCTAGAGATACTAACAGTGCAGGAAGATGTCTCTATGCTCAAAAGGATGAAAGATTACTATGGCACCAGCGTCTTGGTCATGCCAATATGGATACTATATCCAGGCTATTGACTAAGAAGCTAGTTAGAGGCTTGCCCGACATCACATTCAAAAAGGATACGGTATGTGTCGAATGTGAGTTGAATAAGGCAACCAAGTCCTTATTTCATTCCATAAACTCTATAAGTACTACTAGACCCTTGCAATTACTTCATATGGATTTATTTGGCCCTAGTAGAGTAGCCAGTCTTGGTGGAAAACTCTACACTTTTGTTATAGTAGATGACTTTTCTAGATTTACTTGGGTTTTCTTTCTTACAAACAAAAGTGATGCCATTTCAGTTTTTAAAATTTTTGCTAAAAATGTTCAAAACGAAAAAGGCTACATGATTACTCGAATCCGAAGTGATCATGGAGGCGAATTCGAAAATACTAATTTTGAAAAGTTTTACGATTTAAATGGTTTTGATCATGAGTTTTCTTGTCCAAAAACTCCTCAACAAAATGGTGTTGTGGAGCAGAAGAATAGGACTCTTGGCGATATGGCTAGAGTCATGCTGAATAAATTTTCACTTCCGAAATATTTTTGGGCTGAAGCTGTCAGTACAGCGTGCCATATTTTAAATAGGGTGCTCATTCGTCCTATTACGAAGAAAATACCCTATGAGCTTTGGTTTGGAAGAACTCCAAACGTTTCATATTTTTGAGTTTTTGGTTGTCGATGTTTTATCCTCAACACCAAAGACAACTTAGGCAAATTTGATGCCAAAGCTGACGATGGTATATTTCTTGGCTATGCGGCCAAGAGCAAGGGATATAGAGTGTTCAACAAATGCTCACTAATTATGGAAGAGTCTACAAATGTGACTTTTGATGAGGACAACAGTGCATCAGCTACTCTTGATGATGATGTTGAGCCATCAACTTCTATTCCGATGAATACCACCACTGAGATCAATTCTCTGGAGGGCTTGCCAAAGAAATTCTCTTTCAAGTCGTCACATCCAGAAAATTTGGTTATATGTGAGGTTTCACGCGTAGTAAGTACTAGATCATCATTAAGAGACTCCATTGCTAGTACTGCCTTCATTTCACAAATTGAGCCGAAAAATATTGTAGAAGCTTTTAATGATGAATTTTGGATTTCTTTCATGCAAGCGGAACTCAACCAATTCGAGAGAAGCCAAGTCTGGGAACTCGTTCCTAGGCCGGTAAATCACTCGATTATTGGTACTAAATGGGTTTTTCAAAACAAAGTAAATAAAGATGGTTCAGTTACACGCAACAAAGCTCGTCTAGTAGCTCAAGGATACAACAAAGAGGAAGGTATCGACTACGATGAGATGTATGCTCCTGTTGCAAGATTGAAATCCATTCGGATGCTTTGCGCATTTGCTAACTTTCAAAATTTTAAATTGTTTCAAATGGATGTTAAAAGTGCTCTCTTGAATGGATTTATTAAGGAGGAAGTTTTTGTAAAACAACCCCCTGGTTTTGAAAATCACAAATTTTTCGACAATGTTTTCAAGCTCAAGAAAGCGCTCTATGGCCTCAAACAAGCCCCTAGAGCTTGGTATGAACGGCTAAGCAATTTCTTGCTTGAAAAAGGTTTTTCAAAAGGGAAAGTTGACACTACACTTTTTATAAAATCTTTCAAAGACACTATTCTCTTAGTGCAAATTTACGTTGATGATATTTTATTTGGTTCTACTGATGAAACTCTCTGTCAAAATTTTTCTAAGTGTATGCAGACCGAGTTTGAGATGAGCATGATGGGGGAGCTCAATTACTTTCTTGGACTGCAAGTCAAACAAACATCAAATGGAACTTTCATCTGTCAATCGAAGTATACAAAGGACATGCTGAAGAAATTTGATCTTGACAACGTCAAACCAATCGGCACTCCAATGGCTACTACAACTAAACTAGAACGAGATGAAAGCGGCAAACCTGTGGATCAACGTAAGTATCGAGGTATGATAGGCAGTCTACTGTATTTAACTGCTAATCGTCATGATATTATGTTTAGCGTTTGTCTGTGTGCTAGATATCAAGCAAATTCTAAGGAATCACACATGTCTGCCGTTAAGCGTATCTTTCGATACCTTAAGGGTACGGTTACAGTGGGCCTATGGTATCCCAAATCAATATCATTTGACCTTATTGGTTACTCTGATGCTGACTTTGCCGGATGCAAGGTCGACCGTAAAAGTACGAGCGGCACGTGTCATTTATTAGGAAAGGCTCTAGTCTCATAGTTTAGCAAGAAGCAGAATTCTGTCGTACTATCCACAACAGAAGCTGAATATATCGTAGCTGGTCGTTGTTGTGCACAAATTCTGTGGATGAAGCAAACTCTTGAAGACTATAACTTATCTATTATGCACATTCCTATATTTTGTGACAACACTAGTGCTATAAATCTCACTAAGAACCCCATATGTCACTCATGCACGAAGCACATTGAAATACGTTACCACTTTTTGCATGATCCCCAGCAAAATGACACTATTAACTTAGAATTTATTGACACTGATCATCAGCTAGCAGATTTCTTTAAAAAACTACTATCGGAAGAGCATTTCAACTTTCTTTGTCGTGAACTAGAAATTTTGGATGAAGCTGTTATTCATTAAAGTAACCTGCATAAATATCGATTATGTCTTGATTTTTTATGATAAAATTGCTATGGGTACAAGCCGAAAGTGTCGTTCTGACAACAAGGCGTAAAAGCCTAAGCGACACGGTGCACTAGTCCTCAGGACTACCGCTAGCTGGGATCCACCCCCTGCAGCTACCCCATGGCAGCTTCAAAATATTGAATTGTGGCATAATTCCTTGTTTATTACATGGTATACTTTTCTTTATCACATGCTAAAATTCAAAATTTTAAACTTCACTTTGATTCAGCGTTGATTTTTTTTACTTGGTTTTCTCTTTTTGTATATGCATCTAGCCGTTACGTATTCCTTTTAGTCTCACTTATTTGATCAAACTGCTTTTTAGCCTGATTTCTGTTCTGGCTACAGAAACCAGAATTTGGGCCGAACTCTGCCTAATTCAGAGTTTGGGCCGAATTCGGTCTGGTCCTTCCAGAACCGAACGCAGGCTCAGCCGCTGATTAAATTTTGATCCAATGGTCCAAAATTGTTTCGACCATTCGAGCCCTTACACTTAAAATCGGGTTCTCCTCTTCTTTCTCCTCTATTGCCACCTTCTAAACTTCTCCAAACTACTTCTCTTCAAACCCTAACCCTAGTTCTTCCATCCTATTGCATCTTTCTTCTCAAAATTCAAGGAAAAGGATTCTCTCACCATTCTCTTTCATCTTTCATCAACAAATTAAGGTATATTTTCATACTTCTCTCCATCTAAATTTCCTCAATTTTTCATGGCTCCCAAGTTGTTCAATAGAGGGAAGAGACTTCGAACCGAGGGTGCGTCCTCTTCGAATGCTCCTCCTCGTGTTGAACAACCCGTTGAACAACCTAATCAACAACCTATTCACCCGTTGTTCAACCCACCTCGTCCACTCGACTCCAACACGTACGATGATCGGATATTTGTATCACTAGACGCTTCCAATGAGTAGTTTAGTAATTTTTGATCACGTCCTGTGTATGCTGGTCATCCTATAAATTTTACTATCTTTTCACAATATAATTCATTATTTCATGATCTATGTCTTGATGAACTTGTCACTACCAATTCGGTTATATATCTCAATGCCATCCAAATATTTTATTGCAACCTTTCTCACAATGATACACATCTATTTTCATGTGTTGCGGGCATTGATATTTCCTTTGATGATTTTGACTTGGCCGAATACCTTGAAATCCCGAAGCCAGACTCATGGGAGAAACTAATTGAAGCTCGCAAGTTCCAATTCCCCGATGGGTCATCCCTAAAAGCTTTAAGGGCGATTTGTGTACTCCTAACACACGTCCTCGCAAGCTTCTCGTCAAGTTTCTCAATCCTTACTTTTATGAACTTTATCGCATTATTTTTAACACGATTCTGCCCAAAGCAGGATCAACTGATGAGGTTACATACTTTGAAATCTCTGCTCTGTACCACCTCCATTTTTATGTTCCTTTTAATCTTCCATGTACCATGATGGACTGGATGATTAATGCTAGGAAGAAGCCAATATCCTTGGTTTATGCTCTTTATCTTCCTATGATCTTTTGTGCCTTTCGTGTACCTCTTGATAAGTGCCAATTCCTACCTGCCCCTGCCTTCCTCTCCAAGGCACGGTGACTTCAGGCAGCCGTTGGCGCACCTGCTGCGTCTGAGCACTCTGACGATGAGCCCGACGTACCTCCTCTTGGACATGATGCACCTCCTCCTCCTGCTACTCTTGAGTCACTACAGACTATGCTCCGCGATCGATTCACTTTAGAGGATGATCGCTGGACTCAGCTTGACTACCGGACCACCCTGCAGATGAGTGCCATCAGCAACTCACTGTACGATATTCGGTACTCTATGTCCCGGCATCCTTCTATGCCTATTCCTTTGGAGCGGGACCCTACTCGCGATGGATACCGTATTGATGACCCTTGGGTTATCCGCTACCTGGATCCGGATGTGGCTTTCGTGGACCCTCGTCGTTCCTTCACTGATCCATCCGACGACGCTGGGCCTTCACGAGCTCGATGATGGATGTGGAGTTTTACTTGCTGCTGCTGAGGTTCATAGTTTATGTTTTTCTGCATTTTTAATTAATGTAGTTGTTTTTATTCTGCTCTTTGGTTGTATTAGCACTTTTTATGTGACTTTTGAGACATTTTCTTCTGCCGCTTATCAGTTTATGCAGTTTATTATTATTATTTTTGGTGTGCTTGCCAGTCATTATTTTTGGTTGTTTGATAAATGCCAAAAGGGGAAGAAATATTTTGCTATATTCATCATCATATCATATTTTCTAGCATTGTGTATCTGTGCTTTGGGAAAGAATATTTTATCAGGACAACAGGAACAGAGCAATGTTTACAGGGGAGCTATTGATAGCTCTGCACTGAGTACGGAGGAGCTACGCTACTGCTCTTTAATGTGTCCAGGTATGAATATTGAATATACAAATATCATTTTGTCAATTATCAATATGGGGGAGATTGTTGACACAAAATTACAGTCAACAAAATATTGATACAATTGACGACATGATATTTGTAATATTTCAATACGACATATGAAGACTGAACTTAGTACAAGACGGACGATAGCTCGCACCTGCTATGCTCAATATTTTGAGTCTGTATTTTACATTTTTATTGAGTTTAGACATATGTAAACTGAGTCGTACTGAGCTATTTGAGACTTAACCTATACCCATATCTCAAATCAAAAGCTCCACAAAAATCCAAATAAGTCCATTTACCCATTGGACCAGTTCTGTTCTTTGGAGACAGAGTTCGGGCTGAACTCTGCCTCTATACAGAGTTCGGGCCGAACTCTGCCTCCTAAAATATAGGACCCTAATTTTTAGGGTTGGTTGGATGCAAGTTGTTCAACGACCAAAATTTTGAATATTTGACCCAGAATTTTGGCCGAATTCTGCCTATCTGGTATCCTATAAATAGGCCATAAATTCTCCCATTTTCAATCATCCAATCTTCTCTTCTCTTCTATCTAAAGCCTTATACAAGCCATACCCTTCTCATCAACTAGCCACAAGCTCCCTAAGCCTCAAAGTGCTCAGTACTTTTCAGTTAGGAGTTTGTGCAAGAGTTCAAAAAGTCGCTTGGAAAATTCCAAGCATCGCCACTGCGATCTCTGTAAGAAGTTGACGTGCTCTTCTGAAGAAAAGGCACGGGGTGTAACTACTATTTCACAAATAGTGGATTTAATCCCGAGCTAGAGTTCTCAGGCCTGGACTAGTCCTCCACGAGGGAAACCAGGTTAAAATCGGCTGTGTTTGCGTATGCTTTCTTGCTCTTTACTATTTTCGTATTTACTCTGATTATTTACTGTTGGTGAAAGAGTTTATTTTTTAATTGGACATTATTGTCATAAACTCTATTCACCCCCCTCTAGAGTTGCCTATTTGTTCTTCAATTCCAACTTTGCTACCTCAATGTTCCATCATTTACGATCTCTTTTCTACGGTCTCTTCGTGACATATTTATTTTTCACATTTCTAGATCATCTGTACAGTCTGTACTCTTTAACCAATTGATAAGGCAACTATATAATTATATTTCTTCTGAAAGTATCCTGTATGAATTTTTTTTGCTAGCACCAAACACGGTCATCTCGTAGCAATTCACGTTAACCATCAATATTCGTTTTGTATCATCTCCTTTGTGATTCCATAAGAAGATTTCACTATTCATGCACTGATCCAATCTCTATAGCATAAATCATCTAACATTCATATTTCGGTCATTTAGTTGAATACGACATAACTCATTTAGTTAATTCATAATTCATCAACTCAATATCCCACCCAAACACGTTATTCATGAAACAACATCGTTCACTGACAGTCTATAACATAATAATGCATCTCGATACTTAATTGTATTTTAGCCATTTGAGTCTCATAAGGAACATCTACCCTTTCATGCATCAAGGGACAAGTGTTCATTCTCTACGCCTCAACATAATCAAGGGTCATAACTTGTTAATTCGGGACACATCAAATTTTTTCAAGCACAACTGCACAACGTACTAAGGTCATCTATTTCCTCAAGCCCATTCTCTATGTTTTGGTCGTTGATGCAACTCTCTGCATCTTCTAAATTATTCGCAACATTTCGATAAGCGTCTAACATCACCATCAGTTTTTCGATGTCCAACATGCAATTTCCTCTATTCAATTCCAACATCGTTCTATATTCGGTCTTTATTGTTCTCCCAAATCTTTGATAGCAACACACATTATTACTGAGTCTACAATTCCTTTTACCCAACTGATTCAAGTCATCGCCTAAATCTATAATTCGTACCACTCCCAACCAACACATTCATTTTATATTCACAATTCTCTTTACTCAGCATACTGCTAACCGTCAGGGTCTAGCGATAGTTCATCCAAACTCAATTATCAGGGACACGCCTAGTCGTCATGTATCAATCGTAATCCTAGCTACGACTCGATACTACCCAATTCCTTATAGGTAAAGCAATCACGATGCCACGAACACAGTCAAGGGTCATCTTATCGCTAAGAGGATAGAGCCATATACCATTCAGAGCTCAAGACATACTCGACACAATATTCATCTTCGTATCAAACCAACGTCCATTCTGGACTATCCATCCCGCAGTGGTTCCGACCACAAAATACCAACCAATTTCCCTCGCATCTGAAACATAACCAAGCCATCACATAAGCCAACTCGAAATTCTATCGATTCACATTCACTGAAGTCATGAACAATTCATGTTCCAACATACCATGCCATCATCCACTGTCGATTGCAACATAACAACCGACTTCTATAAATCCTACACTTAAGAAATTAAGCACACATTACCAACTTATTATAGCATCGCATCATTGTTATTCATTTTGGTATCATTAAGAATTCATTAAAGTACACAAATCACAGCCCACATATCTAGACTTATTGTATGGAACACCCAATGAACGGCCAGAAGGATCGACGAACTTTCAGTCAAGAGAGTAACTTAAAATAATTTGGAAACAATACTGAATAATCGTGGAAGCACTTTGAGTCATCGTAGAGACAACTTTAATTTTATCGCGGAAGCAACTTTGAGTTATCGCGGAAGCAACGTTTGAGTCATCGCGAAAGCAGCTTTGAATCATCATAGTAGCAACTTTAATTTGAAACAAATCGAATAAGAATCCAAGGACTTAAAGCCGTGCTCTGATACCATTATGTCACGCCCCGATCCCGGAGGATCAAAAACTAGCCACAGGGCGTGATGCCGTACAAGTCTAGATTATACTTGTACAAGGCAAAACTATTACAGTTCCTGGTATTTCTCAAAAAATAACGACAGCACAATAAAACCAAGCAGATAAATTGAAGTCACACCAGATATGAAGATATATATCTCTTTATTGATAATTGTAATGGATTACAGGACTTGCAGCATAATACAAAGTTTACAACTGATTACAAGACTCTTGAATAGCCAACTGAATATACGCTTGCCATTTAGACTTTTACAATCGAGTATACCGACTTGCTTACAATCTTACTGGTTTATCTGAGTTATACTGTTCCATATATTATGTCCCGTATAGCAGAAGACATCGTCTTGTGGGAAGACCTTATGTACACCCATCCGACTCATCGATGCCAAGCACTGATCAAACGATTTCCCCCATATACATGCACCTGTAATATTGCCCAGGACGTGGGTCAGTACATCATCAATGTACTGGCGAGCGGTGCTGGCCCAACTCACCTAAGAAGATAACACTAAGTAATCATGTTATAGAATATTATTAAAAGTGGTCTTTCTCGTTGCCTTAGGGTCGATTAGCAGTTCATATCCGACAGAAGTAAAACATGCATATATTTCTTAGCCATCGTATTATAAAGCATACAGTTATCACACTTGGTGATTCTTACCCACGGTCATATAGCCATTCCTGTACATTTATAATACTTACTCAGCCTGCATAAGACATTGTTAGGAACAATATCATAATTCAATATAATTGTCACCATTCAGGTGACTTCTTACCAATAGTCGACATCCTTTCCTGTATTTGAGTAATAACTTACTCTTCCTACGTAAGACATCCTTAGCACTGGACCTATCTATATGAAGGTCATTGACTATACGCCATCTTGGACCATCTTACAGGTAGAACAACGCCCCTTGCAGTGAGGGTAGCTAGCCCCACTAAAGGTTCTGCATACCGTGCTACTACTTCAGCACTGTGCTACTACTTCAGCACGAGGTTCCCCCCAGGATGAATCGGTTTCCAAGGCCTTGGAATACCATACGAGGAACCACCTTATCGACAAGTTGTCCATGACCATACAAATATATGCAACTTATCTATGAAGAATACATATAATGTATGATAAGAAAAACTAAGTAAATATGCCATCTTTCTCAGTAAGCCATCTTTCTCATTCGTATTGCCATCTTGCCTTGAGACAACGCTCACATTATCATCTGTCCAAACTAGGGTCTTAGTGTAATCAACATTCTACATCGGCACAGGATAGTAGAATGTGATTACCTAAGCCCTTCCTTACATCTTTGATACCATACATCTTTTCAACCAAAACTCAATGTACTCACCGCCCAATTCCTGGGACTTAGCATTTGTTTTAGTATACGTTCATTCGAACATATTTCAAGCATACTCACTGCCCAGTTCTTGGGGCCTTATTATCTGTGTTACCATCTATCCATCGAGCTAAGGCTTGATATACTCACCACCCAAGTATTTGGAACTTTTCTTTCACATGTCATATATTTCATAGCACAACACACAAGCATAGAATTCATTAAAATGATACGCAACAACTTTTGGGTCATGTGATTACTTATCTTTCATTATCTTTCCGACTTTCATGCAAGGTGTTATTCAGCAACTCAATGAGTAAACATGACATACTATTCTTTTATTAAGCGTGAAGCTAAAAGATCTTCGAAGTGTTCAACAATACTCACATTTATGAAACGAATTCTGCCATGATCGCATAGTCTTTCGAGCGATCCTTCACATATTTCTAAGTCCAACAAGGCTTCATCGAACCAACCATCTATCATAAGGCATCTTGCCGGTCGGAGCACTACAGTACATGAGAGCACATGAAAGACACGAATACATGGGATACACGATAAAGTACATGAACATAGAATACCCGATGTACCCGGTAAGGGGATAACATCGTATGACAAGATCCATATAGTACCAATCCATGTTAACAATGTGTCAGCATTAAGTAAAGTAGTCTAGAACATGTAATATAAATACTATCATGAATGAAAACTAACAGAGAATATACTCGCCTGATATCCTGAGCAACGGATGTGTATCGGTGTCCGAACTGGAGTCACAGAAACCTATGATATGAATTACAGGTTACTGAGTGTTATAAATTAAACAATTGATCAAACTATGATATCTACATGCTGCTGGGCCTTTTCTAGGTCAGAAAGTCAAACTTGGGTCAACTCTAGTCAAACTTTAGCCAATTGGTCAATATCTAGGGTTTGGAATTATTCACTAAGTTCTAGTTCAATGATTTAGGTAGGGTGTAAAGGTAGCAATACTATAACTAAACTCTAGATTCAACTTATATGCATATGCCACATACCTTATATTCTAGCTATAGGATATATTTCCTAAAACTCTTACCATCTACATATATGCATATAGATATAATGTATACTAGTATCTATAGTCTATTATATAAGATAGGGGCAGTAAGCAAGGATGTGTAGGATAGGACATATAGGGTAAACTGAACCTTTATGTGTTCAGTCAATGAACAACTGAAATCGGTATTTAAAGGGGTTAATATATACTTGAGTATACAATAAGTGAATTGGATAGTTGGTAAGTCCTAAGGATAGAAGGATATAGAGGTCTGGACTAAAGGTTCAAAGAAGCATGAACTGGTATACATATATGAAGGGTCTGAACATCATACATTCCATATATACTGATCCAAAAATATCCTAAACTGAGCATAAGGTAATACAATGCCTGAAAAAATCAAAGGGACTGGGCAATTTAATATAGTGAGCTGACAATTGAAGCACCCTCAAAACTGGATATCAAATGGGTGACAGATACAAACACGGGGACAGAACAAAATTAATGACTGATACCAACATTGGGGGTGAACAGAACATTCAAGGATTGGTACTGTGATGATGGAAAACTGGACTTCAAGCTACAATGGGACAAATCAAACATGATGTTCCAAGACAAAACATTTAGATGTTCTAGTCTGAAGTTTGGATGTTTAAGGATTGAATAATCAAATGCTCAAAATCTGAATATCAGAGAAGAACTCAAATGTTATAGGGACTTGATACTTAAATACAGGGCAATCTATTACAACTGATACTCCAAGAACTGAACTAAAGTATGTGAACTGATCAAAGGGGACAAAAATATACAGATGTTCAAGTCTGAACAAAGTCAAATGGACAGAACAATGTCCTTTAACTGGTCATATTCAGGAATGAGCAAATGACAGAACAATATGGGAAAATCAATTGAATAAGTTGATACATACAATTCTAATGCAAACAGAACAAAACACTTAGATATGCAGTGATGGTAAAAAACTCAAGATTGAACTCATATATATATATATATATATATATATATATATATATATATATATATATATATATATATATATATATATATATATATCTGTACATCCTTTAGAGGATGCAGGACATCACATTTAGGTCTGATCTCGAGTTCAAGGGCAGAACAAAAATGGTCTGATATCCTAAATGATGTAGGACATCAGCTGATCTTAAATAGGCAGAACAATAATGTTCTAAAGGCTGTACCAAATAGGTGTAGTGGATAGATACTTACTAATAGAAGTACATAATATTAGTATATATGGTACATCAAATGCAGGGCAATACATGAGTATAGGACTGAATGTACTTAAGACTATGCATGATAGGATTAAAGGGAGATAAGGACAGAACAATTCAATAACAGAAGCTATAACCAGTTAATTAAATAGCCTAAGCAACAAAACTCCAAATCCTTCCTTAGCTAAACGTAACCTCACTAATGCAGGGTCAGAACATAACAAGTGGATTAAGCCAAGGATAAATATAGGCTAAGAATGACTGATACTAAGCCTAATTAAGACTAAACAATGCAAGGGGATAACATGTATATGTTTTGGACTGCACAGTCCAAAACTAAAGCTAAAAATAGTGAACTAAAACCATGTACCAAAGTCCCCATATCCATGCTAACCTACCAAACTAATCCAATATCAAAAGATAACACCAATTTGATAACTCAGGATATTGCCAACATAAAACCTAATTTAACTAAAAAGTAAACATTAAATGCTTTATGAGTCATTTCATCAAACACTTGGCGTGCGTATTCGATACAGTACGATACTCCCATGATACGCACTCCAAATGGATTCAAACTTGACCCAAGGCATTTCTAATGTAAAGGGGGATCCTAAATGAATGCATCTACACTAATAAAAGAAAATTAGAGGACTCTTACCACTTGGGAGATGGATTCCTAAGGAACAAATCCTAGATCTAGATCTCCATCAAGATCCAATAGCCAAATTGCTCCAAATGCTCCCAAGCTAGCCAATAGAGGCTTCTCATCTTCAAGGAGAAGAGGTTGCAATTGGTTTGAGGGAATTTGGACTCAATTTGGAAGATGAAGGAAATTTGGGAAAGAACAACTAATTTAGGGTTAGGGTTTTAATAAAAGGGGGAATAAGGAGAAGTTATTACTTAAATAGGTAAGGGGGAGAGCTCATATGGCCGGCCATGCTAGGTGGGCTAGGGTTTGATTAGGTGTAATGCCTAAGAGGCCCTTTCTATTTATCATGTCAAGCCTCTTTGGTAAAGGCCCAAACTAACTTAATGTTTTAGTCAATTTCTAATTAGTTCCCTAGTTATATTTGAAGCTAACTAACTTAAATAGAAATGAACCTAGGTTGTCTAATCTCACTAAGTCTTCTTTGGCCATGACTAACATCTAAGCAATATGGTTGTAAGGTTTTACCAAAATATGACACTAAAATAATTCATTAATTAAAAGATATTTAAAATAGTCAAATTTTTTAAAAATTACCAAAATACCCTTATTCTAGGATGTGGTAGTGATGAATCTACCCTCCTTAAAATAATTTTGTCCTCGAAATTAAAAGACGAAAGTAGGACAAGAATGAGAAGGATAGAAAAATCATATCTTAAGACTAAAAAAGATAAGGGTATCGCTCCCGCATCTCATCCTCCCTCTCCCAGGTTGACTCACCTGGAGAGTGATGCCTCCATGCGACAAAAGCCAAGGAAATGGTCTAATTCTGCAACACCTTCTTCCGACAATCCAGAATATCCACTGGCTGCTTTGGATAGCTGAAAGTAGGGCCCACCTCGATCTTGGAGTGATCTCGTACGTGACTGAGATCTTCTATGTACCGTCTCAACTGCGACACATGGAATACGTTATGAACTACCTCTAATGCAGGTGGCAAGCCTAGCCTATAAGCCACGACACCGACTCTCTCATGAATAATAAAAGGTCTGATGAAATGTGGGCTAAGCTTTCCACCTCTACATAAGCGTATAGTGCCCCGTGTTGGAGATATCCTCAGAAACACCAGATCTCCAACCTAGCTCAAATAAGGTCTCATACTTAAATATAACAATCAATCATAACAAACAAGATTCATAAATTCAAACTAATCCTAATCCTAAAATCTAAGTTGTACCTCAAACTCCAAAGGTCTCCGGTGGCTATCGACCCAATGCCGCTGTCTATTCTGTACCACGCGAAGTCAATCCCTGATGAGCTTCACCTTCTCGGCTGCATCCACAACCATCTTAGGTCCCAATAAAGCTCTCTCTCGAACGTTATCCTAAGACAAGGGAGTACGATATCTCTGCCTGAACAATGTCTCGAATGATGACATCTCAATACTGGCCTGAAAGCTGTTATTGTAGGTAAACTCAACCAAGTGCAAATGATCCTCCCAAGAGCCTCCAAAATCTATAACATAAGTACGTAACATATTCTCGAGAGTCGGGATAGTCCTCTTCGACTGTCCGTTTGTCTGAGGGTGGTAAGCGGTACTAAACTTGAACTGAGTACCCAAGCTAGTCTGTAGACTCTGCCAGAAGTGTGAAATGAAGCGACTATCCCGATCTGAGACTATGCTCACGGAGATTCCATGCAGTCTGATTATCTGCCTCACGTACATATATTCTAGTCTTTCTGTAGATAAATCCACCTTAAATGGCAAAAAGTGGGCTAATTTGGTCAACCTGTCTACGATGACCCAAATTGTATCTTTTCTTCCTAGTGTACGCGGCAATCCTGATACAAAATCCATAGTGATGTGCTTCCACTTCCATTCCGGAATGGACAATGGCTGCAACATCCTTCTGGCCTCTGCCTCTCTGCCTTTACCTGTTGGCAAACCAAGCATCTGGCTACGAAGCGTGCTACCTCCCGCTTCATACAATACCACCAAATATGTTCCTTCAGGTCTCTATACATCTTATTGGCACCTGAATGCATAGAATACTGAGAGCGATGAGCCTCCTGCATAACCTGCTCTTGAAGCTCTCTACTAGGCACATACAGTCTGGAATAGTGCCTCAATGCTCCATCCTCTGCGATAACAAACTCGTCCAGAAATCCTGCCCGAACCTGCTTTTTGATACTCCACAAAGCTATATCATTGAACTGAGTCAACTTGATCCTATCCATCAAGTCTGGCCAAATCTGCAGTCCCTACAACTGTATCTCAACTTCAGGTACTATCACCTCGATCTCCAAGCTCTTAATATCTACTTACAAATGATGGTCTGCTGTCAAATACATGGCTACCGGATACCTGCTCATGGCTTCGGCAACCACGTTGATCTTCCCTGGGTGATAAAGCAATGAGATGTCAAAGTCCTTCATCAACTCCAACCATCTCCTCTGCCTCATATTCAGCTCTTTTTGGATAAACACATACTTCAAGTTTTTGTGGTCCGTGAAGATCTCCACACGCTCTCCGTATAGATAGTGTTTATACAACTTAAGATGAAGATAACCGCTGCCAACTCCAAGACGTGGGTAGGGTAGTTCTTCTTATACGAACGTAACTGCCTGGAAGCATAGGCAATCACCCTCCTATTCTGCTGTAAGACACAACCCAAACCCTTTCCTGAAGTGCCGCTATAGATAGTAAATCCACATGTCCACAATAGTAAATCCACATGTCCCTGATGGCAACATCAAAACTGGAGCTGTCGTCAACCTCTTTTTCAACTTATCAAAGGTGACCTGACACTCCTCTGACCACACAAACTCTGTCCTTCCGGGTTAGCCTAGTCAATAGCTCTACAATCCGAGAAAAATATTGAACAAACCTCCTATAGTAGCCTGCCAATCCCAGAAAGCTCCAGATCTCTGCAACTGAACTAGGAGCGGTCCATACCTCAACTACCGTGATCTTCTTCTGGTCGATTAAGATCCTCTCTTCGGTCACAACATGACCTAGAAACTCAACCCGATCAAGGAAGAACTCATACTTCGAAAGCTTGCCGTAAATCTCCTCCTTCCTGAGAGTCCCTAGAACTACTCTCAGATGCTCCTCATGCTCCTATGGGGTCTTCGAATATACCAAGATATCATCAATGAATACCACCAAAAACTTGTCTAGATACTGATGGAACACCTTGTTAATCAGATTCATGAATACCGCTAGGGCATTGGTTAACCCAAACGACATCACCATAAACTCAAACTGGCCATACCGAGTCCGAAATGCTATCTTCGGAACATCCTCCTTCTTCACCTTCACCTGGTGATAGCCTGACCTCGAATCAATTTTGGAAAATACCCTCGCTCCACTCAACTGATCGAACAAATCATCGATCCTCGGCAACGGGTATTTGTTCTTGATGGTGAGGTTGTTGAGAGCCCTGTAGTCGATACACATTCGTACTGACCCATCCTTCTTCGGCACAAAAAGTACTCATGTACCCCATGGTAAAGAACTCAATTTGATGAAGTCTTTATCTTACAACTCGTCCACCTGCTTCTTCAATTCTACCAGCTCGTTGTTGTTAACTCTATAGACGTGCTAAGATATCGGCTCTGCGCCTGGCACTAAATCTATAGAGAACTCAACATCTCTGTCTGGAGGCAACTGGCAACTTCTTCAAAAAAACATCCATGAACTCAGCTATCAATAGATATGGCACACTCTGCTCTTTGACTAAAGCTCCACAGAAAACTCTGCTGCTCTGCTCCATCTTTCCTCTGGCAAACTCGAACTCTAGCTCTCCTGGCGATCTAAAAAGCACTTTGCCTCCACGATAATCTATACTGGCATGATGTCTGCTCAACCAATCCGTCCTGAGTACAATATCATAACTCGATAAAGGCAATACGAGCAAACACACATCCAGTTCTCGGTCTCCCAAAATAACTCTTCGATCCTTGCAAACATTATTGACTAGGATGATACCACCCGTCGTAATCCTGCAAGTCCTAGGCAAAGGTTCAGATACAAGATGGTGTCTAATAGCAAATGATACAGACATAAAACTATGGGAAGCCCCAGGACCAAATAAAGCAAAAGTTGGAATAGAATCGAGAAGAACGAAACCTGCTATCAGATCACCCACTGGCTTGGACTCCTCAGCTACCATGGCGAAAGCTCTCTGCTGCTGACCTCCTCTAGCCCGCTGCTGATGCTGTGCAAACCTCTGCTACTGAGTCTGTAATGGAGGTCCTTTCTGCTGGCCTGCCGGAGCTCTAGCTCCTCCTCGCTGTGCTATACGACTTGCAGCTAAGGGACAGTCCCTTAGCTGGTGCTTTGCTGATCCATATAATACACACTTGCCTAATCTCTTTCTGCAGTCGTTCCACCCATGCCCTGACTTCTTGTAGAAGGGGCAAATGGTGGCCTGCTGCTGCATCGATGCCTGTTGATGGCCCAGTTGGTATGTATGCTGTCACGCCCCCATCCCGCAGAGTCCTTTCGTCCTCGCTTTGGCTCTTTTTGGATCGTTCGTCCTCGCTAAGGCGTGATGCCGTGCAAGCCTAAGTTGCGCTTGTACAAGGCCAGGACCTGAAGCAAGACAAGATAGACAAGGTTGACAATACGCAGCGGAACGTATCGCAGATAATTGAAGCAGCAGCGGACATATTTTCAGAATACATGCATTTAACACAATGGTAACAAGAAATAATTCTCTTTATTGATTTCATTTGAACAGATTACAAGCTCTCGATTCTCTCTGATACAATGGTACATTCTCTCAGAACTTTACAGATTACAATGATCCCGTTCCCATACATTATATCCCTTTATATATAAAACCAACTCTTGCAACAGATGTCATCTCTTGGCATCTTTTCTGATTTTTGGCTTCTGAGGATGAGACACGGGCTATCACTTCGGACTATCCTTCTCGATGCATAGTGCACCTGCATGAAGACTGATGGTGGGTCAGTATATCAGCATACTAGTGAATTGTGAACAAAGAAGCTATATTTGTCTGAAACGATCACTGTTTATTTAGTGAGAAAACATTTTCTTGTGATGTGATCTTGCTACTTTTTACCTATGTCCATTTCAGGCATACAGAGTCAGTTTACATTCTTTTGAAAACGTCTTTGAAAAACTAACATTTTAATTCCATCTTAGCCGCTGTGCCTCCCACGGGTTCAGCTCGTCGCTAACCGCTGTGAATCGCATGGGTTTAGCTCGTCGCTAGCCGCTGTGACTCTCTTGGGTTCAGCTCATCGCTAACCGCTGTGACTCATATGGGTTCAGCTCGTCGCTAGCCGCTGTGACTCTCTAGGGTTCAGCCCGTCACTAAGTGGATACCCCAATGTACATGCAATATCAAATGAAACCATCATGCATCAATCGAGCAAGTCATAAACAATTCCATCTTCTTTTCAAGCAGGAAACATTTCTCTTTCTTAGCAGATAGTGTACGGATTCTCTTATAAGCATACTCAAGATTATTGTCTTGTTATTAGCAATACATTCATTCAAAAGCTCAGATTCTTATTAGGCGCAAGCGAATCATAAAATAAGACTTTGTCCACTCACCCAGATCAATCGTCTTCTGTTACAGAGCCAGCAATCCGATCTTTCTGTCTATCTAGTGCCTTCGCGGAGCGGGGTACTACATAATTACCTACCGAAAAGAAGTTTCGTCCTCGAAACTTAAGGAAAAACTTACGATATCCTTAGCAGCGATAGTCCTCATCCTTCGCCATCATCAATCTATGAAATCATAATTCAGATCATATCAAGTCTCTTGTTCAATCAAGCATTTCAATCTCAATCAATCAAATCGATAAAACATTTGCCGGCATCATAAATTTTTTTACGAACTTATTGTATGGAACGTTCATCTTATTGATGATATCAAGCAGGCAAGGAGACTTCAATCAGGAGAATATCTTTGAATTCAATCGAATCAATTGGCCAGAGGATCGTGTTGCTCTGATACCATTCTATCACGCCCCGATCCCGCAGAGTCCTTTCGTCCTCGCTTTGGCTCTTTTGGGATCGTTCGTCCTCGCTAAGGCGTGATACCGTGCAAGCCTAAGTTGCGCTTGCACAAGGCCAGGACCTGAAGCAAGACAAGATAAACAAGGTTGATAATACGCAGCAGAACGTATCGCAGATAATTGAAGCAGCAGCGGACATATTTTCAGAATACATGCATTTAACACAATGGTAACAAGAAATAATTCTCTTTATTGATTTTATTTGAACAGATTACAAGCTCTCGATTCTCTCTGATACAATGTTACATTCTCTCAGAACTTTACAGATTATAATGATCCCGTTCCCATACATTATATCCCTTTATATACAAAACCAACTCTTGCAACAGATGTCATCTCTTGGCATCTCTTCTGATTTCTGGCTCCTAAGGATGAGGCACGGGCTATCGCTTCGGACTATCCTTCTCGATGCATAGTGCACCTGCATGCAGACTGATGGTGGGTCAGTATATCAGCATACTGGTGAATTGTGAAGAAAGGAGCTACATTTGTCTGAAACGATCACTATTTATTTAGTGAGAAAATATTTTCTTGTGATGTGATCTTGCTACTTTTTACCTATGTTCATTTCAGGCATACAGAGTCAGTTTACATTCTTTTGAAAACGTCTTTGAAAAACCAACATTTTAATTCCATCTTAGCCGCTGTGCCTCCCACGGGTTCAGCTCGTCGCTAACCTCTGTGACTCGCATGGGTTCAGCTCGTCGCTAGCTGCTGTGACTTTCTTGGGTTCAGCTCGTCTCTAACCGCTGTGACTCGCATGGGTTCAGCTCATCGCTAGTCGCTGTGACTCTCTAGGGTTCAGCTCGTCACTAAGTGGATACCCCAATGCACATGCAATATTAAATGAAACCTTCATGGATCAATCGAGCAAGTCATAAACAATTCCATCTTCTTTTCAAGCAGAAAACATTTCTCTTTCTTAGTAGACAGTGTACGGATTCTCTTATAAGCATACTCATGATTACTGTCTTGTTATTAGCAATACATTCATTCAAAAGCTCAGATTCTTATTATGCGCAAGCGAATCATAAAATGAGACTTTGTCCAATCACCCAGATCAATTGTCTTCTGTTGCAGAGCCAGCAATCCGATCTTTCTGTCTATCTAGTACCTTCACAGAGCGGGGCACTACACATGCTGGAAAGGCGCACGACCTTGACCCTGATGCTGCTGGTGCTGAAATAGTCTCTGCTACTGCTGGTACTAGATGTGGGGCCTCTTGGTCGGGCCTACACTGCTATCAGCACCAAAGATATTTTGACTCCTCTTGTTCTTCAGCTCTAACTCATCCTCTGCTGCCATCGCACCCAGTAAGATTTGCTCAAAGGTGGCATCACGGTCACTCTTGGTCAGTGACTTGACCTTCTTAATCAAGCCCTTTTGAAACTTCCAAGCCTTCGCTACATCGCTCTGCCCTTCCATGAATCTATCCATACGGCAGAACACCCAGGCATACTCCTCAACTGTCTGGTTCCCCTGGACCAGACTTTCAAACTGGGTCTCTAAGGCGCTGAGAGCCACATGTAAAAAGAACTTTTCTTTGAAGATCTTCTTAAAAGCCTCCCAAGTCTGTCCCTCGATCCCGACCCTGGGATCAATGCGGTACCAAGTTAATGCAAGATCAAATATCTGACTACCTACCGCCTCAATCTGTAAGCCAGCCAGGATCTGTGCTAGTCGAAAGATCCCCTCAATGTGCTCGATCCAATCGTCAGCGTACATAATACCCTCTGTGCCATGGAAGCCCTTGGCCGTAAATTCTGAAAGTCGATAATATTCTCTGGCCTCTGATGCTGCACATGAACTACTCGTGGCTGAGCTACTGCCACCCTTTCGACTGCTGCCATAGCCACCTGGTGGGCATTATTAATGCCCTGTCTTATATCTGCTGACTGATGGTGCTGCACATCCATCATCTCCCAAAACAGCACGAACAGCTGTACTGCATCTACTGTTACTGGAGGTGGTTGGCACTACCACTTTTCTAGCTTGAGGGTATTTTGGTCATTTTCAAAATTTTAGAATTTAATTTGAATTATTATTATTATTTATAATTAATGTGATTTTTGAGTGATTTTTAGAATAATTGTTTTTGGTGTTTTAGAGACTTTGACTTATGTTGACTTTGTAGACTAACCTAGTGGCTAACCTAGGTCATGACTAAGTGATTAGGATTTGAAAACCTAGGTTGACTTAAGTTCATGAGGATTAACTCATTGGGATTAATTTGGTAAAATTAGGAGCTAGTTTGATTAAGAAATGGCTTGTGAAGTCATAAGTCATTTTATGACTAATAGGCTTAATGGCCCATAGCCCACACCCATTGAACCAAGCCCTAACCCTAAAAAATCTGACCAGCCCCTATGGTCAGCCCCCCCTATTTATATGCTCCTAAAACTAGGGTTGCCTCTTTAGAAAACTTTGCCATTTGGAAGAGGTGAGTCCCCATCTTTGTAAATCCCTAGAAAATCCATTTCTTCTCCAAATTCCTTCAAATAAATTGCAATAGAACCTAAATCCAACGTTCTTGCTGTTGGTATTGAGTTTTTACAGGGAGGAAACAATTTGGAGAACTTTTGGTAGTTTGTGGAGCTCTTCCCATTTGGGGATTTTGACCCATTGTTCACCTATAGGTATAATTCCTTCCATTACTTTTAAATTCTATAAAAATTCATTTCTAGGTTGTCCTAACCCTAACCTAACAGTAGGATAGGCTAATCCTAGAATTTGGACCCATTTCGTGTCCGTATCGGACACGTATCAATGTGTCTAGGTTAGTGTTTGACGAAATGCCTCAAAGGGCATTTCGTTCGATTTTTGTGATTGTGTTTGAATGGAAAAATCCATTTTTGTCTCGCTTATACATTTCTTGGACACTGAGCACGTATTAGCATCGCGTCGTGTCCCCACAGACACACGGACACGCTGTTTTCTCCCATGTGTGCGGGCAGGTTTTCTCCCCTGCTGCTCGGGTGCGATTTCTCTATGCACAGGGGGTTTCAACGCTTGAAACTCGACATAGGCGTTGTGTCAATGACTGACACGAGGCTCGTAAAGTTTCACGAGTCCTTGTGTCGTGTCGGACACGTTATGGGCTATGCACGTACACTGCTCTGTGCGGTCCAGTGTGTTGATTTGTGTTCTGTGTTTAATTGTTTAATTAATGCTTTTAAATAATGTTTTTAATTGTTAAATAGACCCTGGGAATGTTGTGTAATCCCTGTTACTTTATGTTACATATTAGTTTTAGATTTAATATTGTGTTTTGATTTCGAGCATAGGGTCTTTGGGTTTTCCTGATACATTGCTCTGATATTGATGATTCTAGTTTCCCAAAACCTTTAAATTCCCTAGTTGTTATGTTTTTAGTTTATTCTTGATTCCCACATGTTACATGTCACATTAGCTAAGCTATTCTTTCAGTTAAAGGATTTTGGTTGTGTGTTAGAGACTTTAGTTATTTGGTTGGTTTTATTCGAATTAGTTGAACTGGGAATGAGGTTAAAACCTGGGTTTACTTCCTTAACTGAATTATACACTGATACATTGATTTCCTTCTTTTGATTTGCATATCTGAATTTCATT
Organism: Iris pallida; assembly: GCA_029216955.1. Taxonomy (NCBI): domain Eukaryota; kingdom Viridiplantae; phylum Streptophyta; class Magnoliopsida; order Asparagales; family Iridaceae; genus Iris; species Iris pallida. The sequence continues at coordinate 822,639 of JANAVB010017195.1, read as the reverse complement.
GTTGAACTAATTGTTCATTCCTTCAATGTGGCTATAACCTGTAAACCTGAGAATGTATTCAAAACTGAGATTTAGTTCCCAGTTTTCACAAAAACCTGAGATAATGATTTGTATAGGGTGTTAACTGATTTATTGAGTGTGGGTTTTAGTTGTGTTCAGTTCTTTAAACAGAAAATTCTATAAAAAGCATCAAAGTTTGCATGAATTGTAAAAATAGCATAAAAGTTTTAGAAATTGTGAGTTAAGCATCCATACGGACTTTAAAAGTCCGTATGCTTACGTCATCCACGTCCCAGCGTTATTAACGAACGGGGGAGAGATTAGCGAATAAGGCAGACTTTTAAAGTCCGCATGCTGACGTCGGATGACGCCAGCAAGCGGACTTTTAAAGTTCGCTTGGATGGTTCGCTGGGGGGTTGGGTAATAAATAGGAGTTGTTGATGGTTATTGGTTTGGGTAAATGCCGACAGTATATACATAGAGTAAGAGAGTAAGAAGGAGAAGGAGACAGTAAGAAGGAGAAGGAGAAGGAGACAGTAAGAAGGGGAAGAAGAAGGAGAATGAGACAGTAAGAAGGAGAAGGAGGATTGTACGAAGGTAAATTTTTTTTGTATTTTTGTTTTTCATGCTATTCTAGGAACATTTGTAGAGGGGAAATTTGTAGAGGAAAAAATTGTACTGGTGAAATTTGTAGAAAAATTGGTAGAAAAATATTGTAGTGGTGAATTTTGTAAGGGAAAAATTTGTAGTGATGAAATTTGTAGAAAAAATGGTAGAAAAATATTACGAAATAATGTATAAAATTTGTAAGGGAAAAATTTGTAGAAAAATTTAGTAGAAAATTGGACAAAAATTATGAAGGAATTGTTTGGAGAAATTTGTAGAGAGAAAATTTGTACTAAAATTGTATAGGAAAAATTGTAGGGAATATTGTAGAAAATTTGTATGGGATAATTTTGAAAGAAAATTTTGTAGGAAAAATGGTAGAAATATATAACGAAATATGGTAGAAGATTTGTAGTGGTGAAATTTGTAGAAAACATTGTAGAAAAATATTACGAAATAATGTAGAAAATTTGTCATGGAAAAATTTGTAGTAAAATTTACTAGAAAATTGGACAAAAATTTTGAAGGAATTCTTTGGACCAAAATTTTGTAGAAATTTTGTAGAAAATTATTACAGTAAATATGTAGAAAATGGAATACAAATTATGTACGAAATATGACATAAATAGCAGAAAATTTGTACGTATCAATGGTAGAAAAGTATTACGAAAGATTGTAGAAAATATGTACGAGAAAATATGTAGGAAAATTGTAGAAATAGTGTAGAAATATGGTAGAAATATTTAGATATATTCGTGAAATATTGTTGATATTTTCGTGATATTTTCGTTACATATTGTAGAAAAAACTAGATATATTCTTGACATATTGTTGAAATAATTAGAAAAAAAAATAGTTAAATATTGTTTTTATTTTGTCATATTTCAGATGGGAACACAAAATGATGGACGTATTCCTGGTGGACCACCACACCGACTATTATTCAGGAGCGACATTCACACATTTCTGAGCGTGTATTCTTAGGATCGGTAATTTTTCTGCTGAATAAATTATGTCATGCCTCTTAGAATTTAAATACTGACGAATTAACCAAAAATATTTTGCAGTTATATGACTATCCAGACGTTAAGTTACGTGAGCATGGGGAATGGCGTCATGGTTGGGAGCTATCATTTCTTCAAAAACAACTGGTGGAGTCATTTAGATTTTCCTATGTCGACGCAGTTCGTATGAGACGTCACGATAGGGATCTCATTTTGAGCCTGGTCGAGCGGTGGTGGCCGGTACGGAACACTTTTTAGTTTCCCGTATGTGAGATGACTATCACCTTGGCTGACGTTGCGATGATCTTGGGGTTACCAATTAACGGTACCCCTATCTATTTTGATGAGAGTGCACATGTGGGGTACCTCATCAGAACCTATCTAGGATGTGAGCCAGCACCAAATCAAGGTAGCAGTGCTGGTATCAAGCTTACTTGGCTTCGTGCTAATTTCCAGCATATTGACCACATCGGCTCCCAGTTTGTTACTCCAAATGACGCGCGGGTATGTCAAACATATTTTGTACACTTGAATTGTAATATTCCAATTTAATGCCAACAAATGTTATTATTTTCAGGTAATATGCTGTACCAGAGCTTACTTATTAAGCCTCTGTGGGTCTATTTTATTTCCTGATGGGACGGCAAGCAAGGTTTCCGCTTACTTGCTACCTTTTTTTGCAAATTTGGACCGTCGTACAGAGTATTCCTGGGGTGCAGCAGTCTTGGCCCATCTCTACAGTTCAATGACTACTTTTGTTTCTGTTAGGGAGAGGGCAAGTTTGCATCGGGGTCTCTCCGGCTGTGTGTCTCTCATACAGGTACAATTGATAAACCGAGTAAATTTTTTACTCTTGTTGTACATTATTTTTATTGCAATTTTTTTTGATATTTACCTATGGTCGTATGATCATTTTTATATCGGTCGACCACTTAGCCGCATCCCACTAGGCCAGCGGATCATTCCGGCCGGAGTTAGATGGAACTCCGACAATGTGGATACCGCTCACAGTCTTACACGAGTGGTATCCATTTATCGAAACAATTTCGATACAATAGTTGCCCCGGAGGTGAATATCTTAGCTTTATTACATTTTACTTTTAGCTTTGTCTATACAATATGAACTATAATATTTTACTGTGACATAGGTAAACTGGACTCCACAAACGTGCCCGGAGGAGGTGATAGATAATATTGTTGAGAGTAGTAGACATAGATATTATGTCATGTACAATTCGTACATTATGTTTCATCCTGCTGATCGTGTCCTGCGATAGTTAGGGTTGAAACAAATTGTACCGTTAGACCCTCTGCCCTCTAGTATTGGAAGATCATCGCTCGGGGCCCGAATTCAACAACATTATTCAGGATGGGAGAACCGATATGTCACTCATGACGTGACCCACATGTCATCGGTTGTGGATGATGACATGGACTGTAAGTTACAAATTTTAATACTTATAGATAAGATGTAATTCAACATATCACTTCATGATCTGGTATAATAATTGCAGTTTATGGCGCATATCACTTCATGATCTGGTACGGTACTCCGCGCGTCCAGAATCGCCGATATGTCTATGAGGAGTCTCGGGTTACTCAACGAGCAATGGATGATTATAGTCATCGTATCAGGACCATGCAAGTAAATACGATGGTATGTGCATAAATCTAAATAAAATAAATAATGATATATATATGTCTGTGTGTTTGTTTGAACACCAATACATTTTCTATTTTAGCTGGATCAATGGGAAGCCGCTTCCCAGGACCCCTCAGCCGATCTATATTCGATGGTACAATCATCTACTCAAACGCTCCGTCAACCTCATATGCCCCCGGTGCTACCGTTGGAGATCCCTGAGGATCAGCCTATTGGTCATGTCCAACAGAGACATCCACGTCGTTGGAGAGAGGGTTCGACAGAGGGATCAGAGCATCCATTTGCCGGGGAGGGCTCGTCGTCGCATCCATTTGCCGGGAAGGGCTCGTCGTCGCATCCATTTGTCGGAAAGGGCTCGTCGTCGCAGCCATGTCAGCCAGAGCAGACCTGGTCGCCATGGTCTACTCGGTTCATAGAGGTTGGCCTTAGTGCATCACAACCACCGATGGATTTGATGGGAGGCCTTGAGTCGCAGGAGGCGATGACTTGGTCACAGCTTGATCGAGATCATGGGCCGTGGGGACATCCTTCGCAGCAGACCTTGCCGCCGTCAAACCCCGGTGACATCCTTCGCAGCAGACCTTATCGCCGTCTTCAGAGTCATCGTGGTGAGATCGTTTCCTTCAATGATTGCTGTGGCTTTTGGATTCCAGTTCTTTGTTAGAGCACGCAGCACTTTTTTGATCTTCTCGTGATTGCTGTAATCCTTGCCAAGAGATTGTAAAGGATTAGTTATATCAAGGAAACGAGTAAACATCTGTGTAATTGACTCACCGAGTTTCATCTTAAAAGATTCATACTCCTGTGTCAGTCTACTAATTTTGGATTCCTTTACTTGGGAAGTCCCTTCATGGGTTACCTCAAGGAGTTTCCAAATTTCGTGAGACGTCTTACAGGTTGAAACTCTGTTGAACTCGGTTTTGTCAATTGCACAGAATAGTGCATTGATAGCTCGAGCATCAAGACTAGCCTTTGCTTTTTCAACATCGGTGTACTTGTTATGAGGCTTTTCCATAAGAATGCCTTCAACCACTGTGGGTGCTGGCTTCTTATATCCATCAATGACTATTGACCATAGATCAAAGTCAAGAGACTTTAGAAAGAAAGTCATCCGTGTTTTCCAATATGTGTAATTTGTTCCATCAAATAGGGGAGGTCTATTTGTGGATTGCCCTTCACCGTTGAATATAGATTTCACGGCTGCCATATATACTCTCTAAGGTATGTTATATAAGAATATAACCTGCTCTGATACCAATTGTAGGACCGTTGAGCACCTCTAGAGGGGGGGTGAATAGAGTGCGTGTGTGCAGCAGAATATAATCACTAATTAAAAATTTAAACTATGGAAGATATGTAAGAGACAGTAAATAGAGATAGAGAATTCAAACTCAGTAACACAGCGATATATACTGGTATCCCTCTGAGAGGACTAATCCAGTCTCGAGTACTCTTGCTCGATGTTAATCCACTATGGCACAAGCTTTAACTGAGAGCATGCAGTCTCTTACAATACCGTGCTTGGTGACGAGCGCACGACCAGCTCCACACACACACCGTGCTTGGTGACGAGCGCACGACCAGCTCCACAACAAGAAAAGTTGTTGAAACTTGGAACGACCTCTTTACAACTCTTGAGTAACCAAAAGACTCTAAATCAACTCTGATAGTACTGGCTTTTGGCTAAGAGATGTATAGGTGAGATTTGAAAATCTTGGATCGTTTGAAAACACTTGAGTAATAGAGAAGAGAGAATGAAGAATGAATTGATGATTTGGAATGAAAAAGTTCTTCTCTATTTATAGGTGTTTTCTCCAACCGAACTCGGGCAGAACTCGGACAGAGTTCGGATGCAAATATCTCGCAAAGAGACGTTGCTCGCATATTTGGAGGCAACAGAAATTTGAATAACTTTTGACCAAACTCGGTCAGAGTTCGGACCGAACTCGGGCCGAACTCGGTTTCGAGTTCTGTCAGGAGATATTTAAAAATCTTTTGCAAAAATAGTTTTCAAATTTGTTTTTGGTTATTTGTAAAAACATTTTGAAAGACTATTTTCGAAATATGATTTGTAAACAAAAATACAAATGGTAAATAGGTAGGCTTTTTGGAAAGTGGACAGTTTTAACCCTAAGCCAGTATTACCATAATTGATTTCACAGAATAAATCCTAGACTCAATAAAATATAAAATACAGAATAAAATGAGAAATGAGTCTTCAGTAGATTTGATGATGTTGACGCTTTGATTGATGCGATACATCGTCCGTTGAATATGATTTCATGAATCCTGAAATGATTAGCAGTATTTTCTATATTTTATGTATTGACTAAAGTGTATGTTGATTATCGAAATCGGGTGTGACCATGGAATGGGCCAACAATCTCCCCCATTTTGATAATTGACAAACTTGAGTCTATACCAAAATATATTTATATCAAATAGAACAAAATACAAAGTACCTGAATTTTTTTTTTGGATTTTGTTTTTTTGGATTGTTGTATATGCGCGCTTTGGTATACTCTCTTTTTCTCCCCCTTTGTCAAGTAGTAAAATGAATAGGCTCCCCCGTAAATCGTGAAGCCAACAATAGACAAACCCAAGACAAAGTGAAGCAAAAAGAAATAATCACAGCATAGACATATATGGAACAACTAATATAGAATAAACCAACTCATAATAAACTGAAATAACATAGAAGTTTCCACTAGAAATCCAAAGAGTACAACTGAAAATGTCTAACTAAACAGTTTAGACACAAAAAAAAACTACTACATCAACTGCATCAACTAATCAAATCAATATCCACTAGTCCAAGGCTGAATCCACGTCACATCGTGGGGTCGTCCGCACCAGGAAGGATCATGAGGGAAGTATGCTGCAGTCGGGTCGAAGAACTGTAACACCCACTTTTCCAAAATAAGGGTAAATTTGAAATTTTGCATTTTAAATCATTAAAATATTTGATTTTAGTCATGATATGATTTTTGGTGATTTTTAGTTATTTTAAAACTATTTAATTGAGTGAAATGTGAATTGGTGTTTTGCTAGTGTAACATTAGTCATACATGACCTAGAAGACTAATCATGACCAATGAGACCTAATCATGTATTTAGGATTTCAAATTTCTACTTTTAAGCCTAGGGGTATTTTAGTCATTTTGACACTTTTGTGAAATTGTGAATTATATTAATTAAATATGTGTTAGTTAAATTGTTGAGTCTTGACCTAGAAGTTAGCCTAATCTAGATTGTTAATCATGACCCTAGAGACTAAGTTAGAAGGTTTCATTAAAGTAATGACATTAGTGAAATATCTAGATATTTGTAGATAGATATTTTAGACTAAAGTTAAAGGAGGCTACTTTGATTGTGAACCATTGATTTAGCTAGAAATTGTTGGAGGAACCATAGCCCCTCATCCTAAACCCTAACCCTAACCTAATGACAGCCATCCTATCCTTTCCCCCACTATAAAACCCCTCCCAAAATTAGGGCAAGCCTCTTTTCTTTAGGGTTCATCAAGTTTAGGAAAGAGGTAATGTTCCAACTTCACAAATTCATAGAGAATCCAAATTAGCTCCTTTTCCCTTCAAACAAATTCCTATAGTCTCTAATTAATGTTTTCCTGCTGTTGGGATTGAGTTTTGACAGGGGGCACTCATTTTGAGGAGCTTTGGTGGTTGAAAGGACCTCTTGCTTTGGTGTGTTTTTGAAGCTTGGGAAACCAATAGGTATAATCCTAATCTCAGCCCCTAAATTCCATTAAAATTCATTTTTAAGGTCCCCTAGCCCTCACCCAACTGATAGGGAAACTAACCCTAGGATTCGAGCTCGTTTCGTGTCCGTATCGGACACGTATCTGAGTATAGCACAAGGTGCTCGACGAAATGTCCAAGTGGACTGTTCGAGATAGTTTTCCAAATGTTTTTGATTGAAAACCTAGATCTAGGTGTCGTCTAGGTATTTCCAGTGTCCTAGGCTAGTTTGTGTGTCGTGTCGTGTCGTGGGGACACGCGAACCCGTGTGTGCAGCCGTGTGCGCGCGGCACTGTTCATCCCCTGCTACTCGGGGTTGATTGCGCGCAGCACACGCCACGTGGCCGCGAGATATTTGGCATACGTGTTGGGGCGTTGACCGACACGAGGCTCGTCAAATTTCACGAGTCCTCGTGTCGTATCGGACACGTTATTGGGTGTGCACGGGGAAAGGGCTGTTGTGCGCGTGTGCTGTGTGTGTGTTTTATCTGTTAAATCGATTTTTATGGTTGTTAAAATGTTGTTTAATGCTCATTAGATCCTAAAGATCATGTTTAAACCTCTGTGCACTGTGCTAATTAATTTGATTGGGGTTGAGTGATGTTTGGTTCGATTTTTGGTGAGAACAGTGTGTTCTCTGATACATTAAGATACATTGTGTTTCCAGTTTTGTTTGGACAATTAAAAACCATTTTCTGTTATGTTTTCTCTTTTAAATTGAACCCACATGTCACATTATATGTTAACATAGTCTTGGCAATCGAAAATCGAACTTGGGTTGTGTGTAGAGAAATCTGGTAAATGGGTTGAGTTCCTTATTCACTGTTTTGTGTCAAAACTGAGAATAGGATTTGTGATGATGTAAGTTATATTACTATTAATTGATTTCCCTTCCATATATTTTTCCCATGATCATTTTGTTAACTGCTATGTGTTAGACTGGATTGATTTCCATTTTCAAAAACCTGGAAATTGGTGTTGGCTAGATAAGGTTGTTCTCATTGTTGTTCCCAGTTTTTTTTTCCAACTAAAATGAAGTTCATGTTAACTGATTCTGATTCCAGATAGAAAAACTAAGTTTTAGCAATTACTTGGACCCTCTTAACACTGCTAATTACCTATAATTAGATGCCTAATAGGTTCACATATGCATATTCTAAATTGTATGTTGAATTGGACTGTTTGGGTGGCCTGTGTGATTAACAAACCTGAGATTGTTCTCAGTTTCCAACTGAGAACGAAGTCTCAGACTTCATTAATTGTTTTCCCTTCTATTTGGTTCATGATGCAATATTGTTAACTGCTAATGAGATGTGGACTGAAATTAGTTTCTCATTGTTGAAAATCTGAGATTTGTTTGAATGATTGATTCCTAAAAACTGTCAATTACATCCCAGTTCATTGCTAGTTGCATTTAAGTGATTTCCTTCCCTTGTATTAAACTGTAAACTTAGTATAGGATTTCATTCCCATTTTTTTTGTCATTCAATCTAGAAATTCCTTTTGTATAGGACTGTTCTTGATGTGTTTTTGAATGACTGTTGAACTGTTTTGGAAATTTATGTGCAACCTGGGAATTATTGCCTGGGAATGAAGTGTCCAGTTTTGAACTGAAATGGAGTTGGTTCCAGTTTCATTTTTGAACTGTGCATTTAATCTATGTAACCTGGTAGCAGTCCCCTGTTCTTGGACTGTCCTGGGTTGTTCCTTTTCCTTGTTCCTGCATAATGTGTTAAACTAGATAACATTTTGCACTAGTGTATTGATCACTAAATATCCTTCCTGTAATACATTGTTAACTGTTAACTTCTTCCTTAGGACTGAATGTATATTCACTGTAAAACTGGAAATGTTAAGTTCAAACTGAAACTGCCATCACTGTTTTCCTGCACTCCCATTTACCACTCACTGTTTCACTATTGTGCACACACACCACTACATTTCCCTTTCTCTTCTCTATGTGTTTATATATATAATAGATATATATGTAATAATGTATGTGTATATATAATGTATATATAGAATATGTGATAATGTGTATGTGTACATGATATATGTATGAAATGTGTGTGGGGTTGGATTGGGTCATAGACTATGGGATTTAGAGGCTATAGGTTATATGCCCTATATTAGATTATAACCCACATACCAATGTGTGTATGGGTAGGCTTGACATGGTGTTACCTAGACTAGTCTAGAAAGCCTAGAATAGTCTTGCTAGACATAGTTTAGACTAGATTGACCTAGAATCATGTAGAATGCATAGTAGGACTTCATTATATCATTTTAGACTTGTTGTGACTTGTGTTGCTCTGATTAGGAGCCAGACACCACTCCTCGGGCAGTACTTTTCATATTGGACATTCAGATACAGGCGAGTACATTCTCTGATCGTTTCATACTTGTCACGATTTATATTCTCGCTCTAGATTACTTTTACTTGATGCTGTCACGTTATCATTACGGATTAGTACTATACGGATCTCTTCTTGGGATGTTATCCCCCTTAGCGGGAGCATCGGATACTTTATGACATGTGTTTCATGTACATCATGTATTCTTCGCTTCTGCGTTATTCATGTACACTCATGTTCTCTCATGTTCTTACATGTACGTTCATGTACTCTCATGTTCTTTCATGTACGCTCATGTTTCCACATGTGTTTTCTGTATAACCAAAACATCATGTACGTAACGTAACTTGACTAGATCCTTGTGTATTAATTGTGGGTAGGGGTGAGTATAAATGGTCATGTGATTTACCCATCATGTTCACTCTGTTACTTTTCATGTTTTATCATGTTCGCATCAGTCTTATGGGCTGATGTCCCACATGTTCACTCATGTACATCATGTTCAACCTAAGCCAATTACATGCCATCTCGTACTCTAAATCACTAGTCACTTACTGTTCTTACTTATCATGTATATATTTCCAGTTATCAAATATCTCTCCTGTTTCATGTACATCTTCTTACAGCATTTCATGTATCTTACTCTATTGCCTGCTTTATATTTCCTGCCTTGATATGAACTGCATGAGATGTACTGTGCTCGCTCCTGTCCTGACTGGACCTGTTGAAAATATTACAGAGGATGAGGATGAGGCTCTTTACACCACCTATTACGGAGCAGGCTTAGACGACACCTGCGACCTGGCTCCTCTGGAGGACCCAGCTGCAGTTCAGGATACTACTCCCATAGTCTAGGCTAGTCAGCTAGGCTTTATCTTTCTTTTTAGCATTATTTTTGGCTTTCAGTTGTTGTTTTGAGATGTATATATTCTTTCATGTTCTGTAGTTGAGACTTGTACTTGGAATGTTTTCTGAGATGTTATCTTAGACACTAGACTCTTCTGATTATCTGTACTTCACTTTTGAGTTCTATATCATATCGTACTTTTCTTTCTTAGTTGTGATTGAGTATAAACTGCCTGGTATTATATATTGTTAGATGTTGTGACCTAGGACAGCGTTCTACCGTCGATACTGCGGCGTAGGCTGGACGTACCCACTTCTCGTGCCCTTACTCTAGGGTGCGGGTCGTGACACGTTTTTAGTGGTGGCCCATGTAGGTCGAGTTTATGTAGTGGTATTCGAACTAGAGTATCACTACAGCCTGCAGTAGGAGTAGAATATTTTGGGGTACTCAATCACAGTTAGAATTCCTTGAGAGATTTCTGGGATGTCCCTTGAGAATCTCATTCCGAACTTCTAATTTGAATTCCTTTTCTCTTGTTTGATTTAACCTTACTCCTTTATATTTGAATCTGATTTTGATGGATCGTTGTTGATTTGATTTTTTTTATCGAGATGAATTTTATGATCCGAGTTACGATATCTTCTGATAACATATGTTGACAGAAATAACATGGATGGTAAAACGTCTACTTTATTATGGAACCTAGAGTTTACCGCAGCTATATTAGCCGGCGTGGCAAGAACATAGGGACCTGACTTCGGATGTACATATCTTGATCATGAGATTGAAATTTCTCGCAGCTATACTAGTCGGCATAGCGAGGATTCTAGACGACTTGATCATAGAGATGTATACCCCAGTTATGGACCCTACCGTTCATTGCAGCCTTGCTTACTAGCGTGGCGAGGATTCTGAGTATCATGATTCTGGACAGACGCATGTGATTATCAGATTATATCTTGAAGGTTTTTAAAGTATCACCTCTTTCATTTCTCTTCTGTAAAAAAAATGTGTTTTCCATCATCAAATAACTTAGGAGTAGGGATAACTTTAGTTGACTAGTCTAATTCCTTGTAGAAATTCATTAGTTATAACTCTTTCTTAGTATGATGATTTGATGAGTTGTGATTAGGCCTTTATCTTAGGAATGATAGTATAGCCCTGGCTTTAGAGTAGGGACCCTTGTAGCTGGTTCTCTGTTGTTTATATTTACCAGTTTTTATATAGAATAATAGACTGCATTACAGCCTTGATGATTTGTTGTTTCTGTAATTTTTCCAGTTTAGCACCCCAGATTGCTTGTATGTTTTGATATCCAATGACCGTTTGGGTTTAGCATGACTAGTATACCTAGGTGAGACCTTCAACTGCCACCATATGCCATGACCCTGTATGCCATTCTTTTAAATTGTAGGATTTAGATAAGTTCTGAGACCATGATTGTTGGGGACGAGACTCTAGAAGAAGTACGACCATTTTAATTTCGAGGACGAAATTCTTTTAAGGGGGGTAGACTTGCAACACCCACTTTTCCAAAATAAGGGTAAATTTGAAATTTTGCATTTTAAATCATTAAAATATTTGATTTTAGTCATGATATGATTTTTGGTGATTTTTAGTTATTTTAAAACTATTTAATTGAGTGAAATGTGAATTGGTGTTTTGCTAGTGTAACATTAGTCATACATGACCTAGAAGACTAATCATGACCAATGAGACCTAATCATGTATTTAGGATTTCAAATTTCTACTTTTAAGCCTAGGGGTATTTTAGTCATTTTGACTCTTTTGTGAAATTGTGAATTATATTAATTAAATATGTGTTAGTTAAATTGTTGAGTCTTGACCTAGAAGTTAGCCTAATCTAGATTGTTAATCATGACCCTAGAGACTAAGTTAGAAGGTTTCATTAAAGTAATGACATTAGTGAAATATCTAGATATTTGTAGATAGATATTTTAGACTAAAGTTAAAGGAGGCTACTTTGATTGTGAACCATTGATTTAGCTAGAAATTGTTGGAGGAACCATAGCCCCTCATCCTAAACCCTAACCCTAACCTAATGACAGCCATCCTATCCTTTCCCCCACTATAAAACCCCTCCCAAAATTAGGGCAAGCCTCTTTTCTTTAGGGTTCATCAAGTTTAGGAAAGAGGTAATGTTCCAACTTCACAAATTCATAGAGAATCCAAATTAGCTCCTTTTCCCTTCAAACAAATTCCTATAGTCTCTAATTAATGTTTTCCTGCTGTTAGGATTGAGTTTTGACAGGGGGCACTCATTTTGAGGAGCTTTGGTGGTTGAAAGGACCTCTTGCTTTGGTGTGTTTTTGAAGCTTGGGAAACCAATAGGTATAATCCTAATCTCAGCCCCTAAATTCCATTAAAATTCATTTTTAAGGTCCCCTAGCCCTCACCCAACTGATAGGGAAACTAACCCTAGGATTCGAGCTCGTTTCGTGTCCGTATCGGACACGTATCTGAGTATAGCACAAGGTGCTCGACGAAATGTCCAAGTGGACTGTTCGAGATAGTTTTCCAAATGTTTTTGATTGAAAACCTAGATCTAGGTGTCGTCTAGGTATTTCCAGTGTCCTAGGCTAGTTTGTGTGTCGTGTCGTGTCGTGGGGACACGCGAACCCGTGTGTGCAGCCGTGTGCGCGCGGCACTGTTCATCCCCTGCTACTCGGGGTTGATTGCGTGCAGCACACGCCACGTGGCCGCGAGATATTTGGCATACGTGTTGGGGCGTTGACTGACACGAGGCTCGTCAAATTTCACGAGTCCTCGTGTCGTGTCGGACACGTTATTGGGTGTGCACGGGGAAAGGGCTGTTGTGCGCGTGTGCTGTGTGTGTGTTTTATCTGTTAAATCGATTTTTATGGTTGTTAAAATGTTGTTTAATGCTCATTAGATCCTAAAGATCATGTTTAAACCTCTGTGCACTGTGCTAATTAATTTGATTGGGGTTGAGTGATGTTTGGTTCGATTTTTGGTGAGAACAGTGTGTTCTCTGATACATTAAGATACATTATGTTTCCAGTTTTGTTTGGACAATTAAAAACCATTTTCTGTTATGTTTTCTCTTTTAAATTGAACCCACATGTCACATTATATGTTAACATAGTCTTGGCAATCGAAAATCGAACTTGGGTTGTGTGTAGAGAAATCTGGTAAATGGGTTGAGTTCCTTATTCACTGTTTTGTGTCAAAACTGAGAATAGGATTTGTGATGATGTAAGTTATATTACTATTAATTGATTTCCCTTCCATATATTTTTCCCATGATCATTTTGTTAACTGCTATGTGTTAGACTGGATTGATTTCCATTTTCAAAAACCTGGAAATTGGTGTTGGCTAGATAAGGTTGTTCTCATTGTTGTTCCCAGTTTTTTTTCCAACTAAAATGAAGTTCATGTTAACTGATTCTGATTCCAGATGGAAAAACTAAGTTTTAGCAATCACTTGGACCCTCTTAACACTGCTAATTACCTATAATTAGATGCCTAATAGGTTCACATATGCATATTCTAAATTGTATGTTGAATTGGACTGTTTGGGTGGCCTGTGTGATTAACAAACCTGAGATTGTTCTCAGTTTCCAACTGAGAACGAAGTCTCAGACTTCATTAATTGTTTTCCCTTCTATTTGGTTCATGATGCAATATTGTTAACTGCTAATGAGATGTGGACTGAAATTAGTTTCTCATTGTTGAAAATCTGAGATTTGTTTGAATGATTGATTCCTAAAAACTGTCAATTACATCCCAGTTCATTGCTAGTTGCATTTAAGTGATTTCCTTCCCTTGTATTAAACTGTAAACTTAGTATAGGATTTCATTCCCATTTTTCTTGTCATTCAATCTGGAAATTCCTTTTGTATAGGACTGTTCTTGATGTGTTTTTGAATGACTGTTGAACTGTTTTGGAAATTTATGTGCAACCTGGGAATTATTGCCTGGGAATGAAGTGTCCAGTTTTGAACTGAAATGGAGTTGGTTCCAGTTTCATTTTTGAACTGTGCATTTAATCTATGTAACCTGGTAGCAGTCCCCTGTTCTTGGACTGTCCTGGGTTGTTCCTTTTCCTTGTTCCTGCATAATGTGTTAAACTAGATAACATTTTGCACTAGTGTATTGATCACTAAATATCCTTCCTGTAATACATTGTTAACTGTTAACTTCTTCCTTAGGACTGAATGTATATTCACTGTAAAACTGGAAATGTTAAGTTCAAACTGAAACTGCCATCACTGTTTTCCTGCACTCCCATTTACCACTCACTGTTTCACTATTGTGCACACACACCACTACATTTCCCTTTCTCTTCTCTATGTGTTTATATATATAATAGATATATATGTAATAATGTATGTGTATATATAATGTATATATAGAATATGTGATAATGTGTACGTGTACATGATATATGTGTGAAATGTGTGTGGGGTTGGATTGGGTCATAGACTATGGGATTTAGAGGCTATAGGTTATATGCCCTATATTAGATTATAACCCACATACCAATGTGTGTATGGGTAGGCTTGACATGGTGTTACCTAGACTAGTCTAGAAAGCCTAGAATAGTCTTGCTAGACATAGTTTAGACTAGATTGACCTAGAATCATGTAGAATGCATAGTAGGACTTCATTATATCATTTTAGACTTGTTGTGACTTGTGTTGCTCTGATTAGGAGCCAGACACCACTCCTCGGGCAGTACTTTTCATATTGGACATTCAGATACAGGCGAGTACATTCTCTGATCGTTTCATACTTGTCACGATTTATATTCTCGCTCTAGATTACTTTTACTTGATGCTGTCACGTTATCATCACGGATTAGTACTATACGGATCTCTTCTTGGGATGTTATCCCCCTTAGCGGGAGCATCGGATACTTTATGACATGTGTTTCATGTACATCATGTATTCTTCGCTTCTGCGTTATTCATGTACACTCATGTTCTCTCATGTTCTTACATGTACATTCATGTACTCTCATGTTCTTTCATGTACGCTCATGTTTCCACATGTGTTTCCTGTATAACCAAAACATTATGTACGTAACGTAACTTGACTAGATCCTTGTGTATTAATTGTGGGTAGGGGTGAGTATAAATGGTCATGTGATTTACCCATCATGTTCACTCTGTTACTTTTCATGTTTTATCATGTTCGCATCAGTCTTATGGGCTGATGTCCCACATGTTCACTCATGTACATCATGTTCAACCTAAGCCAATTACATGCCATCTCGTACTCTAAATCACTAGTCACTTACTGTTCTTACTTATCATGTATATATTTCCAGTTATCAAATATCTCTCCTGTTTCATGTACATCTTCTTACAGCATTTTATGTATCTTACTCTATTGCCTGCTTTATATTTCCTGCCTTGATATGAACTGCATGAGATGTACTGTGCTCGCTCCTGTCCTGACTGGACCTGTTGAAAATATTACAGAGGATGAGGATGAGGCTCTTTACACCACCTATTACGGAGCAGGCTTAGACGATACCTGCGACCTGGCTCCTCTGGAGGACCCAGCTGCAGTTCAGGATACTACTCCTATAGTCTAGGCTAGTCAGCTAGGCTTTATCTTTCTTTTTAGCATTATTTTTGGCTTTCAGTTGTTGTTTTGAGATGTATATATTCTTTCATGTTCTGTAGTTGAGACTTGTACTTGGAATGTTTCTGAGATATTATCTTAGACACTAGACTCTTCTGATTATCTGTACTTCACTTTTGAGTTCTATATCATATCGTACTTTTCTTCCTTAGTTGTGATTGAGTATAAACTGCCTGGTATTATATATTGTTAGATGTTGTGACCTAGGACAGCGTTCTACCGCCGATACTGCGGCGTAGGCTGGACGTACCCACTTCTCGTGCCCTTACTCTAGGGTGCGGGTCGTGACAAGAACTGAAAGGTAACCTCATCAGTGAAACGAGGACCCGGAAAAGCAGGGTAAGGAAGGATGGTGACCGGATGGACTGGATCCTGAGCCAGGCTATAGTGGAGGTCAGCAATACTATTTCTCAGCACCTGGGCCTGAGAAATGTGCCGAAACTCTGAGTCCTGATGACATTGCGTAGAGACCGCAACAAAATCATCGAAGCGCTGGTAGAAAGTCGGGTCGAATACTGGGGCAGGTGCCAGAGCAGGAGGAGCATCAGCTGGAGGGACCTCAGCATCATTAGCTGGAGCAGGAGCAGCTCCAGGTGGTGCAGAAAATCAACGAGAATGAGTCAGCTCAACAGGAGGATAAGAGATGGCACACGTCGCAAGATCAATCTCAAAACGTCGAAATATAGAAGCAAGGTACATAGGATATACTAGATTCCTACCTGCATTTTTGCAGTTAAGCATCCAGGACATCATAGTTTTGGGAACGGAGAATGGAATGCCAAAGTGGATGTGATAAAGAGCAGCAAGTTCTAAAAAGGTAACTTTATCCGTAGAGCCTTTCTTCGGAAGAAGAGCAGAAAATATCATACGATGAAGCTCATAGAATGTTTGGTTCAGATGTTTGGCAAAAATTCTCCAGGGAGGAGGGTTAGGATGACAAATTAATTCCCTAAAAGAAGCCAAAGTGACATCAGCAGGGAACTGAATGTGGTAGATGTCAACTAATGCATCACCAAGATCAGGAATGTGAAAGAATTCCCTGATGTCGGTGGCGCTAAATTCTAATTCTTGTCCAGCAATGCAAGAATAGAAATTGCCGTTTGGTTTTACCTGCAGATTGCAGTAAAACATACGGACTGTATTGTCATAAGTGCTCTCTTGGACCTCGAAGAAATTGCGGTATCCAAGTTGGTCAAAAATTTGAGCATATTCAAAGAAAGTGGTAAAATTGACGAAAGCTCCAGAGCAAATACGACGACTAGAGAAAGAATCGAACCAGAGATCCGAGAAGTCTTTGTCGGGAAACAAAGTAGCATCGTACTCTTCGGGATCTCTAGGTCGTGCTGGACTAAAGAGACTGGCAGGGGTGTAGTCAGAGGAAGAGGAAGCACCTTGAGAAGAAGTTCCTTTTTGACGTTTGGGGGCCATAAAGAGAGGGAAAGAAAAAATACCTTTAAGGAAAAAGGGAAGGAGAAGGAAGATGACCGCCCACTGGAACTCGTCGAACCCTTACTAAGAAGGAGGAGGAGAGGCTTCTAGAACGAGAGGAAGGCTTTCCACGTTTTGTTGTGAAGAAAAAGTGGAAGGAAAGTTGGATTATATAGGCACTAGGGCCGGCTGTTCGGTTCTGGAAGTTACCACAGCGCCGACCGAACTCGGTCCGAATTCGGTCCGAACTCGGTCAGAGTTCGGGCCGAGTTCGGCCACTTGCATTCTCGAGATAAATAGTGCAGGCTGGTAAGTTTAAAAGTTAAATTTAATAACTTTGACTAATTTATTAAATAACGATTATTATTTCTGAGTTAACTGTAGGGGTTGTCCCAGCTAACGGAGGTTCACCGGGGAACTCTTAAATACCGCTTCGCTTCGACCGTAGCCGTGGTGACAAACATACCCTTTTTAAGTTTGTACCCAAAAATAATTTTTGTTAAAATAAAATATCAAGTCATAAATTCAATTTTAATTACCATATGCACTATGAGTCCGAGAATTCAAGAATGCCGAGCTCACGCCTCAAAATGTTAAAACGATCTTCAGCCAATGGTTTAGTGAATATATCTGCTAGTTGATGAACAATGTCAATAAATTCTAGGCAAATATCCCCGTGTTGTTGATGATCACGAAGAAAATGATGTCTAATTTCTATATGTTTTGTGCGTGAATGACAAACAGGATTCTTAGTCAGATTTATTGCACTAGTGTTGTCACAATAAATAGGAACATTTGTATAGTACAGATTGTAGTCCTCTAGGGTTTGCTTCATCCACAAAATCTGAGCACAACAACGTCCTGCGGCGATATACTCAGCCTCAGTTGTTGATAATGCTACTGAATTTTGTTTCTTGCTAAACCAAGAGACTAAGGCCTTTTCTAAGAAATGACATGTGCCACTGGTACTTTTACGGTCCACTTTACATCCAGCAAAATCTGCATCCGAGTAACCTATAAGGTCAAAGGATTTGGTTTTGGGATACCATAAGCCAACTGTAGAAGTTCCTTTAAGGTATCGGAAGATACGCTTAACGGCACTAAGATGTGATTCCTTAGGGTTTGCCTGATAACGTGCACATATGCAAATGCTAAACATAATATCAGGGCGACTAGCAGTTAAATATAATAAACTACCAATCATACCTCAATACTTACGCTGATCGATAGGTTTGCCACTTTCATCAGCATCAAGCTTTGTAGATATAGCTATAGGCGTCCCGATTGGCTTTACATTCTCGAAGTCGTACTTCTTCAGTATGTCCTTCATATACTTAGCTTGGTTGATGAATGTTCCGTTCGAGTGCTGTTTGATTTGTAGTCCTAGGAAGAAGTTCAGTTCTCCCATCATACTCATCTCAAATTCATTCTGCATACACTTGGCAAATTCTTGACAAAGTTTTTCATTAGTAGAACCAAATATAATGTCATCTACATAGATTTGCACTAGAAGTATATCATCATTCATGGATTTAATAAATAAAGTAGTATCTATCTTGCCTTTTGAAAATCCATTATCAAGTAAGAAGGCGCTTAGGCGTTCATACCAAGCACGATGTGCTTGTTTGAGTCCATAGAGTGCTTTCTTAAGCTTGAAGACGTGATCAGGTTTTTGAAAATCTTCAAAAACAGGGGGTTGTTTCATAAAAACCTCTTCTTTCAAAAATCAATTTAAAAATGCGCTTTTCACGTCCATTTAAAAAAGTTTAAAATCATTAAAACATGCAAATGCGCAAAACATGCGGATGGCTTCTAGTCTAGCAACAGGAGCATAGGTATCATCATAATCAATTCCTTTTTCTTGATTATAACCTTGTACAACTAGACGTGCTTTGTTGCGTAGAACTTGTCCATCTTCACTGAGTTTATTTTGGAACACCCATTTGGTACCAATTATCGATTGACCAATTGGTTTAGGAACAAGTTTCCAAACTTGGTTTCTCTTAAATTGATTAAGTTCCTTTTGTATGGCAGAAATCCAAAACTCATCAGAAAAAGCTTCATCAACATTCTTCGGTTCTATTTATGAAATAAATGCTACATTTGCTGCTAATTCAGAATCTTTAAGAGATGAACGTGTACTTACACCTTTGGATACATCACCTATAATGAGAGTTTATGGATGATCTGGCTTGAATCTCAATGATTCAAATCTTTGGGCCATACCCTTCACAAGGCTTTTCTCAGTTCCTGCATCTTCGAAATTTTTATCAGTCCTTGCCTCTTGGGTCAAATCTTTCTCAAAATTTTTCTTAGTCTTTTTAGGTGTATCTTCATCATCACTATCGCTAGATCTGTGACTATTCAACTCATCAAAAGTAACATTAATACTTTCTTCAACAATCATAGATCTTTTATTAAAAATTCTATATCCCTTACTCTTAGCAGCATATCCGAGAAATATCCCGTCATCTGCTTTGGAGTCAAACTTTCCCAAGTTATCCTTGGTGTTCAGGATAAAACAGCGACAACCAAAAACTTTAAAATAAGAAATGTTTGGAATTCTTCCAAACCAAAGCTCATATGGTATTTTCTTCGAGATTGGTCGAATTAACACCCTGTTTAAAATATGACAGGCTGTACTAACAGCTTCTGCCCAAAAGTATTTAGGAAGATTATACTGATTCAGCATGACTCTAGCCATTTCGCTTAGTGTACGGTTCTTCCGCTCCACAACACCATTCTGTTGGGGAGTTCTAGGACAAGAAAATTCGTGGTAATATCCACTATCATCACAAAACTTTTTGAAGTCAAAATTTTTGAATTCGCCACCATGATCACTTCGGATACGAGTAATCATGAAGTCTTTTTCGTTTTGTACCTTTTTACAAAATATCTGAAATTCAAAAGTAGCATCACTTTTGTTTGATAAAAAGTAAACCCAAGTAAATCGAGAGAAATCATCAACAATAACAAAAGCATAGAGCTTACCGCCAAGACTAGCGACTCTACTAGGACCAAATAAATCCATATGAATCAACTGCAAAGGTCTCGAAGTACTTACATCGTTGATGGATTTAAAAGTAGACCTATGTGCTTTGTTCTTTTCACAGTCTGCACATACCAGATCTTCTTGAATGGAATTTCAGGGAGTCCTTTTTACCAATTTCTTTGTATTCAGACGTGAGATAGTATCCATGTTTGCATGTCCTAGTCTCATGTGCCATAGCCAGCTTTCATCTTGATTGGCTACTAGGCACCTTCCTGCATTATTAGTATTCTCCAAAAAGAAAACATAAATGTTGTCTTCTCTAATCCCTTTATATACGGGATCACCAGATGACATATCATATATGGTACATTTATCTTTCATAAAATTGATACCATAACCATTATCTGCCAAATGGCTTATGCTTAATAGGTTATGTTTTAATTCAGTTACTAGACAAACATCCTTTATTATTGGATAAGGAGAAATACCTACATTACCATTACCTATTATATCACCTCTTAAGTTGTTTCCGAAGGAGACGTATCCTTCTTTCTTCATCGATAGCATAGCGAATAAGGATGCATCACCAGTCATGTGTCGCAAACATCCGCTATCGAGAATCTATTTGCTTTTAGCATGAGAGGGTTGAGGGTCCACCTACAAGACAAGTAGATGAATCCTTTGGTACCCATTTTCTGAAGGGTCCACACAGATTAGCTTTAGGTCTCCAGACTAAAGTATGGTTGTTAACAAGCTTTCTTGTAAGACAATATTGTGATATGTGTCCGTGCGTACCACAATATGTCCAAGTCAGTTTAGTAGTAGAAAATGTATTTGTAAGCTTGTTTTGTTTGGAGAACCTATAAGTGAAAGCATGATGGTGTTCGTGTTTCTTCTGTGCTTTCTTGTGTTTAGTCCTTCTAGGTGTATGCTTCACATTAGGACTAATCTTAGGCTGTATCACAGGTATTGCCTGTTTGCCTAACTTGATTTCTAACTTTTTAGAAATCGCAATAGACTCTTCGTATCTAGCAGTCATATCAAGGAGTCTTTGTTCAGTTACTAGGTGCATCTTCTTCTCTATGTCATAAAGCTTTTGAACTTTAACATAGTCCCTTTCTTTCTTTTCAATATTGAGGATAGCCTCATGATAGTCTGCTTTAAGTTTGGCTATCTCTTCCGTGTTACCGGTAGTAGATGTCTCTTTGATATCTTCAATTAGATTAGACAGTCTAGCTATCTCGGTTGTGTGTGCCTTAATCTCTTTTCGAGATTGCTTATACTTGTCGAGCACAGTTTTGTGATCTTCAAGTAGTTCGCTAAAGGCATTTTCTAGTTCATCGAAAGTAAAATCTCAAACAAAGGATTAGATGATACCTTTTCAAAAGCCATGAGACAAACATTTGTATTGCTGCAGGGTCTGTCTTCTTCTTCTGAATCACTGGCATCGCTTTCGTGCCAGATGCTTGCGTTCACATACTTTCGACCAGATGTAGCTTTTCTGCTTGATCTTGATCTATCGTATGGACTGCTTTTCTTGGTGGTTGGACAGTCCTTCTTCATATGCCCTGATTTCTTGCATCCAAAGCATATAGTTTCATCTTCGTTGCTTTCTTGGACGTCTTTCTTCTTTCTGCTTGTGAACTTTAGATATTTCTTGAAGTTCCTCACAAGTAGGGCTCTTTCATCACCATTTGACGATTCTTCATCGGAATCGTTGTATGTTGAATTTCTTGCTTAGGCTTTGAAGGCAATAGTTTTCTTCTTTGGTGTTGCTTCTTCAAAATCTTGCAAGTCGAGTTCATGGGTCATGAGTTTGCCCATCAGTGTCTTCAGAGTCATCGTGGTGAGATCGTTTCCTTCAATGATTGCTGTGGCTTTTGGATTCCAGTTCTTTGTTAGAGCCCGCAGTACTTTTCTGATCTTCTCATGATTGCTGTAATCCTTGCCAAGAGATTGTAAAGGATTAGTTATATCAAGGAAACGAGTAAACATCTGTGTAATTGACTCACCGAGTTTTATCTTAAAAGATTCATACTCCTGTGTCAGTCTACTAATTTTGGATTCCTTTACTTGGGAAGTCCCTTTATGGGTTACCTCAAGAAGTTTCCAAATTTCGTGAGACGTCTTACAGGTTGAAACTCTGTTGAACTCGGTTTTGTCAATTGCACAGAATAGTACATTGATGGCTCGAGCATCAAGACTAGCCTTTGCTTTTTCAGCATCGGTGTACTTGTCCTGAGGCTTTTCCATAAGAATGCCTTCAACCACTGTGGGTGCTGGCTTCTTATATCCATCAATGACTATTGACCATAGATCAAAGTCAAGAGACTTTAGAAAGAAAGTCATCCGTGTTTTCCAATATGTGTAATTTGTTCCATCAAATAGGGGAGGTCTATTTGTGGATTGCCCTTCACCATTGAATATAGATTTCACGGCTGCCATATATACTCTCTAAGGTATGTTATATAAGAATATAACCTGCTCTGATACCAATTGTAGGACCGTTGAGCACCTCTAGAGGGGGGGTAAATAGAGTGCGTGTGTGCAGCGGAATATAATCACCAATTAAAAATTTAAACTATGGCAGATATGTAAGAGACAGTAAATAGAGATAGAGAATTCAAACTCAGTAACATAACTAATCCAGTCTCGAGTACTCTTGCTCGATGTTAATCCACTATGGCACAAGCTTTAACTGAGAGCTTGCAGTCTCTTACAACACCGTGCTTGGTGACGAGCGTACGACCATCTCCACACACACACCGTACTTGGTGACGAGCGCACGACCAGCTCCACAATAAGAAAAGTTGTTGAAACTTGGAACGACCTCTTTACAACTCTTGAGTAACCAAAAGACTCTAAATCAACTCTGATAGTACTGGCTTTTGGCTAAGAGATGTATAGGTGAGATTTGAAAATCTTGGATCGTTTGAAAATACTTGAGTAATAGAGAAGAGAGAATGAAGAATGAATTGATGATTTGGAATGAAAAAGTTCTTCTCTATTTATAGGTGTTTTCTCCAACCGAACTCGGGCAGAACTCGGACAGAGTTCGGATGCAAATATCTCGTAAAGAGACGTTGCTCGCATATTTGGAGGCAACAGAAATTTGAATAACTTTTGACCGAACTCGGTCAGAGTTCGGACCGAACTTGGGCCGAACTCGGTTTCGAGTTCTGTCAGGAGATATTTAAAAATCTTTTGCAAAAACAGTTTTCAAATTTGTTTTTGGTTATTTGTAAAAACATTTCGAAAGACTATTTTCGAAATATGATTTGTAAACGAAAATATAAATGGTAAATAGGTAGGCTTTTTGGAAAGTGGACAGTTTTAACCCTAAGCCAGTATTACCATAATTGATTTCACAAAATAAATCCTAGACTCAATAAAATATAAAATACAGAATAAAATGAGAAATGAGTCTTCAGTAGATTTGATGATGTTGACGCTTTGATTGATGCGATACATCGTCCGTTGAATATGATTTCATGAATCCTGAAATGATTAGCAGTATTTTCTATATTTTGTGTATTGACTAAAGTGTATGTTGATTATCGAAATCGGGTGTGACCATGGAATGGGCCAACAAATAGTGCGTATCCAGGTTTTTAGCAATTTGTCTATGTTTTTCATGCATAGTTATGATTTTAGCTCTAATGCCATCAAGCAATGTGGTGATTGGTTTATCACGCAAATTCTTAATCCAATTATTAAAACTCTTTGCAATGTTAGATGTGTTAATATCTAGTCTAGGACATGGTGCATAAGCAGTAATCCAATGTGAAAAGTTACGATTTTCATCGTTTGTCCCAATAATCCAATTAAAAACATCAATATTAGCAGATTTAATCTTTTCAAACCATTCTGTCGCATCAACATCATTATAAGATCGGGCAAGTTTATCTAACCATACTTGATATTGTCGTGTACTATTACATTGACTTCTCATATTTTGTTTAAAATGTTGAATACAAAAAAATGTGGAGAGCTAGGAAATATATCATGTATTCCACGAATAAACCTTTTTGCTTATCAAATATAAAGGAGATACCATCCCACCGATCAAAACAAGTTTCAAATGAAGATTTTAAACATTGTAAAAACCATGTCCATGATTCAGTATTCTTATTTTCAGCAACACAATAAGAAATTGGATATAATTGATAGTTAGGATCATGAGCACATGCGACAAATAAATTACCTTGAAATTTAGATATAAGAAAAGTTGCATCAACACTAATAACGGGTAAGCAACCTTGTAAAAAACTATCTATGCATGCCTTCCAACAAACAAATATTCTTTGAAAAATATTATTTCCTACGGTTTTTAAAAAACACTTCGTTCTAGGATTTGTTTCCATAATTGTAAAAGCGTATTTTTCAAGACTACCATATGCATCAATATAACTACCATTAATTTTGAATAATGCAAGTTCTTTTGCTCTCCAAGCTTTTGAATACGTAACGCTTACTCAAAATTGTCTAAGAATATCCTTTACAATATTAGAAGCTCTATAAGAATTATTATCTCTAATTTTACCTATTATTTTATCACAAATCCATGCAGCAGTAGCTTGTTGATGTTGTCCTTGCGATAACATACCTGTGCAAGAATGTTGTGATACAAGTGTCTCAATTAAAAAAGTGTCACTTTCATCAACAGCTTTAGCGTATACTCTCCAAGAACAATCTGGAGATTTGCATTTGTATACTATTCTTTTGGAATTGTTATGGTTACTTTTAACACTAAAATTATGACGAATTGCAAGATCTCGAACAAAATTTCTAAATTCATAAGAGGAAGAAAACTCTCTATGCAAAAATAATTCAGGAGTACTACCTTGTGAAGGATCATCGTCTGCTTGTAAATAATAGTCTAAATCTTCTACTAAGTCTCCACTATCATCACTATTTTCATTATCAACATTTATTTGGTTCGAAGTACTAGCTCCAGAAAGTAAATTTTGGTTATTAAAAACAGGTACAATAGTATGAGTAATATGTGTGCTAATATTTGCCAATGTTGCAGTTATATATATTTTTAAACAAGATGCATCTAAATTATTTTGAATAATAAATCTCCAAGATTCTTCACTATCTATTACTAAATAAGTATCGGTAAAAAAAAATGTATTACAAAAGAATAGTTAATAGAATAACGTTCTATAATAATATTTCTTATATTTTCAAATGAAATACTTTGATAAGTAGAAATAAGATTAGTTGTGCCTCCTTCGTACGATAATCCGTTTAGAGCACCTCCAAGATAGCAGATTAATGTTAGTGTTTGATCCATAATTTTTTTGATATAAAAAGTAGACTATAAATTTTAGAAATATTCAAGTTGGAAAAAGTAGCTCAGATTGGAAGTAGGTTGCTGTTGTAGAAAACTGGAAGTAGGCTGCTGTTGTAGAAAACTGGAAGTAGACTGAAGTAGACTGATGTTATAGAAAACTGGAAGTAGGCTGCTGGAAGAAGTAGCTCAGATTGGAGTAGACTGCGGGATAAAACTTGTAAAATAAATTTTGAAGGATGATATTTGGAAGATGAATGAAAGGATGGATATAGAAGGAGTTTATATAGGATTTTATAAAAAATAGCCGTTGGGAAATAATAGCCGTTGCATATAGCCGTTGTAAAAGAGACACTGTCCCAGCGAGCATATAGCCGTTGTAATCCCAGCGAGCAACCATCCAAGCGGACTTTAAAAGTCCGCTTGCTGGCGTCATCCGACGTCATCATGCGGACCTATGGGGTTCAAATGATAGAATCTTCCTACTCAGAGGTGTTATGGACGTGGTAGGAATGATCCTGGGGGATACGCAGAACTACTCAGAGGTAATGTGGACGTGGAAGTTCTGCGATCAATGTACGACAATACATGAGGTTGTCTGTACAGGATGTTTACTCAGAGGTAATGTGGACGTGGTAAACATGAAGGATAGCGTAGTCTTATCACTACACCAAAACAAGAAATTTGTAACACTTAAAATTTTAAAATTGTAACGGTTAATACCGTTACAAGTTAGTAACGTTAATTACCGTGACAATAATTAAATAACCGTTACAAAAATATTAGTTTTATTTTTTTTGTTTAGTTTATTTTTAGTAATGGATATAAGTGTGACAAAGAAAAAAAATCTTACGAAAATTTGAGATTCCCTCCTCGAAAATTTTACATCCCTCCTGTATTTCCAACTCTTCTTAAAAGTGTGATACGAAAGTAGAAGTCAGAGCCAAAGATACTCTTTCCTCACTTTCCGCAACCATTCCGAGCCTCCGCCACAACCACCACCCTCATCGACGGGATCACCACTGCCACAACACCGTCACCATTTCTATGGAGGAAAAAACAGTCAGACATGAAGCCGTACAAACTTTCTCTCAAATCCCCCAATTTCTCGGTCATGAGACATTCCTCATGCGGCTCGGTCATGAGACGTCCTTCATGCGGCTCGGTCATGAGACATTCTTCATGCGGCACAGAACCCAGGAAGCTTCATGCGACTCAAAATCAGACGAGCTTTATGCGGCTTAAGAGTATCATGCGGCTCAAAAGTCACCAACATGGACATGCGGCTCAACGCACATAGGCAGCTCGAGTAAACTCCATGCGGCCCAGAGAGAGAGGCCACGTGGTCTTCAAAAACAGCTGTGCCCAACGTGTGGACGCATTTAATGCTCTGACGGCTGACAGACCTGATAAGTGATAGACCTGACATAAAGTTGTCATAACGATTGACACGAAAAGCAGTACTTCGGGAATCTTCAAAGTGGCACTGTCTACCAAAGTTTTGAGGCGAGCTTATGCGGCCAAGAATAAACGAGTTCCTGCGGCTCAATACAACGCTAGCTTATGCGGCTCGTAGAGATTATGCACATGCGGCTCATTGAGAGTTCATCCCCTACGGCTCGATGAGGCATTGTCCTATGCGGCTCACGAAGAGTATCTCCCTGCGGTTCAAGTGTTGCCCATCCTATGCGGCTCTGGCAGGACCCACAATCTAAAACACGTGGCATCGGATCAATCAAGGATTTAACCGAATCCCAACAAGTATATTTGACATCATCGTCATAATTACTAAGATCAGGGCATATCATTTATTATCAAGCCAATGGGACACGTGACGAGCAATCGGGCATTGGTATAATCAATTATGAAGATTTAAAGCAATCAACATTAATTGCTCACAAGATTCGGTGCTATCCTCATTAATGGCCGAGATTCATTATAATCAGGACCAAGGGTTCAGATAGATTGAAGGAGCGCCGACATTCCAAAACAATGATCATTAGCAAACCCTAATGATCATACCCCACTCTTATAAATAGCCAGCATCATTTCTTTGCACAAAAGGTCGGCAACAAAAAGAATAAAAAAAGAGAAGAGAGAGATATACACAGAGAGAGCTCCCCCTTTTCTTGATACTCACAGAGAGAGAGAAGCCAGGAGAGCAACCCGAGGAGAGTAAGAAGAGCCTTTCTTCGTCAACGCCGAGCAGATCTTCCCCGAGCCAAGGCTGCATACCGATCGTCCAAGGAGTAAGGCAGAGCGGCCGTCGCTTTCCCGAGCCTCTATCGTCACCCCCCAGAATCAAAAATAAACAATCGTACTTAGTCTGCTGTACCTAGGTTTTCGTCCCTAGGCTTTCTTTGTACGAGCGAGTTTGTATTGTGAGTCTAAGTTCAGTCCTCCGATAATTGTTCTGTTCTTTTACAATCAATGGCAAACACAGGCGACGATCGACATCATCTCCACCTTCACAGGATTTTTTATGGAACATGTGTCGTGCCTACAAAACTTGGAGACCAACGCACTAGTTGGTCTCGCTGCTTCACTGGCTGCCCCCGTTGGATCCCAATATACCATTACAGTGATGGGACAGGAGCTAGTCTGTCCAAAGAACACTCTACGCATATGTCAAAGCTACTCGCTACAAGTAGATATTGACACTCAAGATTGGCAATTTCTATTTATAGACTATATAGTCTACAGGCTGCATGAAGACCCAAAGAAAGCAGCTTCCGTCAGAAGATGCTCACTTCGATTCTTCTGACATAACCACCGAAATGCTATATCGTCGTCCATACGACGGACTCCTCCTACGGTGTTTGTCTCAGACAGAGGCACAAGACACACTCCGAGAGGCACATAATGGGGCCTTCGGAGCCCATCTGCCTGGTCCCAAGCTACAAGACCGACTATGCCGTATAGGCTATTATTGGTCCACCATGATGGCAGATGTCATAGAATATACAAAGAGGTACCGGGCGGGTCAGTTTCATGATGACTTATCCATCGACCTTCGGAATATCTACACCCTACGGTAGCCTCTTGGCCATTCGAGACATGGGCAATGGACATTGTTGGATCAATCAGCCCGCCCTCCTCCAAAGGACACATGTTCATCCTCGCCATCATGGACTATTTCTCCAAATAGGCAGAAGCAGTACCATTAATAGAAGTAAAAACATCCAACGTGATCAGCTTTATCAAGCACCACGTCATTTACTGCTTCGAAGTTCCTAGGAGGATTGTCCACAACAATGGCCCCCAATTTGTAAGCCATGCGTTCCAACAATTTTGTGACAAGAACCGGATTCAGAATATGGCGTCAACGGCTTACAACCATGCAGCTAATGGAATAGTCGAGGTATTCAACAAGACCATCATTAAGCTGCTCAAGAAAGTCATCTCTTTTAACAAACGCGACTGTAATAAGAAGTTAGAAGAATGTCTATGGTCTTACCGTACGACAGTTCGCACACCCACAGGCAGCACACCATTCTCCCTTGTCTATGGAAGCGAGGTAGTCCTTTCCCTGGAGATCCAAATCCTATCCTTATGGGTAGCCATCACTAACCAGTTGACTGAAGAAGACAAATACTATCGACTGCTACAAGAGTTAGAGGCGCTAGACGAAAAATGCCTGCTAGCGCAGCAAAGAATCGAGCTTTATCAGGCTCGTATCTCTAGTTGTGAGCACCCTGAATTTCGGGTTGAAATTTTTTCATTTTTATTTTGTTTTTCTGATTATTTGGTTTTGATAAATATTTCATTTTATTTATCTATCTGTAAGTGTACTTTTTCATGCCATTGATATTTGGAGTATCAGGGATGTTCAACTCTGGAAATCTTCTTCACGAGTTTTGGAGTGGACACGATTACCTTCATGACGGTATATGGTGTCCCACCTAAACTTGTTCCCTTGTGCTCTTTCTGCTTCGCTGAACTTCGGGTCAATTTAGACCATTTAGTTATTATTTATTTTCCCACTCTTTTCCTTGATCCTTTTCAGTGCGTTACCATGACTTTTAATTTGGGAGCGCAAGACCAATCAGTTTCTTGAAACCAACTCCTCATTGATGATCTACTCGAGACGCTCGTCACCCATAACCTTCGTGTCCCACTCAGACATGTCATTTTGTGCTCTATTTGATTCGCACAACTTTTCCGACGCGTGATCCGATTTTATTTCACTCCGCGGCGTCACATTCATCTTCCAACTTGATTTGTGGGTCCCCTGTCGACCAAAACCTGTCCGCCCCAACTATGGACATGGCCCACTTTGAGCCTACTATCCGTCCGCCACTTGTGTCCCATTTACTGGAATTCCTATGTGCTACTTATTCACTCATGATCATCAACGTCTTTTTTTAATTCAATTTTTGCATAATGTCCGATTTTCGTCCAATCCGGCTCCACCGAGTCCAGTCCAGCTCAGTGTTGCCCTCCATCATGACACCCTCATAATTTTTGCCCAAAAATATCAAGCACTCATTTTTACCTGTTTTTAATATTTAATGGAAATTTTATTGATTTAATCCTATAGGAATAACATATTTTTCCTACAATTAAATCCTAGCCTTTGGAATCCTCCAAATAAATCCTAACCAATAAATTCCTACCATGACAAACTCCACACTCTCACAACTCACAGCCGGCCCTAACTCCCAAAATTTCTTTTCTCTCTCTCTTCTTCCTTTACATTATTATCTCTCTCTCTCTTTCCTAATAAATTCCTACTACACAACCACAACAACAAAAACACACAACAGCACCTACACTCTCACTTCCCATGCAACCCGACCTCACCTCCCTCTTCTCCTCCCAGGCTAGGCCGACCACACCCCCTGGCCGACCTCGTCGTCGGCCACCACCACCGTCGACTCCACTCTTCCACAACCTCCTTCCTCCTCCATCTCATCAAAACTCGACCACCACCAACAACCACCCGAGAACCACCATCCTCCCTCCGACCAACCGCCGCACCACCACACCGCCGTGCCCGCCGCCGCCCCTCGCCGCACCTCCGCGCGCAGCCCCGCACAGGCGGAGGACAGCAGCAAGCGACAGCAGTTGCGGCACAAAGTCTGCCGGCATGGGCGCGTGTAAGCGGCCACCGTCGGCACCACCGCCGCCATGGTCGTCGTGGCCGACCCCTAGGTGGCTGGGCGCACACTAGGTCGTCCTCCCATGGTGGCCAACGTCCTCCGGGATGCGCCGTCGAGGCGATTCGTGCGTTTTGTACGACGTCCTGTCGTGACGAGCTCGAAAACGACGCTGAAATTGTGCCCCGTCGTAGCGACTTCGTGCACGTTTTCCCGGAGATCCGACCGTTGGATCGGCGATTTCTTTGCTCCGTCGTAATCTCGGTATATCCACCTTCATCCCTGTCAATTTTCGTCCGTTAATTTTATCGTTTGATACATGAAAACCGGCCACCAAGTTGACCGTTTAAATTGTATTAAATTTGGACAGTTTCGCGGGGCCAACTTCGTCAGCTTGTATCTCCTCCACCGCAGCTCCTTTTGGCATGCTACCAGTTCCTATGCGAAGCTGGTATAACCCTCTTACTACCCCTCCAGTTTCGTTTCATTGTGAGCTTGTTTGATTGGTTGAATTCGACGCCAAAGTTGGCCGTCCGAATTCGTAATTTCCAATTTGTAAAATTCTATTTTTGAACAAGGGACTCCAGATTTCATTTCTGACACCACCATTAGGTTCGTGGCATCGTTCTGGCATGTTTTCATATAAAATTTGTTAGATTTGGAGAACGTGGACCCGGGCACGTTTTTCGGTGCAAAGTGGGTCCCACATTCTGGGTCAACGGGACTTTTTGACGCCGGCTCATCGGAATCCAATTCTGGATATACCGATGAGTTCGTATCGTCATTGTGGACTCGTTGACATATAATTTGCTAGGTTTTGGTGGACATTGGGTCCGGCACGCATTTCGGTACAAGTCGGATACCAATATCCGGGTCAACGGGTCATTTTGAGATCGGCTCATCGGAATCCAATTCTGGAGATACCGTTGAGTTCGTATCATCATTCTGGACTCATTGACAGGTAGTTTGCTGAGTTTTGAGAACTTTGGCTCCGACACGCACTTCCGTGCAAACCGGAATTCCAAGTTCTGGTCAACGGGCCAAATTGAGATCGGGTCAACGGAATCCAATTCTGGAGATACCGTTGGGTTCGTATCGACATTCTGGTTTCGTGGATATATAATTTGCTATATTTTATAGACTGGTTTTCTTGCACGTTTTTCAGTGCAAAACGGCTCCGACACGGACACCGTTTTGACCCGAAATTACCTTTTTGCCCTTGTGTCCAAATTGGACCGTTGGGTAGGCTATCCTAGCTAATTTGACCATTCTGGACACGTTGGCGATGTTCATTTCATCGTCCGACAATGTTTGTTGATAATTTCTCTGAGTTTAACCTTTTTATAATTAATTAATAATTAATTCTTATAATGTTCGTATTTCGAGATTAGTACAACGAAACTGAGCTCAGTCAATTCCAGTGATCTCACATCGCTGAAATTGACAAGTTGGATACGTGGATCACTATAATAAGATTATCAACCTTACCGATAATCTTCTTATCTCGATTTGCGTGTCGTAAGTTTCGACGTACAAATAACGAAGTACACTTTATATTAGATTAGATTTACCCTGTTTGACCAGAGTTGACCAGTTGACCCAAAGTCAACTATAAGTCAACGCTTGACCTAGTTTGACTAAATTATTGACCGGAGTTGACCTAGAGTTAATTTGACTTAGAAGAACCTAGAATAATATAGATTGCCTGTAGGGATTTATTTATTTTCAACTTGAACACCTTGTAACCTGTGTTGCTTTAAATAGGACTCTGTGGCTTCAGTGGGACCTCCTATACTTAACAGCTGTTCAGGTTATCGAGGCGAGTACATTCTCTGTTTATTTCATATCCTGCTTAGAATTATTTCCTGCAGTAGATTACTTTACTTGTACTGTCACGTTGGTCACACGGATTGGTACTATATGGATCCCTTCTTGAGATGTTATCCTTAGGGAGCATCGGGTACTCTATGTTTTGTGCGTTTCACTTGCATGGTGTATCACTATGCTTCGTTGATTCTTCGATCACTTGTGACATATACTCTTATGATCACAAAGTCATCCTGGAATCCTTATCCCATTTATGGGTCTACTATGTATCATCTTCGGGGTCTATCACCTTCGGGGTCTATCACCTTCGGGGTCTATCACCTTCGGGGTCTGAACATAGTATCATAACATAACCTGGCTGGATCCTTGTGTATTGATTGGGGGTACGGGGGAGTAGAATTTGGACATGTGAATAATACACCAGTAGTTTCTTATCAGAATCATTCCTTAGTGTCTTATCAGAATCATCCCAGGCCATTTACATGTTCATATTGTACTCTGACTCACTAGTCACATGCTAGTTCTTTATGTATAGTAGATATTTCTATTACAGTTATCTCTCTGTTTACATACTATTTTCTTTCAGTACCTGTATCTTACTTTACTGCATGATTATATTTTCTAACCTGCTATGATCTGTTGAGATGTACTGTACTCGCTCCAGTCCTGACTGGACCTGTTGATAAATTTTACAGATAGCCTGGAGGTGCCTGCTAGCCTAGAGGAGACACATTAGAGGTTGTTTAGGTAGTTATTTCATTTCTGTCTGGAGTTGTATTTACTTTGTGGATTACTGTATTTTTATTTGAGTTTTAAGATGTACTTCTGGGTTCATGTATCTTAGACACTTAGACTTCTATCTCCTGTATTTATTTTGGATTTCATGTTTTATCTATCCTTATCATGCTCTATCCTAGATGTGATTGAGACTGTATCTGCTATGTCACCCCCATTCGGGGAGTATATATACTGCTTGGCATTATAATGTTAGATGTTGTGACCTAGGACAGCGTTCTACCGCCGACACTGCGGCGTAGGCTGGGCGTCGTTACGTTCTCGTGCCCTAACTCTAGGGTGCGGGTCGTGACACTAGTACCTTAACAAAAAGGTACGTGAAAGAACATTCCAAGTGGGCGGCCTCGTCTTCGCAGTCCGAAGACCGATGGTGATGACTCACAAAACGGCAGGAAAGTTCGAGCCTAAGTGGGAGGGACCGTTCGTTATAGAGATGGTCTACTCTAATGGTGCCAACCGACTGTCAAAACCTAATGGCGACTTGCTAATTGTAACATCCCAGTCCCAAAATACACAGGACAAAGTAGGTAAATATGACAGCTGCACATGTACCAAGAATACTCCAATATATTGAATTCTCATATATGCACATAAGCTGTAAATAAAATAATTACAGGCCAGAATTATATAATCTAATCTCATCAGAGCTCAACACCGAAGATAATAGAGTCCAAATAATAAATAAGTGTTTCAAAAGATAGCCGGCTGAATAATGTCCACTAACATCTCAAATAAGGAATAGACTAGAAATCAGTAGGAACTGCCTCGTCATCGATGTAGGATGGATCCAGAGCCGCTCTGTGCTCCTGCGGAAAGTCGTCTAATCCTGGAGAGATAACCAGGTCCTCAGAGGGACGTAGCAAGATATAAGAAAACAACATGCTATATAAACTGTGATAATATAATAAAAAGAATGGGCGCATACAATAGGGTACCTACCAATACTACAGTGATAATGCAGTTAAGAATAGACCTTCAACACATGGGTATCTGGATCAGGAGCAGGTAACTCAGGTATGGCCCCATCAGGATACCAGGGACCTCAAAGCATAACATTCCTCGAATGTCAAAGGCCAGCAGGATCAGTAATAGGAAAGTGCATAAAGGACCCATACGTTAAGGAAACTGTTCTTCCCACCTAATTCCTAATAGGGTCACATACGTGACTCATGAAACCTCTAGTAACTGCTAAGTCTACTAGCATGCAATACTATTGGCAGTTACTCCTATCCGTCGCACGTCTCATACGTATCGGTGGCCAGCCGACTACGCGAGCACATGTCCTACATATGACTCACAACTCATGGTAAAGCAAGTGTCAAGGCCGTATGAGATATGCCGATACCTCATCAATAAAAGGGTGGTCACTAGACTAAGTTAATGCAAGAAAAATAAATAAAAGCGAGAAAACGACCGATAGAGTCGTCTGCACCCAAGTGTGACTTGGACGCACAATTTTATAATATTAACAAATAAGAAATACTAAAAATAATATCTGAAAATAAGAATACATAAATCACAGAGTAAGGTGGCAAGGTATCTTGCCTGATGGTGCAAAGTGGCAAGTCCAGGAAATCACAATATCAGCCAAGAAATGTCACAATCTCTAAACAAGTTCGGACACTGAAACAAACATAAAAAACGTACTCAGTATATAAGATATACCTAAGAAATGTCGGTCCAAAAGTCTAATTCTGGAACAGGGACAAAATCATAATTTTGGGTCAAAACGATATCCGCCGTTGGACCCGCTTTGCTCCGAAACACGTACCAAAGTCTATGGTCTCTAAAGTCGTCAAACTACATGTCTACGGATTCAGTTTGGGGAGAGAAACTCAATGGTATGACCAGTTTTGGATTCTGATGAGCCGCGTACAAAATTGCCCGTTTGAGTGGGTCGCGGGCCCGCCAAAAAGGGGTTCCGGTCGACCTTCTCATAATTGAACCAAATTTGACACACTGGACCAAAATTTTGATTCGGACCTATTGGCGCAAGTTTCGTCTCAATATAACGAATGTACACGAAGTTATGGTCAAGTTTGTAAAAGGTCAATACGGGGGTACCTTGACGGATACAGACTGATTTCGTCGCACACACGCGACGAAACTGAGTTCCGTCAGTTCCAACACGTCAACAACGTCCATACACGTCCTTTGATGTGTATAGCGCATGACCACGTCGTCCGGTTTGTCGGGACGCACGCCGTATCGAGAAAAATTTCAGAAATTTATATAAGTTAACACAATTTTTCCTCCAACTTTAACATCAATTTACTTTTTACACGTTAATTGAAATGACGATCCAGAAGATGCGTTGCAATCTCGGTTATATTTTATTTTAATATTTTCAATTAGTTTCTTCAAGCCTTTATTGCACAGCAAGAAAATTGGCCGACAAGTTGTCGTTTAGAGCTGAATTTAACAGTCCAGAAAAAATAGAATTTTTGCTATCTTCGGTTCGATTTTTCAAATCTGTTAGATGGTTATGTCGAAATCCATATGAAGGATCTCGAAGAGGTTTAAGTCTACTTTTCATATAATCTTACGGATCGAAATTGATGTTATGAGTAAAAAGTTATGTCATCGGGAAGTAGGGTACCTTGAGTGGGAAAACTGCTCCATGGATGACGAGCGGCTGACTTTTGATGCTTCGTTCATAGTGCACACAACTCCGTTGCTGGTGAATCGAACTCGTAGAGGAAGAGGGTACGTTCTGCCGCAATTTTCGTTTTGGGAGCCTTGGGTTTTGAGGTCTGTGGAGGAAGTAATATATAAAACAAATTGGGTGAAAACATAATACTACTACTATTACTAATAAGCCAATGGGCTTACCCACTGGTTGCTCGCGGAAATAAGCACGTTGTAGCAGCAGCGCTTAAGAAGGGAAGGGGGGCCCGCCCACTTATGTGGGTGGGTGGTTTGTTTGCTTTTTTTGTTTTTTAAAAACTATTTTCTATTTTTCTATTATTATTTTATTTAAATATCTAAATTCTATTTTATTTATTATTTCTATTTAAAAAAATACAATAATTAGATAAATTTATATACACATATATTCCCACATATATGTATATATAAATATATACACCATAATAAATCAACACATACACACATACATATATACATATATATAAATATATCATATAAACTTACACCCATACTATGCATAACACTCGTAATATTATGCATACATGTATTTTAGCAAAATTTTACACAAAACTAACATTAAATAATTTAATAAATTAGGGGGGTTTACATCCTACCCAACTTAAAGAAATTTCGTCCTCAAAATTAGGCTATGGTAGGGGTCGAATGCAATGTTACGCAATACAAGAAGCTATACAGACTATCATGTACAAGACATACCTTGGTTGTCAAACGAATGCGGGCAATGATTTCGAATGTCGTCTTCGTTCCCAAGTAGACTCTCCTGGCGAGTGATGCTTCCAAGACACGCGAACCAATAGAATAGATTGATTCTGCAACACCTTCACTCGACGATCAAGAATGCCTACCGGTTCCTCTTCGTACGACAAGCTCGGTCCAACTATGATCTCGGAGTGATCAAGCACATGATTGATGTCCGCCACGTACCTCCTCAGCTGAGATACGTGGAATTCGTCATGTACTCCCTCTAGATACGGTGGCAAGGCCAATCAATAGGCAACCTCTCCAACACGTTCTAAGACATCGAAAGGCCCGATGTACCTTGGAGTCAATTTGCCACGTCCTCCGAATCGAATCGTGCCTCTTGTTGGGGATATCTTCAAGAACACATGGTCGCCCTCTTTAAACTCCAAGGGTCGGCGACGATTATCTGCCCACTGCTTCTGACGATCCTGCACTGCTCGCAGGTAGCCCTGAATTTTCTTCACTGTCTCCACTGTGCTCAAGACTATCTCGGGACCCAATAGCTGTCGCTCCAACAAACAGGAGACCGACACTTCCTACCATACAATGCTTCAAACGGAGCCATCTGAATGCTCTCTTGATAGCTATTTTTGTAGGAAAACTCAATAGGATGAAGGTGGTCCTCCCATGATCAGCTAAAGTCAAGCATGCACGCTCTCAACATATCCTCTAGCGTCTGAATAGTACGCTCCGACTGGCCGTCTGTCTATGGATGGTATGTCGTGCTAAACTTCAACCGTGTGCCTAAACTCTCTTGCATGCTCCTCCAAAAGTGAGAGGTGAATCTCGAGTCGCGGTCCGACACAATACTAACAGGTACACCGTGTAATCTCACAATCTGCTCCATATACATCTATGCCAATACCTCTATCGACTGGCCCACTCTAAAAGGTAAGAAATAGGCTGACTTTGTAGGTCTATCAATAATTACCCACACTGCGTCACGTCCCCTAGGACTCCGAGGAAAACCCGTAACGAAATCTATAGTAATATGCTCCCACTTTCACTTGGGAATGGGTAGCGGCTGCAACAGACCAGCTGTCCTCTGGTGCTCCGCCTTCACTTGTTGACATACCAAGCAATTGGCAACGAAACGAGCTATCTCTCACTTCCTTCCGTGCCACAATAATACTTTCGTAAGTCGCGATACATCTTGGTTCCTCTGGGATGAATAGAGTAAGTCAAACTGTGAGCCTCTGCCATCAGCTCCTGCCATAGCTCTCCATTGGGAACATAAATGCGATCACCACATCACAATGTCCCATCAGGATGAATTCTCAATTCTGTCTACTCTACTGCTTCAGTCATCTCTCTGAGCCGTCGAAATCTAGCATCAGTGGGCAATGCTGCCTTGATGCGCTCTACCAATGATGATTGCACTTGGAGGTTGGCTAATACGCCATCTGCTCCAGGCAACACTACCTCAATACCAAGCTGCTGCAAGTCTCTAATCAACTCCTTCTGCATAGTCAAAAAGTGTGCATGGGTGTAGGTCCTAAAAATCAAGTTGCACCCATTAAAAATGCAATGAAAATCAAATTGTGCATCCTTCAAATGAACTGCGCAGGAAACAGATTGCGCAATAACTCAACTGCGCAAGCTGAACTGTGCACTCATCCAAGCGTGCTTGCTGACGTGGCAACGTCATCATTACCTAACATAAAATCAGATCTTCTGACAACTGACAGCCCGAAGAACGAGGAAACTGTTCGTTTCTTGTGCCACGCCGCCATGACAGCTATCTAGCGCGGTCCAGCTGCCAAAAGCCAGTGCGGTCTGACAGCTCAACCTCAGCGTAATCTGGTTCTTAGCGTAACCTATTTGAAGCGCAGTCCGATGCTAGCATAGTTCAAGTAGCGCAATCCATCAAGATAACTGATATTTTGTACGTGGCATACATGCCATCAATTGCTCACCACGTGGCAACCGTCTGTACATGATCATGCGTATTTCAATCAAACAATGCCACGCGTCTCATACAGTTGGCCCACGATCGAGTAACTGCCAGCGCAGTTTGTTGCTTGTGCAGTCCAATACCTGCGCAATCCATCCTGCGCAATCCAGAAATAACTACTAATTAGTTATTTTTAGAACTCTATAAATAGAGTTTCAAGTCCTTCATAATGGGGATCAGAGATCAGATCAGAGATAATCAGAATCAGAGAAGATTATTCAAGATCCTCACTAGAGATCAGGAGTTCTTGCCAAAGTGCTGCTGCATTCTTCAGAGGCTATCGTCTTCAAAGTTCACATCATCCAAGGGATAAAGCGATCGTCTTCAGATCGGATTCATATAGTTGTACTTTCTCAGAATTCAATTGTAATCTTCTTACAAAGTTTGTTAAATAAAGAACACTTTTGTTTTTGCAAACAAAATGGCGACTCTGCTGGGGAGTCCACTACTCCATCAACCAGAGTACAACTCAAGCACTCTGAAGTCAAGACTCCTATTGTGCAAGCTGCAGTATCTGTGGCCAAAAGGCCATCTGTCAAAGCTCCTCATGCGCAACCAGCCAATGCGCCAACTGCCACTTCAACCCCTGCGCAAGCTATTCCAGCGCAGTCTAAGAGGGACAGCCCTTTGGCTAATCTCCCTTCTACTCACAGCAAGGGGAAAAACTATGCTCCTCTTTTCAAGAACCCAGTTGCTCCAGCACAATCCACTGGGGGTAGTCTGCTGACTATTCCTCCTCTACTTCAGAACAAAGGAAAAGGTCCGTTGGTCCTTTCTCAAACTTCCTCGTTCCACGACTTGGAAGACAACAGAAGGAAACGCTCTTTAGCCAATCCTTCTTCACAAAATAAGAGAAAAGGTCCTTTGGTCTTTTTTGAGTCTTTCTCGATTTTTACCTCGGAAGATCAATCTGACCGTGCCTCGGCACCAATCAGTACAAGGACTCTCTCAAACAAGAGTTCTTCTCTTCCTGTCAAAGGGAAATGTACCGATCAAAAAGGTATTTTGCCTACTCCGGTAGCGGAATTCCAAGATCTCCCAACTCTCCAGATATCCCGATCAAAGCAGGGCAAATTACTGGTGTCTCAGACAGAAACCCCTGAAGGTGAGTTTACTGATCTACGGGATTATCTCAATAGATCTCGGTCTATGTCAACTTCGGGAAAACGCAAGCAGCGAATGTCGAAGACGAACCAGCATCAAAGGCAAACTTCCAGGATCAAAAATCCTGACACATATGCTAATAAAGTGAGTACTTCCCTGTACACTCAAGGGACAAAACATCTGAAGAACCGGAACCATGTTCCAAATGTTGTCAAAGAACATATCCCTCAAACTTTTTCTCGTCCTGTCGTTGTTTCGAAACTTCGAGAGCACCTCAGGCAAAAGTGGGACAACCTCTCAACACCTCCAGTTCAACCACTTGAACACCATTGTAATCACAAGGTTATCATCCAGTGCTGTTGCCAGACAACAAAACGATCTGTCTTCGATCGTCTGAACTTTGCAACTTCGGAACCAATGCCGGAAGACGAGGACGAATTGTTGTATGCTTCCGTCAACATGGCTTATCATGACATTGGGGGTAGAAAGTGCTCCAAAGAATCTTCTCCAAGATCCTTCTGGTCATCTTCCTACTTCTCATTCAGGAGATGATTCATTCTCTGATTATGATACATACAGTAAAAGTTCTGAACAAACAGTGTCTTCTACTGTACCTAGAAAAGTGACGGCTTATGTTGTCACTGAAGATCCAGATGCTTCTAGTTCAGCAAATCGAGAACAACGAATTGCTGCACTGGAGGACAAGCTGAAGACCATGGCTGAAATGGTCGCAAGTATGCATTCTATCATTATGGCCCAACATACAGTACCACCGATCGTACCTGCTGAAAATCTTGAGATTATAGCATCGTCGGTGCCTGTCAATGCAGGGCTGGGGGTAGTATCTCCTCAAGTACCCCCTGTACAAATGCAACCCACACCTAGTCAGTCAGGTGCTGGGGGTAGTACTTATCACGCTGTTCCTCCCCTTAACACTCTGATTCAGCCTGCTCCTTCTTCATCATCAGAGGATGCTAATGAAGCTGTCAAACTCATACGCACTCAATTTGAGGCTTTCAAAGAGAAGGACAATTTGCAGAGATTGGGAATCAAGCAACCTTATCCTATTGAATGGAAGGAAGTTCCGTTTCCTCCTAAGTACAAGATTCCAACAATCACCCTGTTTGATGGCAGCACTTCTCCTAGTTAGTTCATTAACCACTTTGAGGTAATGACTGTCCAACTTTAGCCAAATGATGCTCTTCTTACCAGAGTATTCATCGGTTGTTTAGCCGGTGTGGCATACGATTGGTACAGAAGCTTGCCTGATGGCTGTATCACTTCTTTCTCGTGTTTCAAACAGATTTTCTTGGAACGATTCTATGAGAGGATCAACGACATGACCATGTCAGCCCTTAATAAAATCAAACAAAGACATAATAAAACCGCTGAGAGTTTTATTGAAAGGTTCCGCCGAGAAACTTTAAAGATGCCTCTTGGGACTCCGGTCGCTGTAACTATAGACACCTGCAAGGCAAATCTTTTGCCTATTATCAGTATATGGACGGGGTCAACTCAGTTCCAAGACTGGCCATCCTTCATTGTCAATGCTAAAGCAGCTAAAGTTAGTGCTGGCAAGTTCAAGCAGTTAGGGGTACATATGTCTAACCCCGACCGGGATGAACACCCGACATCGAGTAGGGGTAATCGCAGAACAACCGCAAGGGAAAAGAGGCTTTGAATATCAATTTAAAGAGTAAAGAATCTCTGGTTGTTAATGTGGCTCTACCTACGTATACTTCTACTTCTTCTGCCCCTCCACCAAGGGAACCTCGTCCTAAAGTGGAGTACTCCTTTGACGAGAACGACACCATGAGCATCTTTGATTGCTTAATCAAAAGCAATAAGATCCAACTCCCAGACCCGAAGAAGCCTGATGAGGTCGGTAAGACTGATCATCCCAAATATTGTGTCTATCACAGGTTCATTGGGCATCCCACTCGAGCATGTTATATTCTCAAAGGCAAGATTCAAGAGCTAGTCAACGCTGGTGTTGTCACTCTGCAGCAAGACAATAAGACTATTACCGCAAACATGGTCTCAATACAGTTTGGTAACTTTCCTCCTCAGATGGTTACAGCATGGTGTCATCCCTATCCCTAAGGCCACTCTTGAGATCGAGAATCTCCCTCCTCCACGAAGTGAAGGTCTCGTCCCCTTATCTCTTGACAATGGTGAGATTATGGATTCACCCTGATCTTGCTTTGGAGTTCGAAGTTTTCTCTTCCTCCAAGAAGAAAGAACGCTCCAAGGACAAGGCAAAGACTTGCAATATGGTATCTTTTGACCCCATAGTTGAAGAAGAAATCCTGTTGGGCACCAGGTCAGGGAAAGCCTATCTACGGAAGTATCCCGAAGCTCAGGAGAATCCTGCTTCTTCTTCTGAGTCTACTCCAGTGTAACCTGTTTCCACTGAAGACATCCCTTCTGCATCCTCACCGGTTGTAGTACCCATTCCCCCCAAACC
This sequence comes from Iris pallida, assembly GCA_029216955.1. Taxonomy (NCBI): domain Eukaryota; kingdom Viridiplantae; phylum Streptophyta; class Magnoliopsida; order Asparagales; family Iridaceae; genus Iris; species Iris pallida. Next base: position 780,400 of record JANAVB010017195.1, on the reverse strand, counting down.
GACGACAGTCGACAAAGGCAAACAACAAGTCTGCTTCGACAAGCCTTTGAAGAAGCTATCTCCCTCAGGACTTGAGAAGCCATATAATTTTGATATCTTGGCTCAACTGGCCAATACACCGGCCAGGCTGTCAATCTTTGAGCTCTTGCGTCTCTCCAAAGAGACTCGAGAAACTTTGAGTGAAGCTCTAATGCAGGCTGAAACTTGCCTAACCCTTCTGAAGAAGCCGAAGACAGAGCCTGTCTCTTGCCTCTATTGTCACAGTGTGTTGGAATTAATTCCAAATATTACCTTCACACAGGATGATATGTTGATGGAAGATAATAGGCATGACCGTCCTCTATACTATACATGATACGTCGACTCTATGAAAGTCGATCGTATTCTGATAGATCCAGGGTCAGCACTCAGCATTATGTCGAAGACAATGCTAGATGCACTGAAGATCCCAATACATAGTATTTCTGGTACAATCACCACCATCTTGGGGTTCAACCAGGGAAGAAGTGAACCTCTGGAAAAGATTCATCTAAAACTCCAAATAGGCAATCTCCGCACAAAGGTGACCTTCTACATCATAGGCAACCATGGTTGTTCTTACAATGCTCTGTTGGATAGACCATTCCTGCATGAACACAATATTTTTCCTTCTACTCTCCATCAATGTTTCAAATATGTTGATAAAAATGGAAAGGTTCAAAAGGAGGTTGCGGATCTCTATCCTTTCAAAGGTGTTGAAGCATACTGCAACGATGCTCGCATGTACAAAGATAAGTTCATGAAGGTTGTACTGGCTCTAGACACTGAAGAAGAACAAGAAGCAGTGCCCAAAGACACCCTCATCATACCCGTCAAAGGGCGTGTTTCTCATCCTCAGTCCTCCAAACCACTGGCGATTCACTTACCAGTCCAGAAGCAAACAATCGATGGTGGTCAAGATCAAAGGGAGCTCACCTCTTCTGAGCCACTTGTTATTGACTTACGTTATAACAAGGACAAAAGGCAGCTCACCTCTTCTGAGCTACTTGTTATTGATTTATCTCATAACAAGGATAAAAGGGAGCTCACCTCCTCTGAGCCACTTGTTATCGACCTCCGTCGCAACAAGTCCAATCCTCCTCCACGTTCTTCTTCTCCCCCTCTTGTAATCAATCTGACCAAGTCTGCTAAGACTAAAGATCCTGTTGTAAATACAGATATATAAATCAATGAAAAAGCATCTCATTTCCAGTATACTGATGTTATTTATCATGCTAAGTGCTATTTGGATATGTTAGATAGCTTTCAGTCATTTACAATAGGAGTTGTACAGTCTCTTCAAACAGAGGTCTCACTCGAACACCCAGATGATTCATACTTTGTTGTCCCTTCTCGAAAGAGAGGCGAGAGTCCAATACTTTTTAGTAAATGACCAGAACAAAAATTCAGCTATACGGATGATAGCAAAAACAACGATATAGGGCATCTCCAACTTCGTCGTTACAGTCAACAATCAAAAGATATCATCCGAAAGATGGGTTATGACTTCAAGAATTGCCTCAACTACGGTAAGGGTAGACGAACTCCTATCCGTATGGCTATTCCGAAAGAAAAGTAAGAGATGTATTACAGCAGAACCAAAAGAGTTCTCGGATATGCTTCACCTCCCGTCTTATCCCCAGCAGTCTCCGAATCCGATAGTGAAGAGCGCTCTAACTCTTCTAATTCTAGATCATGGGATTCTGACACTAGTATGGGTCAAATTCATCGGCTGATCGTATCTTCTAACATGGTCTCTGTCGAACTTCCAGAAGTATATTAAAGAAAATACTGAAACAGATCCTTGGGCTCAACGAATGGATACCCAATGGCAACTCCGATTCGAACAACGAGAACCCCCTACCAAAGATCAATTAGTTCAAATTCACATAGGAGAAAATGGGTCGCCTCGTCCAATATTCATCAGCAAGAATCTTCCAGAGGCAGATAAGCAAGAATTAATTTTTTTTATTCGAGAATATATTGATATCTTTGCTTGGAGTTATAAAGACATGCCAGGCATAGATCCCAAAGTTGCTACTCATAAATTGAATATCTTGCCTAATACAAAACCTGTCAAACAGCAACAATGGCTCTTCAAGCCAGAAATGATGGACGCAATCGACGATGAAGTCAAGAAGCTCATCGCTTATGGCTTTATTCGAGAACAACAACATCCTGATTGGGTAGTCAACGTTGTCCCAGTCTTGAAGAAAACTGGTAAAGTTCGAGTTTGCATCGACTTTCGGGATCTTAATGAAGCCTATCCAAAAGATGAATTTCCTCTCCCTATCACAGACATCATGATCGACAACACCTGTGGGTTCGAGCGAGTCCTTCATGGATGGATTCTCTGGATACAATCAGATTCGAATGAATCCTGAAGATGAAAAACACACTTCTTTTCGCACTCCTCGTGGAGTCTACTGCTATACCGTGATGCCATTTGGTCTCAAGAACTCTGGTACAACTTACCAATGAGCTATGAGTACCATCTTTCGAGATCATCTTCGCAAGACTGTCGAATGCTATGTCGACGATATTACTGTCAAAAGTCGTCTAAAGGAAGATCACATTCAAGACTTGAGAACAATCTTGAATCTTATGCGCCAACATCAACTCAAAATAAATCCTACGAAGTCATTCTTGGGTGTCTCTAGTGGTAAATTTCTCGGCTTCGTCATTACCTCTAAAGGTATACACGTGAATCCCGAGAAGATCAAAGCCATTCAAGAGATGCGTCCTCCATGAAACCTAAAAGAGCTACGAGGATTCCAAGGTCGACTTGCATACATCAGGAGGTTCATTTCGAATTTGTCTGGACGCTGCAGACCATTTACTCAGCTAATGAAGAAAGGTGTATCTTTTATTTAGACCGAAGAATGACAACGAGCATTTGATGACATAAAGCGATATCTTATGAACCCACCAGTCTTGGTGCCACCGATCTCAGGCATACCATTCTTAATGTATGTTCGTACTATAGACCATTCATTGGGAGCTTTACTTGCCCAAAAGAATAAAGAAGGTCATGAACAGGCCATCTGTTATCTCAGTCGTACTATGATTGGTGCTGAACATCGTTATAGTCCGGTCGAAAAAGAATACTTAGCTCTTATGTTCGCTATTCAAAAGACGAGGTATTACATCATTGGCCAAACTATTCATGTTATATCCCGAGTTAATCCTCTTCGGGTACTGATGAAGAAGCCTAGCACACTCAATTCTCGGCTGGCTACATGGGCCATTCTGTTAGCCCAATATGACATGGTATATGTACCTCAAAAATCTGTTAAAGGTCAAGCACTGGCGGATTTCTTAGCAGCTCATCCTGTTCTAGAGACATCCAAACTCTATGATGAAATTCCAGACGAGATATTGGAATCAAATATGATCTTCGAAGAATTTCCTACTTGGCGTCTATTCTTTGACGGTACATCCAGGATCGGACCAAATAGTGCCATTATCGCAGGAGTTGGAGTTGTTCTTGTTTCTCCAGACGGGTCAACCATTCAAAGAGCCTACTCCCTAGATGAACCTTGCTCCAACAACATAGCAGAATAGAATGCTCTACTCATTGGCCTTCAATTAGCAAAATAACTGGATGTCGAATATCTTAAAGTTTATGGTGACTCCAAGCTGGTTGTTAACCAGGTTAGAAGAACCTATGAAGTTCGCCATCAAGATCTAGTGCCTTATCATGAAGCGACAATCAACATGGCTACATCATTCAAAGCCTTCTTCATCGAATATGTTTGTCGAGCTTGTAATACTGAAGCAGATGCTTTAGCCAATCTTGCAGCAGTCTTAGCCATCCCTATCAAAAGACAGTAGGTGGTGGTTGTCTCCAACAGAGAATTGTTTTGCATCGAAAACAATCGTAATATTGAGTTCAGTAATCTTACTGAAGTCAATGTTATCAATGAAGATTAGAGAGCCTCTTTCATCTACTTCGTAGTTCACGACATACTACCTGAAGATCCCAAGGAGGCTACGAGTATTCGTCGACGATCTCTGTGATTCTACTACAATCAGGCTACCAAGACTCTTTATCGACGGACTTATGACGGTCTTCTTTTGCGCTGTCTTGCTGGTGATGAAGCAAAACAAGTATTACGTGAAGCTCACGATGGTGTCTGCGGAGCACATCAATCCGGTCCTAAACTACAAGACCGTATCCGACTAATGGGTTACTACTGGCCCTCTATGGTATCTGATGCCATCGAATATGCAAGGAAATATCGAGCTTGTCAAATCCATGCAAATTTCATTCACCAACCGTCGGAATTCCTTCATCCGACTGCCGCTTCCTGGCCTTTTGAAGCTTGGGGCATGGATATTATAGGTCCAATCAACCCTCATTCTTCTAGAGGATATCGGTTCATACTAGCAATAACTGACTATTTCTCCAAATGGGCTGAAGCTATACCTTTGGCTGAAGTCAAAACCAGTAGCGTCATCAACTTCGTCAAACACCATGTCATCTATAGATTTGGTGTACCTCGAAGGATTATTCATGACAATGGACCACATTTCATCAGTCAAAAGTTCACAAGGTTCTGTGACGACCATCGAATTGATAATATCGCTTCGACAGCTTACAATCCTGCTGCTAATGGCTTGGCCGAAGCCTTCAACAAAACTATCATCAAGCTCCTCAAGAAGTTTGTGTCTACTAACAAACGGAATTGGAGTAAAAAGCTTGGCGAATGTCTATGGGCTTATCATACTACGGTCCGCAACCCCACAGGCTGTACACCATTTTCTCTTGTGTACGACTGTGAAGCAGTTCTACCCCTGGAACTTCAAATCCTATTCCTGCGGATCGCCATCGCCAACGAGCTCACTACGGAGAATAATGATCTTCTTCGACTTCAAGAATTAGAAGCGCTTGACGAGAAGCGGCTATTGGTTCAACAGCATATTGAGTTATACCATGCCCGTATCTCGAAAACTTTCAACCGCAAAGTTAAAGTCAGAGCTTTTCAGAAAGGAGAACTCGTTCTAACTGTCAGACGTCCCATGACTATGACTCATATAAGCAAGGGTAAGTTTGACGCCAAGTAGGAAGGGCCTTACATTGTGAGCAAAGTCTTTTCAAATGGAGCCTAACAACTCTCAGAGCTGGACGATCGAGTTACTATGATGCCTATCAATGGCAAATTCCTTAAAAAATACTATGTATAAATGTAACAGGGATTTTATGTAAATATGATCAGACAGTTCATAAATAAAGTTTGATTTTTATTTTATCATAAACGTTGTTACATAATATCAAGGACGGGAATCACTATCGTCCTTCTTGAAGACAGGACGAGGACCACTACCATCCTTTTCAAAAACATAATCAGCAAAAGATCCGAGAACATCCTTGCTCGAACCTACCAGAAACTTGTAAGCAGCCATCCTCATGGCCTCTTCTTTCTCAGTCGTCCCTGGTTCAAGTAGGAAGTCCAAGATGTCCCTTGATGGCTTGGGTGCAGATGAATCTTCGCCTGCTTCTATCTGCTTCGGCTGGTTGGGATCGGCTGGACGTTCCTCCGGGAGTTCTTCGACCTTCGGGGCGATCTCAGCCTTCTTGGATGCATCTCCAGACGATATCTTTGTGTTGAAAAATGAAAGTGATCGTTCCATCTAGATTTCTGTTCTACTTATAGGCAGAGATTCTTGAAACAATGAAACGATGGTTCGCCCGTTCATTCCATTCATCCGACGGTTCACCCGTTCATCACATTCATCCGACGGTTCACCCGATCATTACATTCATCCAATGGTTCGCCTGTTCATTCCATTCATCCGACAGTTCATCCGTTCATTCCATCCATCTGATGGTTCGCCCGTTCATTCCATTCATCCGACGGTTCGCCCGTTCATTCCATTCATCTTAAGGTTCATCCGTTCGTTACATCTATCCGACGGTTCGCCCGTTCATTATGTTCATCCGACGGTTTGCCCGTTTATTCTATTCATCTGACGGTTTACCCGTTTATTCCATCCATTTGACTGTCTATCCGTTCATCTCGACGATTCATTTTGTTCACACATTTTGACGATTCATCCATTTCGTTCACATCAGCAACTTGTCATGTATTTGTTATTTCTGATTAAGTTGTCTACTGAAATAATGACATTCAACAAATTATATTCTACCATGTCCACAATACCTCTGAGCAGATATAACGAATATAATTATTTTCTAAATCAAGAAATATATCATGTGCTGGACCTCTGAATATATTTTCTATCGCTATTATTTGTATCCAAATGAGATATGCAATAAATAATAGAGCCACAGAGAAAATATCTTTTTATTGATCAAAATTAAAAGGCATTACATGTCACAAAATAGAAGATACAAAAGTCCTCTTATTCAGCTGGTGGAGTCATCAAATTAGCCATCTGCTGCTTTAAAGATTGAAGTCGCTCCTCACGAGAATCCATCACTCGCCTTCTAGCTTCCTCCATTCCAGACTTATCATAAAAAGTCGGCAAGGTTACTAATCGGCGGGAGATTTCAGCTTGATGAGTTGTGACATACTCATTTCTTTCCTGGGTCAGAGCGTCCAGTGGCTGAACTGTAGCTTGATGCTGTGTGGCCTCATCTTTCTGAGCAAGTTGAACAAGTCTCAACTCTTCTTGAAGACGGGCAGATTCTGCTTTTAGCTCAGCAACTTTCTTTTTCTTCTCCCCGGCAGCAGATGCTATTATCTCTATTTGAGAGTTATATTCTGAAGATTGGCAGTGAAAGTATCCAAGAGAACTTGGAAATCAACTTTCGTAACTGCAGCTTCTTGAGACATCCTCTCAAACTCAGCGTGTACCAAGGGCTCCACCTCCCCCCGATTCAGATCTTTGTAGATCTTAACTGATTCCTCTAGCTCATCTAGTATGTGTTCAAGATAAACTGCTTGAGCTTCATCACCTTGATGTCGGATGGCACTGATTAGATAAAAGGTTGGACCTCTAACGGTGATGAAACCAACATCTTCTTTATCCATTACCCTATCTACTAAGGGTCCCAATGAATTGAAGAAAATGTTGGTAAAGAAACCAATTATGAATCTGTTAGTAGCTATGGCACCAGGTGTAGCAGCTACTCCCATGGACGTCGAAGCATCAGGTGCCTGTACAGATGGACGTTCATCTTCTTGTACATGAGTGGAGGTCTCTTTAGACAAAGGAGCCATGGTAGAGCTAGTCGCTCCTCCCAGATGTTCCTCTGCGAAATCAAACAAACACCATCAGTTGGCTGTCATTAGCAACTATCGAGAAGGATCAAAAGTAAGAGCAATCTTACAATTGCTGGGTCCAGTGACAAGTTTGTCATCTGCTGACACGGGTTGCAACCTCGTAGAATTAGCTTCAGATATTACTGCCTGGCTACTACCCGCTTCGGAGCCGCCCGAAAAATGTTTGCTACTGCTGGCTATCGCCTTTATTGGTACTATATCAGTGCATATGGGAGGAATTGGAGAAGATTCAATTTCTGTATGGATAGAAATTTAGATGTCAGCCATTTAATCTATGAAAAGAAGATTGATAATATCATTCAATACCTTTGGGATCAGCAACAGTAACTTCCTCAGGTGCTACTTCCTCGACCGCATTCTTCTCCGGGGATACATGTACATCAGTATCCTCTTCTGGATTCAGAGTATCATCAACAGCCTCTGTTGACGTGTCTTCATCACTTGTACTTTCTTCTGGTGCTTCTTCACTATCGGTTGCAGCGACCGGATCTATATCATCATGGAGGCCAAAGTCGTAGTCATTCAGAGCATCGATCATTAATCAATCTTCTTTATCACGAAGTGTTCTCGGTGTAGCTGGAAGCTGGGTAGTTTCTACTGCAAATGTAGAAGATCGCAACACTTCATCCTCTTTTCCACGACCTCCTTCCTGGTCTCTATAACCTCATCCCTCCTTTCTGGACTGAAAGCTTCGAGCTCAGGGACAGGTCTAGGAGACGCATTGTGACTCCGACGATAGCATTAGCCAAGACCGATGATAGGATTTGTCTTGGAGGAGTGACTATCTTCTTTCTTCTGAAGACCATTTTCTTTCTGTGTAGAGGTCTCTCCGGACTCTCTACATCTATAATATTTTTTTGTCTTTGAATAGAGGTCGGAGTCGTCGTTTCTTCTCTCTGAGTCAACTCAGCCAGCTGCCGAGATTACGACCGGGTGGTGACCTTTTCCGATGATTCCATGACAAGCTTCTTCTTAGCAACTGGAGAAGAAGGTTCTTCTATCCTCCTCTTCCTCTCCTTGGCTGGTGATCTAACAACCTTTAAGGAGAGGCGCAGTGGCTCGTTGACTTCTTCAGGGAAGTTGGCTTCCCTTGAAGCTTCCAACGGTGCATCGGCCAGCTCACGCTTTTCATCATTGCCAGGAGCTGACACAACAGATGCTCCCTTCTTTAATCGAGCCGCTGTCACAAAGATGTCTGCGAGACTGAAGTTCTCGGTAAAGGTATTCGCCGATGTATAGAAGAGTGAATATGTATACAGCATCCGAGGACCATGATCGCTCTTCGTCGGCATCGAGAATGTTGTTCTTGTGTCTCGAGCATTATAGTAGGCCCAAGCCCGGGCTCCATCGATCAGATAACCTTTTCCTTGTAGGCACGTGATGGCGTTGCCTACATGAAACTGGTCATAGCCGAATTGATGTACAAAGCGGCTGGGAAGATAGGGCTCCAAATAACATTCGTCTTCAAATCTGTAGACTAGGTGTGACGGTCGGATTGTCTTCAGCCAATCAAAAACTGCATGACCCAAAGGCTGCCTCCCAGAATCGACCAGATTTGTAGACATGTGCTCGTAGCCAGCTGGAGGAGGAACACAATAGAAGTTCTACCCCTTTTCGAGATTCAGAGCGCGTCTGCAATCTCTTAAACTGGTGTATATCCACTTACTCTTGGAGAATCTCCTCAAGAAGCTGCCGCTTACCGTTCGCATATCGAAGTTCATCAGGGTAGGATAGTGCAGAAGCAGCCATCCGAACAAATATGTATATGATAGCTCTAGCCGAGGAAAGCTTCCTTTCTCGCATTTCCCTTTAAGCATTTGATCGACAAAAAGCCGAAGGCCAGCGTTCACTCTGCAAGTCATCGCTAACAATAGATCCATCCGATAGCCAAAGACTAAACGGACGGCAGCAAAAAGTATGCCTCGATGAAAGCAATCGACGGTACTGGCTCCAGGGATGACGAATAGTCAAAGCCAGTAGATGAGGAAACCCGTCAGCTGGGCTTCCTTTGACATGGTCCTATAGCCCATGTCACGCCCCGCTCCCGTAGGAGCGATCGTCCTCGCTAAGGCGTGATGCCGCACGAGCCTAGATTATGCTCGTGCAAGGCGGGTTCCATAACGGCCGATTGCAGCGGCTACGACGGGGTCGTCGCACAGAAGTCCCGTGCAGAGACATTGAATATATTGCAGCGGAATTTAAAGAACACATGAACACAAGTATTTCAAAGAAAGCTCTTTTATTGATATTGAATTCAAGGATTACATTGTGGGCGCAAGGCCAATTACAAGTCTCTCAAGTCTCACTTTTCCCTCATTTTACAAGTCACTCTGCTCTCTCTCATCTCCCGATACAATACTTGATTCCAGCGGAAGCTTCGGAAGGCGATGTCCATACATTATGTCCTGTATAAGTCTTCAGATCACGCGGCCGCACGCTTCGACTCGCCAAGGAACTCCGCGCCTCGACGCATCCAAGCGAGCTCCGCGCCACGAGCTTCTACCTGTGCCTGCACATGAAACACTGTGTGGGTGTCAGTACCACTGTACTGGTGGAGTGAGCTCCTCGCCCACCCATACAAAACCTACACGTTCATTTACTTTGTGCAACATAAACCCTTGTTCGATTGTCTTTCTATTCTTGCCTTAGGATCAGTTTTTAGGACCGGCGCCTTAGCGCAACTTGTGTGTCAGAACCATCCCGTACTTGCAATGTCAACGTTAACTCATACTTTGTATCTAGACCACTCCTCGTGCCAACAACGTTAACCTATCAAGTCGTGTTTGCCTTACGGCCAAAATCAGGGACGCAACTACACGATAGACTTCATTTCCGTGTGACCGTGCTATCGTACTGATAACATCCTTATCTTTAAGTCTCGAAACCTTGTCATTTTCTTACAATGTCAACATATCGACTCAGACTTGTCTTGTGACAACGCGGCCGTGCCTCGTATTTTGAGGTCGTGCCCAGCTACTCGACATAACTTTCAACCAACTTGCCCTACGGCCCTTCTCGACTTTACACTCGACGCCACAACTCGTGCCGAAGCACAACGCCTACGTTGATACCCAATCTTAGGCCCAATATTATGCTTTTAACTTTGTACACATGCCTTCAACTCGACTCCTTGATATAGCACACTCAATACTCGACTAAATCCAAAGGCACATTCGCGGATTGTCGCCGCCATGCCGACATCTATATGAACTTGGTCACTAGCACGACAAGCTATATTGGACCTCCATTGGATGTTAGGGTACGTTCGTAAATAACGAGGCGCGAACTCGCCGAATTTCCCCTAATACCCGCTCTACGGCGCACCCCTTGGGTAGGTCGCACCCCTTCCAAGGGTCCCGTAAGCACGTGTTCCTCCTAGGCCAGATCAGTCCCATGGCGGCGGCAACTGTCTGAGGAACAAAATCAAAACCCTTGTGCACCGGTACACAAGTTGTCCAATGACCATGCAGACTCGACCCACTTCCTCATTTCTGGACCGTTTCATACTTCTCAACGTGGATAGGAACGCGAGACTCCCAACCGAGGGACCGCCTCGAATACTTAACGTGGATAGGAACGCGAGACTCCCAACCGAGGGACCGCCTCGAATACTTAACGTGGATAGGAACGCGAGACTCCCAACCGAGGGACCGCCTCGAATACACCTTAACGTGGATAGGAACGCGAGACTCCCAACCGAGGGACCGCCTCGAATACACCTTAACGTGGATAGGAACGCGAGACTCCCAACCGAGGGACCGCCTCGAATACACCTTAACGTGGATAGGAACGCGAGACTCCCAACCGAGGGACCGCCTCGAAACACCTTTGAACTCGGGGGAACGACTACTACGTAGCCTTCCAACTTAACTTAAACCAAACGTGTTCCTTAAATGCCATAGACCGTGGCTAACATTACACTGAACCAACCGTGGCTCGTGCCTCTAAACCGACTCATGTTCTACGCAACGCTATCGCCCAAGTCATACTTCATATGATGGGCCTTGGGGTCGTGGGACTATTTATCTTGACAACCGCAGAATGAGCGGGACAGCACGTAGAATAACTTAGGTCGACCGGCATAACTTTGCCTAACTCACTCAAGCCTACAACATAACCCAAGGGACGAGCAAAGGCTATGCCAAGCCTTGCGGGACAGGACCGTGCATGCTTTAGCAAGCATTTGTGCGGGCGACGCCTATGACTTAGGCTAACTCTCAGCTTTTGCACCGAATACCAACTTTCCTTCTCCCAAGCCACGGAACGAAGGACCGAGTGTCATTTTCAAAGCACGCCGTGCACCAACTCTAAGCCGACCGTGGGACGTTTTCCATGTTCTAACTCAATTCAAACCGTCGGGATTATTCCCTTAGCTATGTGGATGCGTAGCTTTTATTTATCAAGCCTAACTTGTGCAAGTTGAAAACACGATTTATTATGTGAAGGCAAAGATGAGAAGAGTTCACCGAAACTACCCCACCTGAGCGATGTCTCCGAGCAAGCCGTTGCAAGGCTAAGACCGAACGCCGTCGGCGTTTCGATTCCTCCGATTGACTTTGCGGGACGGGGCACTACAACATACACCACTCAGAACAAGTCTCGTCCTCGAGACTTTCCTGAGGGCAAGTCATCCTACCATTTCTATGGCCAAGACTTAATCGTACACATTTCGCCTACGCGTTCCTTCGATTCCGAGCCACGCTCGCACTATTATCAATCTTTACTTCAACACGATTTCAAGATCTCGACACACTCCCACATTTCAAGCCTTGCTTGAACTTGCCGCATCACTTGGCTGGATCGTGCACGCATTCCAAGCGTCCCTAAAATACATGCATTCAGCCAAGCCGCATGATAGAAAATTTGTCATTCTCACTCGAGTCGCATCGTGCACATACCCAGGCGTCCCTGAAATATCTGCATGTCAGCCGAATCTCGTGAGCAGGGTTTTCTACATTCGTGATTCACGCTATCCATCCATGCCAATCCTCAAGATCAATCCTTCGACTGATAACTCATGAAACATGGCGTCTCGCCCAACCACTAGGCCATTTCTTTTCGAGGCTAAGTCAATGTCAGGATTGGAATCATAGTTCCCCAACAATAATGCCAACACTGACCCCTATCCTAGGGTCAAACTAGAGTCGATCATATGGGGTCTTCTACCCAAGCTCGCGTCACTCAAATTTCTAAACATCAAGCACGATCACCTAATTCGTATTATGGCACGCATTGTGTATATTCAAATTCCTTCAATTCACCAATTCTAACCAATTCATGTATTCGATCACGAGGTCGTCTCGCTCGACAATACGTTGCGCCCCAATCTCACGCGAGTCCGATTATCCACGGCGGTTCATGAATCACCACGCAACGCTCCCGCGGAATAATCATTCTCATCGGGGCGTAACTCTTGTTTGAGTTTAGACTCATTCATTCTCGATACGCGGATTGGACCTACTCAATCCTCAAGTTCAATCGACAAGCACACCAATTCAATCTCGAGTCTAACTTCGTGTCAAGCCACAAGTCAAAGCACAATCTGTCGCACCGTACAAGTTCGACCACTCCCGCTGTATGAATCACCATACCAGCGCTCACGCAGAGTGATCGCCCTAATCGGTGTGACGCATGTGCGAGGCTGGAGTAGCGCTCGCATAAGACAAGAACATCAACATTGTGGTTGTCGACGAAGCAAATCCAAATATTCCAGTTTTTCATCCACGCCAAGTTCGATAGTTCGATCGTCATTCATTCAACTTAGAAAATCCTCGAGCCAAGTCTATCTTTTCTTCGACACATTTTAATATCCCGATTATAACATCCATCGAAACAATGACATTTGCACGATTGTCATTTGCCGAGTCAGAGTACCCCCGAGTTATCGCATATCGATCTTTGATACGCCTCAATACCATCGACGACATGCGTAACCTGACGATCTTCCTTCGCAACCAATTTCGAATCGTACGACTTGATGCTATTGTCCGAACTGGATATACCACCATTCCTCGATATTCAAGATCATGTTCGATCGCTATTCCTCAAGCTCGTTTCAAGATCATTATTCAAAACTTAAGTCGCATTTCAGTTGTATCAATCCGATATCGTACGCGCGATCCTCTAAGTTTCCTCGATCACGACCATTCAATTTCATTCATCGTTCTGAAACGTTTTCTAACTCGCGTTGCTCATTCACAAGTTGTCCGAACGAGATGCTCGTTCGGGACATTCGAAGTCACGACCAACTAAGCGTGACGCGTTCTAAGGCTTTGCGCAATCGCATCGCCTCGCCGATATACTCGTAATCCTCAATATTCACTCGAACAATTTCCAAGACGAACCATACACCACTCGGATTCGAGCCATACGATCTAGTCCTCAATCACATTCGCGTCATTCGCTAAGACATCCTTTAGATTCGTTCGACGAATCGCTAGCGTAGTCGCTCGCGTCGTACCGACGCACTAAGTCGTTCGCACTATTTCCTCGAAATCCAAATCAATCTTCCGTGTACGCCTAAGCGTTAGTCCGATCGCGTTCCTATCGATAAACACTCTAAGTGTATCTCCGTTCCCGACCGAGCGATACTTGTTATCGCTCGCAACTCGTTTGCACCAAGGGTCGAGGTGCGCGATACGCAACACAACTTAGCCAAAAGGCCGTGTGCATAGCCATCCCGTAAGGACTATATTCGAGTTTGCACGCTCAATTGCTAAGGTCGACGTTGGACTAATTAGGCATGCACGCGACTTGCTAAGGTCGACGTAGGACTATTCGGGCATACGTGCAACTTTGCTAACATTAGCACATATTTTCTATCGAGTCAAGTTTGCAACGTTCGGCACAAAGGCCCTATCGATTTCGTTCGACCGAGTACTTGTACGAGCTTTCGAAAATATTTAGACTTATTGTATGGACATGTCGAGGGACATTTGAGAGAGAGCGCACCAACGATAACCAACTTGCGGAAGCAACAGAGTTTTGCGAAAACATCGAAGTTAAAGAATTCAATCGACGGTCCAAGGACGTAAAGCCGTGCTCTGATACCACTATGTCACGCCCCGCTCCCGTAGGAGCGATCGTCCTCGCTAAGGCGTGATGCCGCACGAGCCTAGATTATGCTCGTGCAAGGCGGGTTCCATAACGGCCGATTGCAGCGGCTACGACGGGGTCGTCGCACAGAAGTCCCGTGCAGAGACATTGAATATATTGCAGCGGAATTTAAAGAACACATGAACACAAGTATTTCAAAGAAAGCTCTTTTATTGATATTGAATTCAAGGATTACATTGTGGGCGCAAGGCCAATTACAAGTCTCTCAAGTCTCACTTTTCCCTCATTTTACAAGTCACTCTGCTCTCTCTCATCTCCCGATACAATACTTGATTCCAGCGGAAGCTTCGGAAGGCGATGTCCATACATTATGTCCTGTATAAGTCTTCAGATCACGCGGCCGCACGCTTCGACTCGCCAAGGAACTCCGCGCCTCGACGCATCCAAGCGAGCTCCGCGCCACGAGCTTCTACCTGTGCCTGCACATGAAACACTGTGTGGGTGTCAGTACCACTGTACTGGTGGAGTGAGCTCCTCGCCCACCCATACAAAACCTACACGTTCATTTACTTTGTGCAACATAAACCCTTGTTCGATTGTCTTTCTATTCTTGCCTTAGGATCAGTTTTTAGGACCGGCGCCTTAGCGCAACTTGTGTGTCAGAACCATCCCGTACTTGCAATGTCAACGTTAACTCATACTTTGTATCTAGACCACTCCTCGTGCCAACAACGTTAACCTATCAAGTCGTGTTTGCCTTACGGCCAAAATCAGGGACGCAACTACACGATAGACTTCATTTCCGTGTGACCGTGCTATCGTACTGATAACATCCTTATCTTTAAGTCTCGAAACCTTGTCATTTTCTTACAATGTCAACATATCGACTCAGACTTGTCTTGTGACAACGCGGCCGTGCCTCGTATTTTGAGGTCGTGCCCAGCTACTCGACATAACTTTCAACCAACTTGCCCTACGGCCCTTCTCGACTTTACACTCGACGCCACAACTCGTGCCGAAGCACAACGCCTACGTTGATACCCAATCTTAGGCCCAATATTATGCTTTTAACTTTGTACACATGCCTTCAACTCGACTCCTTGATATAGCACACTCAATACTCGACTAAATCCAAAGGCACATTCGCGGATTGTCGCCGCCATGCCGACATCTATATGAACTTGGTCACTAGCACGACAAGCTATATTGGACCTCCATTGGATGTTAGGGTACGTTCGTAAATAACGAGGCGCGAACTCGCCGAATTTCCCCTAATACCCGCTCTACGGCGCACCCCTTGGGTAGGTCGCACCCCTTCCAAGGGTCCCGTAAGCACGTGTTCCTCCTAGGCCAGATCAGTCCCATGGCGGCGGCAACTGTCTGAGGAACAAAATCAAAACCCTTGTGCACCGGTACACAAGTTGTCCAATGACCATGCAGACTCGACCCACTTCCTCATTTCTGGACCGTTTCATACTTCTCAACGTGGATAGGAACGCGAGACTCCCAACCGAGGGACCGCCTCGAATACTTAACGTGGATAGGAACGCGAGACTCCCAACCGAGGGACCGCCTCGAATACTTAACGTGGATAGGAACGCGAGACTCCCAACCGAGGGACCGCCTCGAATACACCTTAACGTGGATAGGAACGCGAGACTCCCAACCGAGGGACCGCCTCGAATACACCTTAACGTGGATAGGAACGCGAGACTCCCAACCGAGGGACCGCCTCGAATACACCTTAACGTGGATAGGAACGCGAGACTCCCAACCGAGGGACCGCCTCGAAACACCTTTGAACTCGGGGGAACGACTACTACGTAGCCTTCCAACTTAACTTAAACCAAACGTGTTCCTTAAATGCCATAGACCGTGGCTAACATTACACTGAACCAACCGTGGCTCGTGCCTCTAAACCGACTCATGTTCTACGCAACGCTATCGCCCAAGTCATACTTCATATGATGGGCCTTGGGGTCGTGGGACTATTTATCTTGACAACCGCAGAATGAGCGGGACAGCACGTAGAATAACTTAGGTCGACCGGCATAACTTTGCCTAACTCACTCAAGCCTACAACATAACCCAAGGGACGAGCAAAGGCTATGCCAAGCCTTGCGGGACAGGACCGTGCATGCTTTAGCAAGCATTTGTGCGGGCGACGCCTATGACTTAGGCTAACTCTCAGCTTTTGCACCGAATACCAACTTTCCTTCTCCCAAGCCACGGAACGAAGGACCGAGTGTCATTTTCAAAGCACGCCGTGCACCAACTCTAAGCCGACCGTGGGACGTTTTCCATGTTCTAACTCAATTCAAACCGTCGGGATTATTCCCTTAGCTATGTGGATGCGTAGCTTTTATTTATCAAGCCTAACTTGTGCAAGTTGAAAACACGATTTATTATGTGAAGGCAAAGATGAGAAGAGTTCACCGAAACTACCCCACCTGAGCGATGTCTCCGAGCAAGCCGTTGCAAGGCTAAGACCGAACGCCGTCGGCGTTTCGATTCCTCCGATTGACTTTGCGGGACGGGGCACTACAGCCCATCCTCATGAAACTTTCAATAATATCTCCTGTCTTGGAAGGAGGATATTGAAGATCATCATCGATCTTGATATCCATCTCCTTGTTCTCTTCTATCAATCCTATCACTTCGCTGCTGCTAAGTGGTCTGAAGAAGTTAGGTTTGCAGTTATCATGCTCCTTAGTCTTCTTCTCCATGATGTGGTTGAGAAAGAGATATGGCAACCATTTTGTTGAGTAGCAGGTGCCTGATGAACCACTCTTGTAATACAAGGAAAAGATCTTGTAGTGGCACAACAACTCTTCAAAGACGGCCACCATGTCATCATTCTCCTGACGAAGTTTGTCCAACTCGTCATTGGTTGGAGCAAATTCCTCATAAAGAATATTCCCCATTGGCAGGCTCGAGACGTACTTCATTTCGTGAAGAGCTAATCCGATCTCTCCGCAGGGCGTCATAAAAGTCCCTGTTCTGAAGTTGTACCTCTCCGCCAATGTAAGGAATAGGTGAAGATTGGGGTGGAAGCCGTAAACGGTAGAGTACACCGCTTGGTACAGCTCAATCTCCTTGAGCTTTTCTTCGAATTGAGCCAATATCCAATTGGCTATACAATTTCATCTCATGTTATCTGGATTAACAAGACCTGTCAATCGGATATCTTGGTCTGGGTATCTTCCCTCAACCTTCGTAAACTCAATTGCGAATATCGGCGTTCTGGCCGGTAGCAGCAGGGAGGAGTTTTCCGGTGGAATGCAGCCGGGTTTCAATCCTCTGAGTAGAGAGCTGTGACGCTCAGAGGAACTGTAGAACATGTCCTTGTTGTTTGGCCCTTTCTTCACACAAATATTCCCCGTTCGGGCTTGCTGAAGAGGAGTTATATCCTATTCCATCCTTCTGGGATAACTCGCAAAAGCATAGCGAGATAAGGGAAGGCATCTTGAAATCTTCGGTAAAAGTATCCTTTTTTCGCCTCTCTGAAAAAGTCTCTGTTCAACTCGAGGTCTGGACTGAGAACTCTTGTCAAGAGCCTCACCGAACAGAAACAGAGGCTTCTTATGAATAACGGCGTCAGCTGTTTGCAGAGGCTGCCCGTTCATCAGACTCAGCAATATTTTATTTTTTTGTGCTGTTAGGATGGCATGTCGAGACGATGGCAGGGTATACTGAGAAAATGTTACATGGGAAAGATCCTCCTTAAACTCAGGTTCATCCAAAGTCCATGTAAAGACCTCATAATTGGGGTCTTTCCTGAGGTTAACTGCATCAAACAAAGAGACAAAATTCAGTACATACAAAATCAAAGAGTCTGTTTAAAAAATCAGCAAATTGGGCAAGTATCAGATTGTGCTATGTACAAAGCATCAGATTGTGCTAATGCAGCCTACATGCATAAAATATCCAGTTGTGCCAACACATCCACTTGCGCAAGACACGAGGTTGCGCTAACCTACTTGCGCAAGGCATCAGTTTGCGCTGACTCAACAGACTTTCGTAAATCGATAGATTGCGCCGAACATCTACCAGCGCTTTCCAACCGATTGCGCAAGATTATAGTTTTCATAAAAATGAAAACTATTGAGTTTGTGCAACCAAAACCTTAAACAGGGCGGCGCAATACCATCAAATCTCTAAAAAGAGAGAGGTATGAAGGTTCAAGAATGTCAAGAACCCTAAAAAGGGTTTTTGATCGAGTTCATCATCTACCTTGCAGCACAGGATGGCCAACTTCATGACGAAAAATTTGGGGCGCAATCCGAGTCGAAGACTCAGCGGAGGCTTTGCCCTTCTCGGTGGCTGAACGTTTGGGGGCCATTGACGTCGACGACGAAGAGAAGGGGAAGTAGTCGGAGTTGGCACAGAAGCTTTTCTCTCTTCAACAGTTGGAAATAAGTAAAGAATAAAAGAAAGAAGAATGGAAACTATTTATAGTTTTTCAAAAGTAACAGTCACCTTAGATTGTACCAAGAAATTAGGAGTTGATTCCTCCAAACGCGCAGTCAAAGCATCACTTGCACAACTTGATTTTAAATTCGATATTCAACGTATTTCGAAACTTTGAATACTTTCAAATTTCGAAAACTTTGAAGGGGGTCTTGTAGGTCCTAAAAATCAACTTGCACCCATCAAAAATGTAATGAAAATCAAATTGTGCATCCTTCAAATGAACTGCGCAGGAGACAGATTGCTCAACAACTCAACCGCGCAAGCTGAACTACACACCCATCCAAGCGTACTTGCTGACGTGGCATCGTCATCATTACCTGACACAAAATCAGATCTTCTGACAACTGACAGCCCGAAGAACGAAGAAACTGTTCGTTTCTTGTGCCACGCCGCCATGACAGCTATCTAGCACGGTCCAGCTGCCAAAAGCCAGCGCGGTCTGACTGCTCAACCTCAGCGCAATCTGGTTCTTAGCGCAACCCATTTGAAGCGCAGTCCGATGCTAGCACAGTTCAAGTGGCACAATCCATCAAGATAACTGACATTTTGTACGTAGCACACATGCCATCAATTTCTCACCACGTGGCAACCGTCTGTACACGATCATGCGTATTTCAATCAAACAATGCCATGCGTCTCATACAGTTGGCCCACGATCGAGTAAATGCCAGTGCAGTTCGTTGCTTGCGCAGTCCAATGCCTGCACAATCCATCCTGCACAATCCAGAAATAACTACTAATTAGTTATTTTCAGAACTCTATAAATAGAGTTTCAAGTCCTTCATAATGGGGATCAGAGATCAGATCAGAGATAATCAGAATCAGAGGAGATTATTCAAGATCATCACCAGAGATCAGGAGTTCTTGCCAAAGTGCTGCTGCATTCTTCAGAGGCTATCGTCTTCAAAGTTCACATCGTCCAAGGGATAAAGCGATCGTCTTCAGATCGGATTCCTATAGTTGTACTTTTCCAGAATTCAATTGTAATCTTCTTATAGAGTTTGTGAAATAAAGAACACTTTTATTTTTGCAAACAATGGGCTTACAGCTTAATGCGTCTGCCACGACAATAGCCTTGCCCTGATGATAATGTAGCTCGATCTCGTAATCCTTCATCAACTCCAACCAACGTCGCCGTCGCATATTCAACTCTTTTTGCGTGAACACGTACTTGAGGCTCTTATGATTAGTGTAGATATCAACCTTCTCGTCGTACTAGTAGTGTCTCCATAGCTTCAAAGCAAAGATAATCGCTGCGAGCTCTAGATCATGGGTCAGATAATTCTTCTCGTGCACTCTCAACTGTCACGACGTATATGCTACTACACGACCGTGCTGCATCAATACACATCCTAATCCTTTCCCGGATGCGTCACTGTAGATCACAACTCCTCCCGGGCCCAATGGTAGTGTCAAGATCGGTGCGGTGGTCAATCGCTTCTTCAACTCGTTAAATGCAGCTTGACACTCGTCTGTCCATACAAACTCCTGATCTTTGCAAGTTAATCAAGTTATAGGCCCCGCTAGTCAAGAGAAATCTTCTATGAACCGTCGGTAGTAACCCACAAGTCTGAGAAAACTTCTCACCTCAGAAGCTGATGTATGAGTGGGCCATGATTTGACTGTTGTGATCTTCTCTTGGTCCACTGATATACCATCACCCGTAACAACATGGCCAAGAAATGATACCTCCTTGAGAAAGAAATCACACTTGCAAAGCTTCGCAAAAAGTTGCTTATTCCTCAATGTTCTCAAAACTATCCGTAGATGTTGCTCATGCTCCTCTTGGCTCTTGGAGTAAATCAAGATATCATCTATAAGACTACTACAAATTTGTCCAAGTACTGGTGAAAGATCTTGTTCATTAAATTCATGAAGACTACGGGAGCATTGGTCAAACCAAAAGGCATGACCAAGAACTTGTAGTGTCCATACCTTCATCGAAAAGCCGTCTTTGCAATGTCTTCCTTCCGGACCTTCAATTGGTGATAGCCTGATCGTAAGCCAATCTTGGAGAATACTTTTGTACCACTCAGTTGATCGAATAGATCGTCTATACGCGGCAAGGGATACTTGTTCTTCACCGTTATTGCATTCAGTGCTCTGTAGTCGATGCACATGCGCACTGTCCTATCATTCTTAGGCACAAAAAGAATGGGTGCTCCCTACGGTGACGTATTGGCACGAATAAAGCCCTTCTCTAATAAGTCATCAATCTGAGTCTTCATCTCTACCAACTCTTTAGGCGCTAGTCGATAAACTCGAGATGAAATAAGCTCGGCTCCCGGAATAAGCTCAATAGAAAACTCAATGTCTAGGTCAGGTGGAAGTCCTAGCAATTCCTCAGGAAATACATCCTTGAACTCGGTGGTGATAGGGTGCTGAGGGGTGTCCTGCATCATCATGTGAGTCCCCGATGCGGGTGCATCACAACTCTCTCCGTCTTCTTTGGTGAACTCAAACTCCGTCACATTCGGTGGTCTAAAAACAATACTGCCCATATGGCAGTCTATGAGAGCGAAATGCTGGCTCAACCAGTCCATTCCAAGAACCACATCAAATGTTGGCATAGAGAATACAAGAAGTCGTCCCCTCATCTCTCTACCGCTTATTGCTACAGGACAAAGTCTACAAACACCACTAACAGGTACAACTCCTCCTCCAGTGAGGATTTAACATTCTTAACTAAAGGTGTGATAGAAATGCTGTGTCTAGTGGCAAAACAAGTGGCTATGAATGAATGGGTGGCTCCAGTATCAAATAATGTAATAGCAGAAAAAGAAGCAACTAAAACCATACCTACTATGACCTTTACTTCTGTCTCTACTTCTGTATCCTCAACTGCTAGAGAGAATACCTGCCCATAATTTTGTCAAGTGTCCTGAGCTCTGGCCCTCTCGAACTGTGCTGACTGGGTGGTAATGGTGGACGAGGAGCTCCTGCCACTGGCCGAGGTGCCGGAAGTGCTGGGATTGTCGGCCTCGGGTTCTACTGAGCGTAAACTAAGGACTACTGCTCCGGACAATCCTTCACCTTGTGCTGTCCTGACCCGCATCTCAAGCATGCTCCAAGTCGAGTTCGACAGTCCTTCAAGAGGTGTCCCTGTTTTTCACAATAGTTGCAGGTAGGCTTCTGATAAGGTGTGGGCCTCTGCAGGAACTGTCCTAGGGGCCTCCTAATAGGTCCACTCTGAGTAGCTCGGGCTGGTATAACTGCGGGTGTATGGCGCCTCGATGTCTGCTGCTGCTCCTCGCAAAGAATCTCCTGAGCACGAGCTTCTTCCAGGACAGCTGAATGGGATACTCGAGACTGGGTAGTCGTATAAGACTTGAGCTCTGGTACAAGCCCCTGGTGAAATCTTCTTGCCTTCTCTAACTCTGTCAGAATCAATCCAGCACTAAATCTACCCAGACGATTGAACTCTGAGTCATACTCATCGACTGTCATATTTTCTTATTTCAGATGAAGGAACTGGTCGTAGAGACCATCTCGAACATGAATAGGAAAGAATCTCTCATAAAATGCATCATAAAACTATTTTCAGGTGATCCCAGCGCCTAATCGTCTCTCTTCCGCCTTCCACCAGTGGTGAGAATTATCTTCTAACAGTAGGTCCACTACTGTCATCCAATCACGAGCTGGTAACTGAGATGCCTTCAGTAGTTTCTCTGTGCTAATAAGCCACTATGACACCTCTAGCGGCTTTTTCGTTCTTCTAAAGGCCTTCGGGTTCATATTTGTAAAATTCTTGATAGAGCCTTCATAAGGATGCAGAGCCGGTACTGGTGCTGGTACTGGAGGTAGTGGTGGAGGTCTAGCCAATGCTGCCATCATCGTCTATCTCATCAGCTCAATCTGCTGCCACTGAGCCTGCATCATGGCGTACATAAACTGGGAAGTAGGGCTCCCATCAGTCGGTGGTAGAGGCATCTAAGGTTTCGAATATCGTGGAAACTGCTGAAGGAATGGTGGTGGTGGAGGCAGTGGTACATTCCCTTCCGGTGGCATGGTAGTGGTCTGCCCTACTTGGCTGACTGGGGGTGCTGCGACCTCTGGGTGTACCGTCGTCGGTGTCATAGTAGGCTGCGACTGTCCTGGCTGGTATGGTGTTACTGGAGTCATTGGAGGATTATGTCCTTCCGGGGTAGCCTCTTCACCAGATGTGAGGGCCAAGGCAGAAGTGCGTTCGCTTTTGAGAATTATACTGTTGGCACGAGGAAGATAGGTTGATATTAGAAAAGATTAGATATGAGGTAAATTAAATAATCAAGGAAGTTTTGAAAATATTGGAAGTCAATGAGGTAGTAGTTCTGGATGAGATACTATTCCTATTCCTATATGCAGGTTTGTTGGGCACAGTCATGTAACCCAACAATATTAACGCAAACCTGCATGGGCCACCACAAAAACATGTAACGCCCCAGTCCCAAAATACATAGGACCAAGCTTGCCAGCTGCACATATACGAAGAATACTCCAATATATGGAATCCTCATATATGTACATAAGCTGTAAATAAAATAGTCATAGGCCAGAATTATATAATCTAATTGTAGGAACGAAATCGTAAAGCAGAATACTCTAGAGGGGGTAAATAGAGTAGGCAGCAGAATATTGCTAATTAAAAATCTTGTTAGCAATTAGATCACATATATAAAAATAATCATAAAGTAAATGACAGAAATAAAAAGTGATCAGAAGGAAAACACAAACACCAAGATTTATACTGGTTTTCCTCTTATGAGGACTAGTCCAGTCGGAAGAACTCTAGCTTCCAGTTTAATCCACTATTGGAAAATCTCATAAGTTTTCATACGAAGTCCTTGCAACTTCTACAGACGCGAGCTTTGATACGAAGAACTCGACCAACTTCAATTGTGAAGAGTTGTATCTTCTATCAAGTCTCTGATTACAATCGCTCTTGAAACTTCTAGACCGCACCGTACTGGCAAATCGACTAGAGGATTGTAACTGGCTTGGTATTTGAAAATGAAAGCTTTTTAGAACTCTTTGGAAGAAATATAAGCTTTAGAAGAGAAGAGATTGAAAGTGAATTGGTGATTTGAAATGATCGAAATACTTCTCTATTTATAGTTTTTCCAAAGACAGAACTCTGACAGACTTCAGGCAGAATTCGGACAGAACTCTTTGTAACAAACCGCAACTGAAGGGTGACCAAGTTCAAAATCAAACGTTCACTAACGTTCATCTTGGACGAACTTTGGCCGAACTCTGACTGAACTCTGGCCGAGTTCTGCTAGGGTTCTGCCAGTTCATTTTTTGAGAAAAATCAATTTGGCTTTTTGAAAAGTCCTTCAGAAGCTTTTTGTAAAAATGATGTTTTTCAAAAACATAGGTCATTTTTAAAGAGATAGGTCAGTTTTGAAAAATAATTCCGGACAGCCTATTTGCCAGTACGACTTGGTGTACAATGTATTCCTAGACTCAATAAAATGAAAAATTATATTGCTCTGAAGGAAATACATTCTGAATGGCAAACGGCTTCAGTCTTGAACATAGTGGATATCCATCGTTGAGCAGTGTCCAAAACATCGTAGGTAAACATCTGAATTGACTTGCATTTATATCGAGACAGAATTTGATCAATTATTAAAATCAGGTTTGACCATGACCAATGGGCCAACAATCTCTCCCATTTTGTTAATTGACAAACCTTGTCGATATAACATCTAAGTTTGGATCAATTCAAAAATATATACGAAAAATTATAAAAATTGTTCATAACCTGTATTCATGAAGATGTTAGATCTATTTTTCCCCCGTTGTCACTTAGTAAAATAATTACAAAAGAAAAAGCTCCCCCGCAATAAATGCATAAGTAACACAGTGAAGAAACACACAAAAAATATATATAAAAAACATTCATCACAGGTATGGTATAAACAGTTAAAAAGATATTGTATAAACAACACAGGCATGGTATTTGTCACAGGCAGTTTATATGGAAGCAAGAAAAGTAATGCTATAGTAAAGCTGAAACAAATAAAATACTGAATAATAAACTAAGTGAAACGTATGCCAAATTGAGGCATAATAAAAACCGTGTATATGAAGAGTCATAAATAATAACTAAAAGAGTGCTGATAATATCTTGGAATGTCGGAGCATTTCCAAGTAAACATAAGACAAAAGTATCAGAGAGTGAACACCAGTAGTACGACACCAATCGTAAGCGTTCCCTGGCTGGAACAGAGAGTGAACTGCCTCATCATCAATACGGTAGCCAGAAACAAAAGGATCTCGAGGTAGAGAGCTAGCAGAGTGACCCATCTGCACAAATCTCAGATCGGCGAAGGAGTTGGCAATAGCCTGGAACCGAGTCACATCACGGAACTCATGTTCCCTGGAAGTGTCAACAAAGAATGACTGCAAATCTGACAGGTGCTGATGAATACCCTCAAATATCATAGGATAAGAATGAGGAGGACAAGGTGCTGTGGGAGTAGGTACAGGAGGAGCAGGTACAGTAGGTGGAGGAACAGTGGCAATGCTGCGACGAGAGAGTTTGAGGAACTTGGGTTCAGGGTCAACATCACAAGTAGATAGGTCAATATCAAATCTCTGAAAGATGTGTGGGATGAGCATCGCATAAGAGAGGTTGCGGTCTCTTTTGCGACATCTACATGTAACGCTCCAGTCCCAAAATACGTAGGACTAGGAACGTAGATATGCCAGCTGTATTCATACGAAGTACATAGGCCTAGTATGGATACATAAGCTATAAAATGCAGTAGAACCATAACTAATCTCATCCACACAAAATAAATGAATAGAAGATCTCATATAATCAACTATGAAATTAGCATTTGGTACATGTAGTTGGGCGGAGACAAATCCACTACCAACTATGAAAAGAATTACATAACAAAAGAAAGATTTTGGCGAACGAAGCGAAGACGATCCAAATGCAATCATCCTCGAAGAAATAGCGATGATCACGGCTAGAGCTAGAACACCTGCGAAAGACAAGAGCACACACCTGGGAAGATAACCAGGTCCTCAGAGGGACGTAACAAGACACATAATATCATGCCATATAAACTGAATAAATATTTCTCAAATAAATAAGTCAATTGGATTATAACATGGTCCAATACGCACCTATTGAACGAGCATACCATCTCCCCAACCAAACAAGGACAGGAGATGGTAAACTAATTCACGGTGACGTATCTTTCCATGCCAAGAATCCAATATGGTATCCAGATCCCAACAAGGTTCAATACCTTCTCATCGAAGTAGTAAGTCACACCTACAACCAAACAAGGACAAGATGTGACGAACTAATCCACGACAAGTTATTTTTCCAAGCCACGGTCAGATACAAATACCCAAACCAAAAGTACTTGTACCTAACAGATAAGGTAGCCTACCATTCTAAGTGAAATGTAGTTAAGAACAATCCTTCCTACGCATGGGCCCTGGCTAAATAGGATCGGCATTGTCCCCCTTGGGCACCAGAGGCCCCATCAGTAAGAGCATGACGTTCCGTAGAATCGTCAGTGGATGTCAGTAATCATGGGTCATCAACCCGTATCTCCAGCGAAGAGTTCGGGTCACAAGGGAAGTGCATCGAAGCCCATATGCTAAGTAATTGTCCGCCCCGCCCAATGCCTACTATGTTGTATCCACGACATTAACCTCTATAACCGTTAAGTCAAACTAGCATACAATTCTATTAGTGGTTATTCCTATCGCACGGCTTGTACATACTGGTGGGCAGCCAATCACGTACGTCCGTGTTCTACATGCGACACACAATTTTGTGGTACAACGTGTCAAGGCCATGAATGCAACACACTAAGGTGGTCCCTTAAATCTAGGTTTAATGTGTAAGAAAAATAATACATAGCAAGAATATAAATGAACATTAAGTTCTAACAGGTTATGCCATGTATCACAGTTTTTGCATAAAGAAAATAAATGATGCATGAAATATGAGCTAAAAATAAGTAAACAGCAAATGGCAAGGTGTCTTGCCTGGTAGGACACCTGGTGTGCTGCGGTGATCAAGGTGGCATGAACTGGGACTTCGGTGTAATAACTATGCAAGGTGACCTCTGATGGTGGCACGGACAGTTCCATTGGTTCCAGGACGGTTAATTTAGCTAGGGTGGACAGGAGGAAGGACATATTGGCGAAGGAATATGAGAATGGGTTTAGTCATGGACGGAATGATAGTCGAGGGAATTCGGGATAAACATTATATATACTATTTTAGAAACTATTTATAATAGTTGGAAGTATAATTTACTAGTAGAAATAATATTCGATAAATACTAAAAATATGGAAAATCTGATTTGGGCTAAAATTCTAAGTTTTGTAATGATAAATATGATTGATAGCATACTACTTATATTTAGTCAAAGTATTTAATAACTATATTAGAAAATTACTTATAATATCCAAAAACTATAATTTGAATTATAATTATATTTTTCTTTTATTCAAAATATTCTAAATAAATATTTGAAAGTCATAAAAACTATTTTCTTATGTCAAAACTATAATTTAGCTAGGTAGAAAATATTAGAATCATCAAAAAACAACACACTAATATATCTCAAAAATATCTCGATATATATATATATTAATAATAATTAACAAAATTAATATACTTAATTAATATCAAAATAATATTAATAATAATAGTAATATAGCAATTATAACGATACAATAGATTTTGTACATAATAAAGATAATAAATAAAATAATAATAATAACAATAATAAAAATAACAACAACAATAATAATAATAATAATAATAATAATAAAAATAATAATAATAATGATAATAATAATAAAATATGATCATGGCTCATGGCTTCTTTCCTAAGCATCCAAGAATACATGGACAAAGAAGCTGTCAAGAGTCGATGTGCATCCTACATCATGAGTAAGAAGCCTAATAATAATATCTAACAAATCATGCTGTCCCTTTTTTTTAAAATAAATAAAATATTAATAGACATAAGAAAAACTATAATAATAATAAAATAAATTAACTAAAGTAAAATAAAAAGTAACTAAAATGCAGCAGTCAACTGACTGATGCTCCTAAAAATAAAAAAAGTGAAAGAAGAAGGTGGGAGAGAGAAAGGAGCAGAGGAAAGTAATCGGGGGAGAGAGAGGGAAGGAGAGGCGGAAAAGAGGGGAGGCGGGCTTGAGCGCGGCTAGGAGGCGCTGCGGAGGCGAACGGCGAAGTTCGCCGGGGAGGAGCGGATGACGGGGAGTCGGGCAAGGAAACAGGAAGGGTTTCGACCGATGGAAGAGGACGGGGTCCGACGGAGGAGATCGGAGCGGGATCGTCGGCGGCTCAAGCACGAGAGAGGAAGAGGCACGCTCGGGAGGCGACCGTGGGCTGCGATGGGGTTTACGGCGGCGGAGGTTGTGGAGGCGCCAGTGGCTCGCGGCGAAGGGGAGGACGCTGGCGGCTCGCAGCGGTGCCAAGGCGAGGCGCGGCGTGAGGCAGAGGAGGAGAACTTATGGTTCGTGTTGGAGGAGGCGCTGAGAGCGAGATCAAGGGGACGGGGTCCAGCGCTCACTGTGCTGGCGACGACATCAGAGGCGCTACTCGCCGGGGCTGGCATCGACAGCCGAGCACGGGTCAAAGGCGCACGGAGAGAGTCGAGGAGAGGGTGGAACTCGGCTACGTGTCAGATATGAGGTTCGAGCTCGGTGGTGTTCTCTGGAGGCTTCAACGTGGCGGCAGATCGGAGCAACGTGCGTGGCGAAAGAGGAGGCTGGCGGCGGAGCTCCGGTCGGCGACGAGGTGAGTTTTAGGGTTAGGGTTTTATATTTTAATTTGGGTTTTTTTGGGTTTGCCGGTGGTTTGCCAATTTCTCTGGGATTTCGGGTGGTGGCCAGGGTGGTGGTGATGTTACTGATAGTGGTGTCGGGGCTGCCGCGGCAGTGGCCGCGGTGGTGGTGTTTCGGATAGTGACCACGGTGGTGGTTTATAACAGGGTTGGTGGTGGTGGTGCTGACAGTGGGGATTTCCGGTGACAAAGGGGGCGCTGGTCGTGGTGGTGGAGTTTGGCGGTCGAGTTCCGGTCAGTGGTCGTGGCCGCGGTGGCGGTCCTGGTGGTTGGGTGCGGTGGACGGGTTTGCTGGCTGGAGACGAGGAATCAGGGTCGGGTGACCATTAGGAAGGAGGAACGGGTGGCCAGGAGATCGACCTAAGGCTGGACGCGGCTGACGCGAGTGGGGACGCGGTTTAGACTAGGGATTAGATTTAAGGATTTATTAGTGTCGGGGTGTGTCCAACACGGGGAAGAAGAATATAGATGTAAACTATGGAATAAGATTATGGATGGTGGAACACGGACACGATGCACGCACGTTGGAGAATTATTTGTGGGTGTGAATTGTGGAGAAATTAATATAAAGTTGGAGGAATACCTGCCTATTTATAGGATATGGGAATTTCCAATAGGATAAAAATTAGGTTTCCTTTAAACCCAATTTAGATATTCGTAATTTTATTTAAATCAATTTAAACCCAAATCCAAATATAAGTCCAATTTAAATCTAATTAAATTTTTAGTTTAAAAATCCAATGGGATAAATCAAATTACAAATATTTAACTATTTAATTTATTCCATAAACTCAAATCAAGATTTAAATGCCACAATAATTTCAAAATATATTTTCTAAAATACTAATAATATTAATTTTAAAAATTACATTAAAAAATTATAAATATATATGTATGTACAAATAAGGTTTTCATAATTATGTTTTTCCTAGTATACAATAAAATATTATTTATGATTAATAACTGCTAAAACAAAAGGCTTTTTATAGCAAGAATAATAATTATATATAATATTTTGAAAGCGTATAATAAAATAGAGAAAAATGTTTTTCTAAAATATGTACGCTCGCACATATTCGCACTCGACGAGCAAGAAAAATAAAATTTCGTGCGCGACATACAATACGACTACGCGACGTACAATACAATAAAAATTTTTAAATCAGTACTAAATTTAATATAAAAATATAGTAGAAAATTTAGGAGTTTTACACTACCCATCATTTGAATGATAGTCTTAGGGGTAGAAAAAGGAATCCCCTTAAGAATGTGATATAGAGCAGAAAGCTCAAGTGCAGTGACATCGTCTTTGGAAGTGGATTTTGGAAGTAAAGTGGAATAGATGATGCGATGTAATTCGTAGTTAAACAAGTTCAAGTTATTAGCCTTGAACTTTCCAGGACGAGCACGTGCGGGCGCACAAAGCTCATTCTTGAAACTAACAAGAGTCGTACCATTGGAGAAATCAAAATCAGTAATGTCATCGAGCGGGGCACCTTCGTTTGGAATACCAAGGATTTTCGCTAACGTTTCATCAGTGAATTCGATATCAATCCCTCCGACACGTGTTCTTGCGGTAAAAGTGTCTAACACGAAATTATAATAGAATAATCTAATGGCATTAGTAGCAATAGGAAATTATGAGGTAACAAAGTATTGTAACCCTAATGCCTCAAAGTAAGGGCGGTGGTCAGGAAAGACAGTCCATTTAATCGATGATCCGGTACAGATAGTACGCATAATGAAATCGGCATACCATAATAAAGCTTGGTCAGAAGTTTTGAAGTAAAACTCGTCCGATGTACCGTCATTCGATTGGACCGAAGAAAAGAAGGAATCCGTATGCGGATCCGCAGACGATGCCTCTTCACTGGCATTGGTCTTCTTCCTCTTGAAGGGATTGAACTTAGGCATTCTTTCGCAAAAATTCTAAAAACCCTAAGAATTTGAAAGTGGAGGAGAGAGGGAATTATACCTTCCAAAAATTGGATATGTTGTTGAGGACGAAATTCTCCGCACGAATCCAAAGTTTGGACGAAGATCTTCACGCAGATTGGAAGAACAAGGGTGGAGAAGAGATAGGGTTTGGAGGAACGGCTGCTGCTGTTTGAGGATGTTTGGAAGAATGAAGAAGATGGGGGCCTCGGGTTCCGGCTGGTACATATATATACCCAGCCGAACTCTGGCCGAATTCAGACCGAGCTAGGGCCGAATTTGCCAAGGGTTGCCTGGCTATATATATATATATATTAATAATGATGGGGCCACATATTTTTTATTAATTCGTTTTAAATGTTTAATTCAGAGTTTAGTAATTTTAAATCTCAAAATAATATAATTAATATTATTTTATAAATTAATATTTTTTACTCAGCATTTGTCTCAGATTAGTTGTAGGAGTACTGTCCCAACTAACGGAGGTTCACCGGGGAACTCTTAAATACTGCTTCGCTTCGACCGTAGTCGTGGTGACAGACATACTCTTTTTAGGTTTGTCTCGAAAACAGTTATCGAGTATCGAATAAATAATTA
Organism: Iris pallida; assembly: GCA_029216955.1. Taxonomy (NCBI): domain Eukaryota; kingdom Viridiplantae; phylum Streptophyta; class Magnoliopsida; order Asparagales; family Iridaceae; genus Iris; species Iris pallida. The sequence continues at coordinate 749,231 of JANAVB010017195.1, read as the reverse complement.
ATAAAACAAGATTAATTAATATTATTGACATCTAAAATGCCTAATTCTTGACGTAAATAATTGAAACGATCTTCCGCTAGAGGTTTTATGAGTATGTAAGCTAATTGATTCTGAGTGTCTATGTACACAAGGTCTATATCTCTATTTTGTTGATGATCTCTAAGAAAGTGATGTCTAATCTCAATATGTTTAGTAGGAGAGTGACATACTGGATTTTTAGTTAAATTAATAGAACTAGTGTTGTCACAGAAAATGGGTATGTGTGTAAAATATAATCCATAGCCTTCTAAAGTTTGTTTCATCCACAAAATTTGTGCACAACAACGTCCTGCGGCGATATACTCAGCCTCGGTTGTTAATAATGCAAACAGAATTTTGCTTTTTACTAAACCAAGAGACTATAGCTTTTTCTAGGAAATGACATGTGCCGCTGGTACTTTTTCTATCTACTTTGCATCCGACAAAATCAGCATCCAAATAACCGGTTAGGTCAAATGATGTGGTTTTGGGATACCATAAGCTGACAGAAGAAGTGCCTTTAAGGTATCAGAAGATACGCTTAACTGCGCACAAATGTGATTCCTTAGGATTAGCTTGAAAGCGTGCACATAAACAAACACTAAACATAATATCTGGTCGACTAGCAGTTAAATACAGTAAGCTATCGATCATACCTCGATACTTACGTATGTCGACAGGTTTGCCTTGTTCATCAATATTAAGCTTGGTTGAAGTCGCCATTGGAGTGCTAAGTGGCTTGACTGCTTCCATGTCGAACTTTTTTAATAGATCCTTTGTGTAGTTTGCTTGATTTATGAACATCCCATTGTTGGTTTGTTTGATTTGTAGTCCGAAAAAGAATTTCAGCTCTCCCATCATGCTCATCTCAAACTCATTCTGCATACACTTTGAAAATTCTTGACAAAGAGATTTATTAGTGGATCCAAAGATAATATCATCTACATAGACTTGAATTAAAAGAATATTGTTATTCAAAGATTTTACAAACAAAGTAGTGTCAACCTTTCCCTTTGAAAAACCGTTATCAAGTAGAAAAGAGCTTAGACGATCGTACCAAGCACGAGAGGCTTGTTTCAAACCGTATAAGGCTTTCTTCAACTTGAAAACATATTCAAGAAATTTAAAATCAGTAAAACCGGGTGGTTGAGCTACATAAACCTCTTTTTTTATAAAACCATATAAAAATGCGCTTTCGACATCCATTTGAAATAACTTAAAATTATGAAAACATGCAAATGCACATAACATGCGAATGGATTCTAATTTTGCAACTGGGCATAAGTCTCATCGTAGTCGATACCTTCTTCTTGACTGCATCATTAAGCTACAAGTCGAGCCTTATTACGAGTCACTAAACTATTCTCGTTTATTTTGTTTCAGAATACCCATCGGGTGCCAATGACCGGATGATCAATGGGCTGGGGAACAAGTTCCCAAACTTGATTCCGTTCGAATTGGTTTAATTCCTCTTGCATAGCATCTAACCAAAAATTATCACTACATGCTTCATCAATATTTTTGGTTTCAAACTGTGAGACAAAAGCAACACAAGAAGCTATATCATTATTAGAGGAACGAGTACTTACACCCTTGGTAATCTCACCAATTACCAAGTCCTTTGGATGATTAGCCAAGAATCTCATCTTTTTTGGTGTAGTCTCAAGATTGTTAGTTCCGGCTTCTTTGTTTGGAGGTTCATCTGATGCCAGATATGATGGTTCTACATCTTTGTGTGAAGGTTTTGTAGTAGCTGTACTTGGTACGATTATGTCTTTATTGTCATCATCATCTAAGTGTTGATTTAGCTCATCAAACTTGACATTGATAAATTCTTCAATAATCATGGTTCTTTTGTTGAAGACTCTCTATCCTTTGCTCTTTGCTGCATAACCTAAAGATATACCTTTATCAGCCTTTTCATCAAATTTACTCAAATTATCTTTAGTATTAAGAATAAAACATTTACAACCAAAGATTTCGAAATAAGAAACATTTGGTGTTCTATCAAACCATAGTTCATAGGGAGTCTTCTTCGATATAGGTCGAATTAGAACCCTATTAAGAATATGGCATGCTGTATTTACAGCTTCAGTCCATAAGTATCTAGGTAGACTAAACTGGTTTAACTTTACTCTAGCCATTTCAGATAGAGTTCTGTTCTTACGTTCCACAACTCCATTTTGTTGCGGAGTCCTAGGGCAAGAGAATTCATCCAAATAATCGTGTGTGTCACAAAATTTCTTGAATTCTGTATTCTCAAATTCGCCGCCATGATCAATACGAATATGAGTAATCATGAACCCTTTTTCATTCTGTACTTTCTTGCAAAAGGTGACGAATTCTGATAATGTATCGTTCTTACGTGCAAGAAAATAAACCCATGTATATCTAGAGAAATCATCTATAATGACAAATGCATATAACTTACCACCTAGACTAGCAATTCTACTTGGTACAAATAAGTCCATATGCAACAGTTGTAAAGGTCTAGTGGTACTTACAACGTTCTTGGATTTGAATGCAGATTTGATAGCTTTGTTCTTTTCACATTCACTACATATCGTATCCTTCTTGAAAGAAATATCCGGTAAGCCGTGTACCAACTTCTTCGTAGATAATCTTGAAATTGTATCCATGTTTGCATGACCGAGTCTCATATGCCATAGTTGACTCTCAACGCTTTTGGCCATCAAATATCTACATACTTTCTTAGCATCTTCCAACAAATAGAAAACATATATATTGTCTTCCCTCATACCTTCAAATATAGTACTACCAGTTGAACTATCAACTATAGTACATTTATCTTTTACGAAGATAATACCGTAACCATGATCAGCTAAATGGCTTATGCTAAGCAGATTATGTTTTAACTCGGTAACTAGACAAATATCTTTAATCACTGGATAGGGAGCCTTACCAAGGTCACCGATACCGATTATGTACCCTCTTAAATTATTACCGAAGGAGACGTATCCTTTTTTATTCCTCTTCGACAGTGTTGCGAATAATAAAGCGTCACCGGTCATATGCCGTGAGCAACCGCTGTCGAGGATCCATTTGCTCCTAGCATGTGAAAGGCGTTCCTCGTGGTACCCATTTCTTGTAGGGTCCTGACTGGTTAGTTTTCGGTATCCATGCATAAACATTTAAATCTACTAACTTTCTGATTCTACATGTAGAAGATATATGACCAATGAGGCCACAATAATGACATTTAGCATGTTGAGTGTTGAAAGTAGTGTGAGGTGCATGATTGGTAGGTTTTTGTTTTCTAGTATAAAAGAATGCATGCCTATTAGTCTTCTTGGGCATAGTTTTGGTATGGTTTGGTCTAACAGTGTTGGGCATGTTTCGATGATACGGTAATTGACACGTGTTAGAATAGGAAGCAGCAGCTTCAGACTATTTTTCTAAACTAATTTCCAACTTTTTGGAAGTGTCATACAATCTAGTATAGTCAGATGTGAGTGATTCTAGTCTGACCTGTGCACACTAGAGACTCTTTCTCTCCTTAGATAGGTCTTCCTTTAACTGGATAATAGTTTGGTCTTTTTCTTCGGATAGCTTAACAGTCTCGTGTAACAACAATTTAATAGAAGAAAGCTTACCAGACTCAGTTGAAGAGTCATTATTTCTAACATGATCTAATTGGTCGGTAAGTCTTCCTATTTCACCTTTGTACTCTTTGAGTACCTTCATAGAGGTTTCATATTTACTATTCAGTTTCCTGTAATCATTTAACAGTTCACTGAAAGTCTCTCCTAGTTGCTCAAAGGTAAAATCATCATAAGGATCAAATAGAGAATTAGTGACTACCTGATCGCAAGCCATCAAGCACACATTTGCAGCGTCATCTGATTGTTCATTTTTTGAGTCGATGGCTTCACTTTCATGTTATATGCTGTGTTGGCGTACTTTTTTGATGTAGATTTCTTCAGGTAGCCTTTGTCATATTTGCTGCTTTTCTTTGATAATGATGCTGAGGGACAATCTTTCTTCATGTATCCTTTCTGCTTGCATCCGTAGCAAATAGGATCTTCCGCGTTGTTGTTGTTGTCTTTGCTGTCTTTTGTTCTCCTGTTAAATCTTATGAACTTCTTGAATTTTCTTACCAGAAGAGCTTGATCTTCAGAGTCGGAGTTGCTGTCGTCAGAATTACCTTCGATGGTTCTTCTATGTTGAGCCTTGAGAGCGATCGTCTTCTCTGACTTCTCCTTTGGTGTAGCATCTTCAAAGTCTTGAAGTTCTAACTCATTAGTGAGTAGCTTACCCATGAGTGTTTCTAGAGACATTGTTGAGAGGTCGTTCCCTTCAATGATTGCAGTAGCCTTTGGAATCTAGTTCTTTGTAAGGGCTCGTAGAAGTTTGTAAATCTTTTCATGGTTACTGTAATCCTTGCCTAGTGAAGACAGAGGATTTACAATATCCAAGAATCTTGTAAACATCTGAGTGACTGATTCACTTGGCTTCATTTTGAACGTCTCGTACTCCTGAGTAAGTCTGCTGATCTTTGACTCCTTGACTTGTGTTATTCCTTCGTGGGTTACTTCGAAAAGTTTCCACACTTCGTTTGATGTTGTGCAAGTAGACACCTTGTTGAATTCAGTTCTATCTAAAGCATAAAATAAGGCGTTAATAGCACGTGCGTCAAGACTGGCCTTTTTATTTTATTCTTCAGTATATTTGTCATGGAGTTTTTTAACTAAAACACCATCAACATTAATACGAGGGGGCTTTTTATAGCCATCAATAACTACAGACCATAAGTCAAAATCAAGAGATTTCAGAAAGAAACTCGTATGTATTTTCCAATAAGTGTAGTTTGTGCCGTCAAACAATGGAGGTCTGATTGTGGCTTGGCCTTCACTTGTGAATTTCACAGTTGCCATGTGTAATGCTGTGATCTATATAAAAATTGAATATAACTACAATTTTACCTTGCTTTACCTGTATAACCCGCTCTGATACCAATTGTAGGAACAATTGGGATCATAATATAATACCTCTAGATGGAGAGCCTGCTCTGATACCAATTATAGGAACAAAATCGTAAAGTAGAATACTCTAGAGGGGGGGTAAAAAGAGTAGGCAGCAGAATATTGCTAATTAAAAATCTTGTTTGCAGTTAGATCACAGATATAAAAATAATCACAAAGTAAATAACAGAAATAAAAAGTGATCAGAAGGCAAACGCAAATAGCGAGATTTATATTGGTTTCCCTCTTGTGAGGACTAGTCCAGTCGGAAGAACTCTAGCTTCCAGTTGAATCCACTATTGGAAAATCTCGCAAGTTCTCATACGAAGTCCTTCGAACTTCTACAGACGCGAGCTTTGATACGAAGAACTCGACCAACTTCAATTGTGAAGAGTTGTATCTTCTATCAAGCCTCTGATTACAATCGCTCTTAAAACTTCTAGACCGCACCGTACTGGCAAATCGACTAGAGGATTGTAACTGGCTTGGGATTTGAAAATAAAAGCTTTTTAGAACTCTTTGAAAGAAATGTAAGATTTAGAAGAGAAGAGATTGAAAGTGAATTGGTGATTTGAAATGATCGAAATACTTCTCTATTTATAGTTTTTCCAAAGATAAAACTCTAACAGAATTCGGGCAGAATTCGGACAGAACTTTTTGTAACAAACCGCAACTGAAGGGTGACCAAGTTCAAAATCAAACGTTCACTAACGTTCATCTTGGCCAAACTCTGGCCGAACTCTGGCCGAGTTCTGCTAGAGTTCTGCCAGTTCATTTTTTAAGAAAAATCAATTTGCCTTTTTGAAAAGTCCTTCAAAAGTTTTTTGTAAAAAAGATATTTTTTAAAAATGTAGGTCATTTTTAAAGAGATAGGCCAGTTTTGAAAAAAATTCTGGACAGCCTATTTGCCAGTACGACTTGGTGTACAATGTATTCCTAGACTCAATAAAATGAAAAATTACATTACTTTGAAGGAAATACATTTTGAATGGCAAAAGGCTTCAGTCTTGAACATAGTAGATATCCATCGTTGAGCAGTGTCCAAAACGTCATAGGTAAACATCTGAATTGACTTGCATTTATATCGAGACAGAGTTTGATCAATTATTAAAATCAGGTTTGACCATGACCAATGGGCCAACACTAATCTCATCACAGATCAATACAAAAGATAATAGATTCCAAATAATAAATAAGTATATCAAAAGATAGTCGGGTGAACATGCTCACTCCAAACAGCTATAAAAATAGTCTCACAAGATCGTAGTCCAACCTCTACAAAATTGGAAGAAAAGAGATATAAAAATAATGTCCACTAATGTCTCAAATAAGGAATAGACTAGAAATCAGTAGGAAGTGTCTCGTTATTGATGTAGGATGGATCCAGAGTCGCTCTGTACTCCTGTTGGAAGTCGTCTAATCCTGGAGAGATAACCTAGTCCTAAGAGGGACGTAGCAAGATACAAGAAAATACCATGCCATATAAACTGTGATAATATAATAAGAGAAATGGTGCATGCAATAGGGTGCCTACCAATACTATAGTGATAATGCAGTTAAGAACATAACTTCAACACATGAGTATCTAGCTCAGGAGCAGGTAACTCAGGTATGGCCCCATTAGGATACCAGGGACCTCAAAGCATAACATTTCTCGAATGTCAGAGACCAGCAGGTTCAGTAATAGAAAAGTACATAAAGGATCCATACGTTAAGGAAACTGTTCTCCCCACCCAATGTCTAGTAGGGTCACATCCATGACTCATGAAACCTCTAGTAACTGCAATGTCTACTAGCATGCAACAATATTGGCAGTTACTCTTATCCGTCGTACGCCTCATACATATCGATGGCCAGCCAACTACGCAAGCACGTGTTCTACATATGACTCATAACTCGTGGTAAAGCAAGTGTCACGGCCGTATGAGATATGCCGATACCTCATCAATAAAAGGGTGGTCACTAGACTAAGTCAATGCAAGATAAATAAATAAAAGCGAGAAAACGATCGATAGAGTCGCCTACACCCAAGTATGACTTGGACGCATAGTTTTATAATATTAACAAATAAGAAATACTAAAAATAATAGCTGAAAATAAGAATACATAAATCACAGAGTAAGGTGGCAAGGTATCTTGCCTGATGGTACAAAGTCGCAAGTCCAGGAAATCACAATGTCAGCCAAGAAATGTCACAATCTCCAAACAACTTCGGGTGCTGAAACAAACATCAAAAACATACTCCGTGTATAATATATACCTAAGAAATGCCTGTCTAAAAGTCTAATTCTAGAACAGGGGCAAAATCATAATTTTGGGTCAAAGCGATGTCCGCCGTTGGACCCGCTTTGAACCGAAATACGTGCCAAAGTCTATGGTCTCTAAAGTGGTCAAACTACATGTCTATGGATTCATTTTGGGGAGACGAACTCAACGGTATGTCCAGTTTTGGATTTCGATGAGCCGCGTACAAAATTGCCCGTTTGAGTGGGTCGCGGGCCCGCCAAAAAGGGGTTCTGGTCGACCTTCTCAGAATCGAACCAAACTTGGCACACAGGACCAAAATTTCGATTCAGACTTGTTGGCACAAGTTTTGTCTCAATATGATGAAAGTACACGAAGTTATGGTCAAGTTTGTAAAAGGTCGATACGGGGTTACCTTGACGGATACGGACTAATTTTATCGCACACACGCGACGAAGCTGAGTTCCGTCAGTTCCCACACGTCAGCAACGCCCATACGCGTCCTTCGATGCGTATAGAATGTGACCACGTTGCCCGGTTCATCGGTACCCACGCCGTATCGAGAAAAATTTCAGAATTTTATATAAGTTAACACAGTTTTTTCTCCAACTTTAACATCAATTTACTTTTTACACGTTAATCGAAACGACGATCCAGAAGATGCATTGCGATCTCGATTATGTTGTCTTTTACTGTTCTTAATTAGTTTCTACTAGCCTTTATTGCACAGCAAGAAAATTGGCCGACAAGTTGTCGTTTAGAATTGAATTTAACAGTCCAGAAAAAATAGAATTTTTGCTAACTTCAGTTCGATTTTTCGAATCAGTTAGATGGTTATGTCGAAATCCATCTGGAAGATCTCGAAGAGGGTCAATTCCAATTTACAGACAATCTTACGGATCAAAAATCGGTGTTCCAAGTAAAAAGTTACGTCATCGGAAAGTAGGGTACCTTGAGTGGAAAAACTGCTCCGTGGATGACGAGGGGCTGACTTTCGATGCTCCATTCGTCGCGCACACAACTCCGTTGCTGGTGAATCGAACTCGTAGTGGAAGAGGGTATATTCTGCCGCAATTTTCGTTTTGGGAGCCGAGAGTTTTGAGGTCTGTGGAGGAAGTTATATATAAAACAAATTGGGTGAAAACCTAATACTACTACTATTACTAATAAGCCAATGGGCTTACCCACGGGTTGCTCACGGAAATAAGCGCGCTGTAGCAGCAGCGCCTAGGAAGGGAAGGGGGGCCCGCCCACTAATATGGTGGGTGGTTTGTTTGCTTTTTTTCTTTTCCTTTTTCGTTTTCTTTCATTTCTTTTTCTTTTTCATTTCTTTTTCTTTTTATTTATTAAAATTTCTTTTTTTTTTGTTTTTTAAACTATTTTCTATTTTTCTATTATTATTTTATTTAAATATCTAAATTCTATTTTATTTATTAATTCTAATTAAAAAACTCTTTTCAATAATACAATAATTAGATATATTTATATACACATATATTCCCACCTACATGTATATATAAATATATACACCTTAATAATTCAACACATACACACATACATATATACATATATATAAATATATCATGTAAACTTACACCCATTCTATGCATTACACTCCTAATATTATGCATACATGTATTTTAGCAAAAATTTACACAAAACTAACATTAAATAATTTAATAAATTAGGGGGGTTTACACTAATGATGCCCATCAACGGCAAGTTCCTGAAGAAGTATTATTCTTGAAGATGGAACTGGCATAGGCTTCCACATACCCTAAGGGTGCCTATAGGTTCTGGTAAGGCAATTCCTCTCTTCTATATTTTTCCTCGAGTATATAAAGCACTTCACGTCCATATTACCTCTGGATTGCTCCTCTACACCCAAAATTGCGGCTACCATGTCCATATTACCTCTGAGTAGTCGCCCTCTCCTTGATTGATCCTATGATTATCATGGCTATCTAGAAAATAATTCACGTTCATACTACCTCTGAATTATTGTTCTACATCCTAGTAAAGATTATGCCTGCCACATTCATATTACCTCTGGTTAGGCATGTCTTCCATGATGATCCCTTGTCATGGTCATCAAGGGTTGGGAAACCTTTCACCTGAGCTCATTAAAGACAAAAAATAAAGAGACATAAAAGTCCTTATATAGAAGCATGTGGCTACAAAGACCTATTATAGACTCTTCGTAGTTGTAGAGCATAAAAAATCAAGTTGTGCTATGTTTTTATTGCTCAGCAATCAAGTTGTGCCCCAAAAATCAAGTTGTGCCACTATTATGAAGCTCAAAGATCAGGATGCGCCATTGCTCAGGCTGCGCCAAATATCAGACTACGCCCCATTGTATTGTGCCAAAGTCTACGTGGCACCTGACAATTAATTGCCATCATTAACTGACAGCACGGTGAACGAAGAAAATCTCTTCGAATCCTACGAAGCGCGTCGCTCGAGACGATCTGTTATGATTTGATGACTGCTGTCCTGCGCACTCTGTGATTTATACCTAGGCGCAATCTGAAAAAATTCTCCTCATACATTTAAATGCTGCCACGTGCCTACGCACTGAGTTGCGCTTAGACGCAACTTAATCAAGCACAGTTTGACTCGTCGACTGAAGCTCACACAACTTGGTAATGTTGAAATAACTTACGTTCTAAAGCAGGATGACGTGGCGCACATACCACTAATCTATCAAAATGTGTTCACTACTCTGTACACGACCATGCGCATTTCAATCATATGATGCCACGCGTCTAAATACAGTTAGTGCACGTTCGAGTAACTGAATGGAAGTTGTGCAACCTAAGGTTGGCGCAATCCAAAGTGGCACAGTTCAACCTCGTGCACATCAAAATAACTGCTAAACAGTTATTTCCAGAAATTTATTAATAGAGTTTCCAATCATTATCAAGGCATAACAGAGATCATAGAGATCAAGTACTCTTGCAAAAGTGCTGCTGCATTCTCCAGAGGCTCTAGTCTTCAAGTTTACATTGTCCAAGGGACAAAGTGATCGTCTTCTGATCAGATTCCTAAAGTTGTACTTCTCCAGAATTTATTGTACTTTGTACAATTTTTTTCAAGTTTGTTATAAACTTTTTGTTTTTGCAAACAAAATGGCGACTCTGCTGGAAACAACTTTCTCCTCCGACGAGAAGGTGACAACTCAATGTGATGTTGCGTCAATCGGCAAGATACAAAAGACTCTGGTTGTTCAAGTCAACCAGACAGCTTACGAGGATATGATCAACAATAAGAGAAACAAGCATCCTGTGGCTATCACCAAGAACAAAACCTTGTGGACTTCTAAGCCTTCCACAGTTACTGTTGCTCAGGCGCAACCTGTCTCTGTTACCCAGGCGTAATCTGTCTCTATGGCTCGTGCGCAGCCTACTTCTGTTGCCCGTGCGTAGCCCACTCTCTCTGCTGCCAAGGTGCAGTCCAATCCCCTTGCTGCCAAGGCACGGTCTACTGTCTCTGCTGCCAAGGCGCAGTCCAATCCCCTAGCTATCAAGGCGTAGTCTGCTTCTGGTGCCAAAGTGCAGCCTGTTTCTATTGCCCACGCACAGTCCATTCCCTCTGCTGCCAGAGTATAGTCCACTTCTATTGCTAAGGCGCAGTCCATTCACCTTGCTGCTAAGGCGCAACCAGTAGCCCATTCTACTATGGCACAACCTATGCATCTTGCTGCTCAGGCGTAGTTTGTGCACCATGCTGCTTTGGCGCAACCCAAAGGAACTAGTCTTTTGACTATTCCCTCTTCTTTTAAAGTTCTGAACTTGGAGAAGCAATGTTCTAGTGCTAGCACTAGACATAATAAAGGGAAGGGTCCTTTGACACTTCCTCAACTAGCGCAACTTGTGCCCAAAGTTCTTTCACAACAAAACAGAGAGAAACACTTTTTAGCTAACCCTTCATAAAATAAAGGAAAGCACCCTTTGGTCTTTTCTCAATCTTCTCTAGTCTATGACTCAGAAGAAGATGTAACAGATCGTATTCCCTTAAACAAAGGTCTTCAAATCTCTACTAAGGGAAGGAATACTGATCAAAGAGGCATTTTGCCACCCCTATGGTAAATGCTCAAGATCTTCCAACCTTTCAAATCTCAAGATCCAAGCAAGAAAAATTAATGGTGTCTCAAATAGAGGCACCAGGAGCAGAGTCCTCTGATTTATGTACTTATCTCAACAGGCGTCAATCAGTATCAACTTCGGTGAAACGCAAGAATCCTATGCCAAGGACCAATTTACACCAGAAACAAAGGTTTTTAAAGAAAGACTCGATTACTTATGCCAATGAGTTGAGTACTTCCTTGTACACTCATGGAACTAAGCATCTTAAGAACCAGAGCCATGTTCCTAACATTATTAAGGAATATGTTCCTCCGACTTCTTCTCGTCCTGTAGTGATGACTGATCACCGGGAATGTCTTACACAAAAATGGGAGATCACAGAGATGTCTCACTCACATCTATATCACTCGTCAGAATGCCACTGCCTTCATGAAGTGGTCATCAAATGTTGTAGCCAATCAGCTAAACGATCTGTCTTCGATCGGTTGAATTATGCTTCAACTCCTGAACCCATGATGGGAGATGATGACGAGTTGTTATATGCTTCTATCAATATTGCGTCTCGAGACACTGGGGGTAGAAAATCCTTAAAGCGTGGCACGTCTCGTAATCCGAGCCAACAATACTTGGGACACTTTCGTGAATCTAGTGAAGGGGTCTATCAACATAGCAGATCGAGAAATCAAAATTTAGATCAAGATATCTTCAATCAGGAAAATCTTTCCATCACTCATCTAGGAGAAAGTTCTTTGTCTGATTTTGACGCATATAGTGAAAGCTGAACAAACTATCTTGTTAATAATGGCAAGAGAGGTGACAGCATATGCCATTATAGAATACCAAGATGCCAGTTCAGCCAGTTAAGAGTAACGAATTGTTGCACTGGAAGACAAATTGAAGACCATGACTGAAATGGTTGCAAGTATGCACACTATAATCGTGGCACAACATGCAGTACCACCGGTTATAAATCCTGCTATAAATCCCGAGCTCAGAGCATCTTATGTACTGGTTAATGTTGGTCTGGGGGTACCTCCTCCTCAGGTTGCTTCTGTACCAATCCAAGCTGCCCCCAGTCAGTCTGGTACTGGGGGTAGTAATTACCATGTTGTTCCTCCTCCTAACAATTCTAACCAACCCACCAATTTTTAGACATCAGGGGATGCTAATGAGGCTGTAAAACTTTTACGCACTCAGTTTGAGGCCTTCAAGCAGAAGGACAGTCTACAAAAACTTGGGATAAAACAACCTTATCTTGCAGAATGGAAGAAAGTTCAATTTTCTCCTAAATACAAGCTTCCTACCATCATGCTGTTTGATGGCATCACTTCTCCAAGTCAGTACATCAATCACTTTGAAGTGATGACTGACCAATTACAGCCAAATGATGCTCTCCTTACCAGGGTGTTCGTCGGTTGTTTAGCCGGTGCAGTATATGATTGGTATCGTAGCTTTCCTGATGGTTGTGTAACTTCTTTTGCCAGTTTCAAGCAAATGTTCTTGGAACAATTCTATGAGGGGGTCAATGATATAACTATGTCTGCCCTGATTAAAATTAAGCAAAGACACAATGAAACCACGGAGAGTTTTATTGAAAGATTCTGCCGAGAGACACTTAAAATGCCTCCAGGAACTCCATCGACTGTAACAATAGACACTTGCAAATCAAACTTGTTGCCTATCATCAACATATGGATGGGATCTACACAATTCCAAGATTGGCATTCTTTCTTTGTGAATGCCAAAGCGGCGGAGGTTAGCGCTGAAAAGTTCAAACAGTTAGGACTTCAAATGAATCATCCTAACCAAGATGAGCATTCCACACCCGGTGGTAATAACCGCCAGAACAATCGCAAGGGTAAAGAAATATTGGCCATCAATCTCAAGGGTAAGGAGTCGTTGGCTGTTAATGTCACTCAGACGGCACCAACTCCAACAGCACCACCACAAAAAGCACCTCGTCCAAAAGAAGAATATTCTTTTGATGAAGATGATATTATGAGCATCTTCGATTGCTTAATCAAGAGTAATAAGCTTCAACTGTCGAAGGCAAAATGGCCAGAGGAAGTGGGTAAGACTGACCACCATAAATACTGTGTTTATCACAGATTTATAGGGCATACAACCTGAGCATGTTATGTGCTCAAAGGCAAAATTTAAGAGATGGTCAACTGTGGTGCAGTTACTCTCCAATATGATGAAAAGACTGTGATAGCCAATGTCGTCTCTGTGTAATTTGGTGACTTTCCACCACAACTGGTACAAGATGGTGTTGTCCCTATCCCGAGGGCTACTCTCGAGATCGTGAATCTTCCACCTCCTCAAAATGAAGGTCTTGTTCCATTGTCCACTGACAAAGGAGAAATCATGTGGATTCATCCAGATCTAGTGGCAGACTTTGAAGCGCCTTCCTCTTTCAATCAAGAGAAGCGCTCCAAAACTAAATCTAAGAGTTGCAACATGGTATCCTTTGAACCGGTAGCAGAAAAAGAAATTCTAATTGGTACCAGATCTAGAAAACCTTATCTCAGAGAGTATCCCAAAACTCAAGAGAATCCTACCCTATCTCCTGATGTTCCTCCTGCATCATCTTTTCCTGCTGAGAATGTACCATCTACATCTTCACCAGTAGTGGAACCAATTCCTTCTAGACCTACATCAGCAGACAAGGGAAAACAGCCGGTCCGCTTTGACAAAGCATTAAAAAAGTTCTCGTCTCTCGGACTTGAAAAGCTATATAATTTTGATATACTGGCTCAACTGGCTAACACTCCAGCGAGATTATCAATCTTTGAACTCTTACGTCTTTCAAAAGAAACTCGAGAGACACTAAGTGAAGCTTTGATGCAGGCTGATGCTTGTCTTATTGTCCTCAAGAAGCCAAAAAAAGAGCCTGTCAGTTGTACACATTGTCATAGTGTATTTGAATTAATTCCTAATATCACTTTTACACAAGATGACATGCTGTTGGAGGACAATCACCATGATCGTCCTCTCTACTTTATGGGATATGTAGACACCATGAAGGTCGATCGTATTCTAATTGACCCAGGGTCTGTACTTAGCATCATGCCGAAGACTCTGCTGGATGCTTTGAAGATCCCGGTGTACAATATTTCGACAACAATTACTACTATCTTGGGTTTCAATCAAGGAATAAGTGAACCTTTGGGGAAGATACGCCTGAAACTCCAAATCGGCAATCTTCGTACGAAGGTGACTTTTTTTGTGAATGATAATCATGGTTCACACAATGCTTTACTGGGAAGACCATTCCTCCATGAACACAATATTGTACCTTCTACTCTCTACTAATATTTTAAATATGTAGATGTTAATATAAAAGTACAAAAAGAAGTCACAGACCTAAATCCTTTCAAGGGGGTTGAAGCATACTGCAACGACTCTCGCATGTATAAGAAGGAATTCATGAAGGTGGTATTGGCAATGGATACTATGAAGAACAGAAAGTGGTACGGAATGATACTTTGGTGATCCCTGTCAAAGGTCGTACTTCCTGTCCTCAGTCTTCCAAGACGTTGACTATCTACCTTCCTTCTCACAAGAAGCAGCCTCCTGGTGTTAGTCAGGAACAAAGAGAGTTCACCTCTTCTGAGCCACTTGTAATCGACCTTCGTCGTAAAAAGCCCCCTCCTCCTTCTCGCTCTTCTTCTCCCCCTCTGGTTATCAATCTGATTAAGCCTGTTAAGGCTAAAGGTCCTGTTGTAAATGATGATGTAAAAATCAATAAAGCATCTCCTTTGCGGTATACTGATGTCTCTTATTATGCTCAATGTTATTTGGATATGCTAAATAGCTTTAAGCCATTTACAATAGGAGTCATATCGTCTCTCCAAAATACGGTATCATTGGATTCAATACAAGAATCGTTCTTTCTAGTACCTTCTCAAAAGAAAGGCGAAACTCCTATACTCTTTAACAAAAAAGAAGAACAAAAAATCATGCCCGATAGCAATAATAAGGATGATACAGGAAGGCTACAATTACGTCGTTATAGTCCATAATCTAAGGCAATCATCCGTAAAATGGGCTATGATTTTAAAACTGGTCTCAATAGTGGTAAGGAAAGGCGAACCCCTATTCGTATTTCTGTCCTAAAATGATAATCACAACAATATTGCAGTAAAATGAAGCGGAGATTAGGTTATATTTCACCACTTCCGACTCTACAAGCTTCCGAGTCAGAAGAAGAAGAACGATCTAACTCTTCTGATTCTATCTCATGAAATTCTGATACCAGTATTGGTCATGTCCATCGAGCAACAGTATCTTCTAATATGGTATCAGCCGAATTTTCGGAAGATGACGAGGATGATATTGAAGAAGCTCCTGAAACAGATCCTTGGGCACAAAGGATGGACACTCAGTAGGAACTCTGTTTTGAACAACGAGAACCTCCTATTGAAGATCAACTAATCCAGATCAACGTTGGAGAGAAAGGTGTACTACGACCAATTTTTATTAGCAAAAATCTCTCAGAGGATGATAAGCAAGAACTGATTTACCTCATTCATGAAGATATCGAAGTTTTCGCCTGGAGTTATGAAGATATACCAGGATTAAACCCTCAAGTTGTGACTCATAAGCTTAACATTTTACCTAATGCCAAACCAGTCAAAACAACAACAACGACGATTCAAGCCTGAGATGATGGATGCAATAGATGATGAAGTCAAAAAGCTTATAGCTTGTGGTTTTTTTAAAGAAGAACAGCATCCTGATTGGGTAGCCAACGTTGTACCAGTTTTGAAAAAGACCGGGAAAGTACGAGTGTGCATAGATTTTTGGGATCTCAATGACGCTTGTCCTAAAGATAAATTTTCTCTCCCAATTACTGATGTTATGATTGACAATACTTGTGGATTTGAACGAATCTCTTTCATGGATGGATTTTCTGGATATAATCAAATCCAGATGAATCCTGAAGATGAAAAACATACTTCATTCCGTACTCCTCGTGGAGTATACTGCTATACGGTCATATCTTCCGATCTTAAGAACGCAGGTGCAACTTACCAGCGGGCTATGAGTACTATCTTTTGAGATTATTTACGAAAGACTGTCGAATGCTATGTTGACAATATTGCTATCAAAAAGTCGTCTAAAGGAAGATCACATCCAAGATTTAAGAACTATCTTCAATCTAATACGCCAGAATCAACTCAAAATGAACCCCACCAAGTCTTTCTTGGTAGTCTCTAGTGGCAAATTTCTCAGATTTGTCATTACCTCTAAAGGTATACACGTTGATCCCGAGAAGATCAAAGCCATTCAAGAGATAGGTCCTCCACGTAACTTAAAAGAGCTACGAGGATTCCAAGGTCGACTTGCATACATCAGGAGGTTCATTTCGAATTTATCTGGACGTTGTAGACCATTTACCCAGTTAATGAAGAAAGGTGTATTTTTTATTTGGACAGAAGAATGTCAGCGAGCATTTGATGACATAAAGCGATATTTGATGAGTCTACCGATCCTTGTACCACCAATCTCAGGAATACCCTTCCTAATGTATGTCCGGAAGATGGATCATTCATTGGGAGCTTTGCTGGCTGAGAAGAACAAAGAAGGTCATGAACAAGCCATCTACTACCTTAGTCGAACGATGATTGGAGCTGAACATCGTTATAGTCCGGTAGAGAAGGAATGTTTAGCCTTAATGTTTGTCGTTCAAAAGATAAGACATTACATTATCGGCCAAACTATTCATATTATTTCCCGAGTCAATCTTCTTCGGGTCTTAATGAAGAAGTCCAGTACACTCAATTCTAGGCTTGCTACATGGGCCATATTATTAGCATAATATGATATGGTGTATGTTCCGTAAAAGTCTGTAATGCATTAGCTGATTTCTTAGCAGCTCATCCTGTCCCTGAGACATCTAAGCTCTATGACAAAATTTTAGATGAGACATTGGAATCAAATATGATTTGAGAAGAATTTCCTACTTGGCGGTTGTTCTTTGATGGAGCATCTAGAATCGGACCTGGAGGCACCCTTATGGCTGGAGTGGGAATTGTTCTTATTTCGCCAGATGGATTAGCTATTCAGAGAGCTTATTCCTTAAATGAATCATGCTCCAACAATGTAGAAGAATACAATACTTTGCTCATTGGATCCCAATTAGCCAAACAACTGGATATTGAATATCTCGAGGTATATGGTGATTCTAAGATGATTGTTAATCACGTTAAAGGCATATATAAAGTTCGACATCAAGATCTAGTACCATACCATGAAGCAGCAATCAAAATAGCTTCTTTGTTCAAAGGGTTCTTCATTGAACATATACATCGAGTACGTAATACAGAAGCTGATGCCTTGGCTAATTTAGTTGCGATATTGGCAATTCCAGTCAAAAGACAACAAATGGTTATTATCTCCAATAGAGTACTATTTTTATTTAAAATAATCATAATATTGACTTCAGTAATTCAACTGAAGTCAATGTCATTAGCGAAGACTGTAGAGTACCTTTCATCGACTTTGCAGTTTATGACATACTACCTGAAGATCCTAAGGAAGCTACAAGTATTCGTCGCCGATCGCTTTGATTCTATTATAATCATACTACCAAAACTCTCTTTCGACGAACCTTTTGATGGATTACTCTTAAGATGTCTTGTTGGTGATAAAGCAAAGCAAATATTACGCGAAGCTCATGATGGCATTTGTGGAGCACATCAACCCGATCATAAATTACAGGATCGTATCCGACGTATGGGCTACTACTGGCCCTCTATGGTATCAGATGCCATTGACTATGCAAGAAAGTGTCGTACATGTCAGATTTATGCAGATTTTATTCACCAACTATCAAAATTTCTTCATCCAACTACTGCTTCATGGCCCTTCGAAGCTTGGAGCATGGATGTAATCGGTCCTATCAATCCTCCTTCGTCTAAAGGGCATCGGTTTATCTTGGCTATAACCGATTATTTCTCTAAATGGATTGAAACGATACCTTTAGCTGAAGTGAAGACTAGTAGTGTCATCAATTTTGTCAAACATTATGTGATATACAGATTTGGCGTACCTCGTCAGATCATCCATGATAATGGGCCACAGTTCGTCAGTCAGAAGTGGCTAGGATCTGCTATATACCGTCTCAACTATGACACGTGAAATACGTTGTGGACTCCTTCTAATGCAGGTGGCAAGTCCAGTCTGTATGATACGTCACTGACTCTTCCGCTGATAACGAAAGGTCCGATGAAGCATGGGCTAAGCTTTCCACCTCCACCGAAGTGATTAGTGCCTCGAGTCGGAGATATCCTTAGGAACACCAGTTCTCTAACCTAGCACAACATGGTCTCAAACTTAGCTATAACAATAACATGATCAAACAAAATCACAAAACAAACAAAAATCCTAATCCTAAGTCTAAGTTGTACCTCAAATTCCAAAGGTCTTCGGTGGTTATCGGCCAAATGCCGCTGTCTGTCTTGTGCCACGCGAAGTCAATCTCTGATGATCTTTACCTTCTCGGCTGCATTAACAACCATCTCAGGTCCCAATAAAGCTCACTCTCCAACGTCATCCCATGAGAATAGTGTACAACATATACGCCCGTACAATGACTCGAATGGTGACATCTCAATACTGGCCTGGAAACTGTTGTTGTATGCAAACTCCACTAAGTGCAAATGATCATCCCAAGAACCTCCAAAATCTAGGACACGAGTCCGCAGCATGTCTTCTAGTATCTAAATAGTCCTCTCTGACTGTCCGTCCGTCTGAGGCTGGCATGTAGTAATAAACTTGAGCTGAGTGCCCAAACTAGTATGCAGACTCTGCCAGAAATGGCAAGTAAAGTGATTATCTCGATCCGAGACAATGCTCACCGGAACTCCATAAAGTCTGACAATCTGACGCACGTACATTTTTGCTATCTTCTTTGTAGACAAACCTACTTTGAATGGCAAAAAATAGACTGATTTGGTCAACCTGTCTACGATAACCCAAATTGCATATTTGATGTGAGCACCCTGAATTTTGGGTTAAAATTTTTCATTTTATTTTTATTTTCCTGATTATTTGGTTTTGATAAATATTTTATTTTATTTATTTATCTGTAAGTGTACTCTTTTATGCCATTGATATTTGGAGTATCAGGGATGTTCAATTCTGGAAATCTTCTTCACGAGTTTTGGAGTGGACACGATTACCTTCATGACGGTATATAGTGTCCCATCCAAACTTGTTCTCTTGTGCTCTTTCTGCTTCGCTGAACTTCGGGTTGGTGTAGACCATTTGATTGTTATTTATTTTCCCACTCTTTTTTATGATCATTTTCAGCGCGTTACCATGACATTTAAATTGGGAGCGCAAGACCAGTCAGTTTCTTGAAACCAACTCCTCATTGATGATCTACTCGAGACGCTCGTCACCCATGACCTTTTTGTCCCACTCAGACACGTCATTTTGAGCTCCATTTGATTCGCACAACTTTCCCGACACGTGACCCGATTTTATTTTACGCCACGGCGTCACATTCCTTTTCCAACTTGATTTGTGGGTCCCCTGTCGACCAAAACCTGTCAGCCCCAACTATGGACATGGCCCACTTGGAGCCTACTATCCGTCCGCCACTTGTGTTCTATTTATTGGAATCCTCATGTGCTACTTATTCGCTCATGATCATCAACGTCTAATTTTAATTCGATTTTTGCACAATGTCCAGTTTTGATCCAATCCGGCCCCATAGATTCGACCGTTGGATCGGCGATTTCTTCGCTCCGTCGCAATCTCGGTATATCCACCTTCATCCCTGTCAATTTTCGTCCGTTAATTTTATCGTTTGATACATGAAAACCGGCCACCAAGTTGACCGTTTAAATTGTATTAAATTTGGACAGTTTTGCGGGGCCAACTTCGTCAGCTTGTATCTCCTCCACCGCAGCTCCGTTTGGCGTGCTACCAGTTCCAGGGCGAAGCTGGTATAACCATCTTGCTACTCCTCCAGTTTCGTTTCATTGTGAGCTTGTTTGATTGGTTGAATTCGACGCCAAAGTTGGTCGTCCGAATTCGTAATTTCCAACTTGTAAAATTCTATTTTTGAACACGGGACTCCAGATTTCATTTCTGACACCACCATTAGACTTGTGGCGTCGTTCTGGCACGTTTTCATATAAAATTTGTTAGATTTGGAGAACGTGGGCCCGGGCACGTTTTTCGGTGTAAAGCGGGTCCCACATTCTGGGTCAACGGGACTTTTTGATGCCGGCTCATCGGAATTCAATTCCGGAGATACCGTTGAGTTCGTATCATCATTCTGGACTCGTTGACGGGTAGTTTGCTAAGTTTTGAGAACTTTGGCTCCGGCACGCATTTCTGTGCAAACCGGAATTCCAAGTTCTGGTCAACGGGCCAAATGAGATCGGGTCAACGGAATCCAATTCTGGAGATACAGTTGGGTTCGTATCGACATTCTGATTTCATGGACATATAATTTGTTATATTTTATAGACTTGTTTTCTTGCACGTTTTTCGGTGCAAAATGGCTCCGATACGGACACCGTTTTGACCCGAAATTATCTTTTTGCCCTTGTGTCCAAATTGGACCGTTGGGTAGGCTACCCTAGCTAATTTGACCATTCTGGACACGTTGGCGATGTTCATTTCATCGTCCGACAATGTTTGTTGATAATTTCTCTGAGTTTAACCTTTTTATAATTAATTAATAATTAATTCATATAATGTTCGTATTTCGGGATTAGTACAACGAAACTGAGATCAGCCAATTCCAGTGATCTCACATCGCTGAAATTGACAAGTTGGATACGTGGATCACTATAATAAGATTATCAACCTTACCGATAATCCTCTTATCTCGATTTACGTGTCATAAGTTTCAACGTACAAATAACGAAGTACACTTTATATTAGACTAGAATTGACCCTATTTGACCAGAGTTGACCAGTTGACCCAAAGTCAACTATAAGTCAACACTTGACCTAGTTTGACTAGATTATTGACCGGAGTCGACCTAGAGTTGTTTTGACTTAGAAGAACCTAGAATAATGTAGATTGATTATAGAGATTCATTTATTACAACTTGAACACCTTGTAACCTGTGTTGCTTTAAATAGGACTATGTGGCTTCAGTGGGACCCCCTATAATTATCAGCTGTTCAGGTTATCGAGGCGAGTACATTCTCTGATCATTTTATATCCTGTTTAGAATTATTTTCTGCAGTAGATTACTTTACTTGTACTGTCACGATGGCCACACGGATTGGTACTATATGGATCCTTTCTTGAGATGTTATCCTTATGGAGCATCGGGTACTATGTGTCCTGTGCGTTTTACTTACATGGCGTATCACTATGCTTCTTGGTTCACTTGATTACTTGTGACATGTACCCTCATGATCACAGAGTCTCTTGAATCTTACACAGTTGGGTAACCCCCAGACTCCCCATTTATGGGACATTCATGTATCACCCTTCGCGGGCCTTGCATGGAATCATATAACATAACCTGGCTGGATCCTTGTGTATTGATTGGGGGTACGGAGGAGTAGAAGTGGACATGTGAATAATACACCAGTAGTATCTTCATTGAATCATTCCGTAGTGTCTTCATTGAATCATCCCAGGCCATTTACATGTTGATGTTTTACTCTGACTCACTAGTCACATGCTAGCTCTTTATGTATAGTAGATATTTCTATTACAGCTCTCCTGTTTACATATTGCTTTTTCCTCAGTACCCGTATCTTACTATACTGCATGCTATATGTTTTCTAACCTGCTATTATATGTTGAGATGTACTGTGCTCGCTCCAGTCCTGACTGGACCTGTTGATAAATTTTACAGATAGCTTGGAGGTGCCTGCTAGCCTAGAGAAGACACATTAGAGGTTGTTTAGGTAGTTATTTCATTTTGTCTGGAGTTGTATTTACTTTGTGGATTACTGTATCTTTATTTGAGTTTTGAGATGTACTTCTGGGTTCATGTATCTTAGACACTTAGACTTCTATCTCCTGTATTTAGTTTGGATTTCATGTTTTATCTATCCTTATCATGCTCTACCTTAGATGTGATTGAATTTGTATCTGCTATGTCACCCCCATTCGGGGAGTATAAACTGCTTAGCTTTATATTGTTAGATGTTGTGACCTAGGACAGCGTTCTACCGCTGACACTGCGGCGTAGGCTGGGCGTCGTTACGTTCTCATGCCCTAACTCTAGGGTACGGGTCGTGACACGTTTTTAGTGGTAGCCCATGCAGGTCGAGACTAAAAGTGTAGTGGTATTTGAACTTGAGTACCACTACAGCCTGCACTAGGAATAGGATATATTTTGAAGGTACTCAATCACAGTTAGGAACCCTTGAGAGATTCCCGGGACGACCCTGGAGAATCTTATTTAACTTCGATTTGAAAACTCTTTTCCTTGATTTGATTATCTTTACTTTCTGTTATTGAATTTGATTTTGAGGGATTATTATTGAAATTGAGTTAGTATTTATTGATTTTGATGAAGATTGTTGAATTTTGAATCTTGATGTTAGCTATAGCATCCGAGTTTGTAGTTATGTGATTTGAAGGATTTTTGTTCATTTTTGAATCTTGATGATTCGTTGATAAATTTGATTTTTTTTAGTATTCCTTGTTGATTTAAATTTAATTTTTGTCAAGATGAAATTATATGGGTTAGGTCATCTAAGATTTGGAATCTAGTCTTCTACAGTCATATTAGCCAGCATGGTGAGGACATATAGTTGACTTGGATATATTTCTCGGGTGTGAGAATTTAAGATTTTCGCAGCCAAGCTAGCGGCATCGCGAAAATATTAAATACCATGATTCTAGAGGTATGTGCCCAAGTCGAGGACTCTGTGATTATCGTAGCCTTGCTTACTAGTATGACGAGGATTTAGAGTACCATGATTTTGGATAGACGCATATGATTATCAGATTGTACCTTAAATGTTTTCAAATATGTTTTCTCTACTTTTGTTTCAGTCATTCAAAAAAAAAGAATTATTATTTGTTTGTTTGTCTAGTTTCCTATTATTTAACTCAGGAGTAAGTTTAGTTGGTTTTATAAACCTTGTGAAATTTCTTGCTATGAGTTTTTCAAAATACAATGAATCGAAAATTTTGCTAGACTTTATCTTAAATTTGATATTTAACTCTGGATTTTAAAATGGTTTCCTCTTTTAAAACGGATAAGTAGAACAGATTTTATTACCATTTCTTTTCCTGCCAATATTTTAGTACCATCATTCCTTGTCTTATACAACTACCCTGATTATATCAATTCCGTCTCGTATCTCATTCTGTCAGCTGTACTTGAACTCTTGAATCTGCATATCGTTTTTATCTGAGAAATATTGAGAGAGTGACATAAATCATCTAGTTCAGGAATGACATAATTGGTTATCATAGAATGATTTGTAGGAATCAGAACGTTGGATGTCAAAAAAAAAAATTTTTGGAAGATGTGGTAAAGGTTTAGAATAAAATCGAGGGATAAATGTTATTAATTTAGAAACAATTACAAAAATTTTGGTTATGAGTAATTTATGGATGTGCTTCAAAAAAAAAATATCAGAGGTCAACCTAGTTTGAGAACTTAGAAAATCTTGGTTATTGATTCTTGGAAGCTATTACAAGGCTATGTAGAAATTTAATAATGGGAAGGAGAATTTGATTGTATTCTATGATTATGCGAAGTTGAACCAGATATTTTAAGAGGGTGACTAGAGACAAAGAGAACACAAGAATTTTACGTTATAGAAATTATTTTTAGATGATTAGGAGAAATCGTGGAATTCAAAAAGGATAATATTTGAAGATAAACGTAAAGGAAATATGAAGGTTGATTTATAAAACAAGAATAAATTTTGTATGACATGGTGGTACTAGGATTGAATAAATACGAGACTTGATTTAAACAAGTACGAGGATATCATAAACTGGACTTAGAGGTTTCGGATCTAAATTAGGACAAGGTGAAAGAATTTGAAAATTTGATTAAATGGATGAGTGTTGATACCTAATTAAGAGAGGAATGCTTCGTGGGAAATATTTTAGAAGTTTGGAATTTTGTCTATGGTGACCATGGTAAAATTTAGACGACTGAAGGTTATAAAATTTCGATGATAGTCACATGAAGGTTGATTTTCATATTGGGACTAAAATATATATATATATATATATATATATATATATATATATATATATATATATATATATATATATATATATATATATATATATATATATATATATATATATATATATATATATAGTTTGGCAAATGATAAACTGATAGTATTAGAGAGGGATGATTTGCTGACTTCGTATGAAATCTTTTCCTGTTTTCTCTAAAAGGGTTTTTTTTTCAATATCATTGAATCCTAGTTTCCTTAATAACGACCAAGTCGAATTCGATTTATCTTTTCTTTTCATATTTATATCTTGGGCTGTATTTAATTGAATTAAATTTGATTGTGACTTGAATCTCCATCCTTGTATGCTCGATCTCAGACTTTGTTGAACCTGTCCTCCATATTGCCCAATCTTGATTTCCCCCAATTTGATCAACTTAGATCGTATCGAGACTAAATATTCTATATATATTGTAATTGAATTTCAACGTAATTGACTTTCATTCCTTAACTAATGATTTGATTTTTCCTGGAATAGTATTTTTCAGATAATTGGTAGTTACCTTTATTTTATTTTTTGATGAGTACCAGTTTTATATAGGATGGTAGACCGCCTTACAGTTTTGATGATTTGTTATTTCTGTAACTTTTTCGTTCAGCACCCTAGACTGCTTGTGTGTTTGATACCCCATGACCCTTCCGGTTAGCATGACTAGTATACCTAGATGAGACTCCATTGTCACCGTATGCCATGACCCTGTATGTCGTTCTTTTTTTTTGATGGTATGTTTTATTTAAGTTCTGGAACTTTTATTATGAGGGTTTGACCTAGAGGGAGTATGGACGCTTTAATTTCGAGGACGAAATTTTTATAAGGTGGGTAGGATGTGAGCACCATGAATTTCGGATTAAAATTTTTCATTTTATTTTTATTTTCCTGATTATTTGGTTTTGATAAATATTTTTATTTTATTTATTTATCTGTAAGTGTACTCTTTCATGCCATTGATATTTGGAGTATCAGGGATGTTCAATTCTGGAAATCTTCTTCACGAGTTTTGGAGTGGACACGATTACCTTCATGACGGTATATAGTGTCCCATCCAAACTTGTTCTCTTGTGCTCTTTCTGCTTCGCTGAACTTCGGGTTGGTGTAGACCATTTGATTGTTATTTATTTTCCCACTCTTTTTCATGATCATTTTCAGCGCGTTACCATGACATTTAAATTGGGAGCGCAAGACCAGTCAGTTTCTTGAAACCAACTCCTCACTGATGATCTACTCGAGACGCTCGTCACCCATGACCTTTGTGTCCCACTCAGACACGTCATTTTGAGCTCTATTTGATTCGCACAACTTTCCCGACACGTGACCCGATTTTATTTCACGCCACGGCGTCACATTCATTTTCCAACTTGATTTGTGGGTCCCCTGTCGACCAAAACCTGTCAGCCCCAACTATGGACATGGCCCACTTGGAGCCTACTATCTGTCCGCCACTTGTGTCCCATTTATTGGAATCCCCATGTGCTACTTATTCGCTCATGATCATCAACGTCTAATTTTAATTTGATTTTCGCACAATGTCCAGTTTTGATCCAATCCGGCTCCACCGAGTTCAGTCCAGCTTCGTGCTACCCTCCATCGTAGCACCCTCATATTTTTCTTGTCCAAAAAATATCAGTACTCTCCTACATATTTTCCTATATTTATTGGGAATTTCTAATTATTAATTCCCATAGAATTGGCCATTTTCTCCTAATTTAATCCTAGCCTTTGGTTTCCCTATTTAAAATCATCATCATTCAATTTCTCCCCAACCCCATAGCAGAAAGTGCCGGCCCTAAATTCAATGTGGAGCACACTTTTTCTCCACTCTCTCTCTTTCATTAATTGTCATCCCATTTCTCTCTAATTAATTTTAGCCCTTGATTTCTCCAATCAATCCCAACCATTCAATTTTCCCCATGCAACTTTTCCCACACAAACTTCCCACAGCCAAAGTTGGCCGGCCCTAACTCCCAAAAATTTGTTTCCTCTCTCTTCCCTCACTTCATTATTACTACTCTTCCCTTCTCTCTCTTCTTTCAAAATTTTCTACAATACTACACAACAACAACAACTCCAACAATAACAGCAGCAAACAACTTCTTCCCCTCCCATGCAAACCCGACCACCTCCTCCTCCTTGGCTGGCCGGAGCTCAGACCCCCTCCACTGGCCGTTGGCCATCGGCAACTCCTTTTCCTCCTCCTCCTTCATTCCTCCTTTTCCTCCTCTTCCGTAACCTAGCCATCACCACCACCATCCTTCACTCCAGCCACCACCTCAGCCCACGAACCGCCACCCTGGTCGTCGCTGTGGCCGCGCGACACCACCCCCCGCCGCGCCAGGCCGCGCGCTTGGCTGACAGCGCGCGCGGCCAGCAGCAGTAGCTGCAAACGCAGCACCGCGCACCACTTGGCCGGCGTGCAAGCGGCCACCGCCGGCGCCGCCGCCGCCGTGGTCGGCGTGGCCCACTCCCATGTGGCCGGGCGCACCCCTGGGGTAGGCCCCATGGCGGCCAACGTCCTCCGGGACGCGCCGTCGAGGCGATTCGTGCGTTTTGAACGACGTCCCGTCGTTACGCGCACGAAATAAAGTTCGTTTTGGCGCCCCGTCGCAGCAACTTCGCACGCGTTTTCCCGTAGATCCGACCATTGGATCGGTGATTTTTTCGCTCCGTCGCAATTTCGGTATATCCACCTTCATCCCTGTCAATTTTCGTCCGTTAATTTTATCGTTTGATACATGAAAACCGGCCACCAAGTTGACCGTTTAAATTGTATTAAATTTGGATAGTTTCGCAGGGCCAACTTCGTCAGCTTGTATCTCCTCCACCGTAGCTCCGTTTGGCGTGCTACCAGTTCCAGGACGAAGCTGGTATAACCCTCTTGCTACCCCTCCAGTTTCGTTTTATTGTGAGCTTGTTTGATTGGTTGAATTCGACGCCAAAGTTGGTCGTCCGAATTCGTAATTTCTAACTTGTAAAATTCTATTTTTGAACACGGGACTCCAGATTTCATTTCTGACACCACCATTAGACTTGTGGCATCGTTTTGGCATGTTTTTATATAAAATTTGTTAGATTTGGAGAACGTGGGCCCAGGCACGTTTTTCGGTGCAAAGCGGGTCCCACATTCTGGGTCAACGGGACTTTTTGATGCCGGCTCATCGGAATCCAATTCCGGAGATACCGTTGAGTTCGTATCATCATTCTGGACTCGTTGACGGGTAGTTTGCTGAGTTTTGAGAACTTTGGCTCCGGCACGCATTTCCGTGCAAACCGGAATTTCAAGTTCTGGTCAACGGGCCAAATGAGATCGGGTCAACGGAATCCAATTCTGGAGATACCGTTGGGTTCGTATCGACATTCTGGTTTCGTGGACATATAATTTGTTATATTTTATAGACTTGCTTTCTTGCACGTTTTTTGGTGCAAAACGGTTCCGATACGGACACCGTTTTGACCCGAAATTACCTTTTTGCCCTTGTGTCCAAATTGGACCGTTGGATAGGCTATCCTAGCTAATTTGACCATTCTGGACACGTTGGCGATGTTCATTTCATCGTCCGACAATGTTTGTTGATAATTTCTCTGAGTTTAACCTTTTTATAATTAATTAATAATTAATTCATATAATGTTCGTATTTCGGGATTAGTACAACGAAACTGAGATCAGCCAATTCCAGTGATCTCACATCGCTGAAATTGACAAGTTGGATACGTGGATCACTATAATAAGATTATCAACCTTACCGATAATCCTCTTATCTCGATTTACGTGTCATAAGTTTCGACGTACAAATAACGAAGTACACTTTATATTAGACTAGAATTGACCCTGTTTGACCAGAGTTGACCAGTTGACCCAAAGTCAACTATAAGTCAACACTTGACCTAGTTTGACTAGATTATTGACCGGAGTCGACCTAGAGTTGTTTTGACTTAGAAGAACCTAGAATAATGTAGATTGATTATAGAGATTCATTTATTACAACTTGAACACCTTGTAACCTGTGTTGCTTTAAATAGGACTCTGTGGCTTCAGTGGGACCCCCTATACTTATCAGCTGTTCAGGTTATCGAGGCGAGTACATTCTCTGATCATTTCATATCCTGCTTAGAATTATTTTCTGCAGTAGATTACTTTACTTGTACTGTCACGATGGCTACACGGATTGGTACTATATGGATCCTTTCTTGAGATGTTATCCTTATGGAGCATCGGGTACTACGTGTTCTGTACGTTTCACTTACATGGCGTATCACTATGCTTCTTGGTTCACTTGATTACTTGTGACATGTACCCTCATGATCACAGAGTCTCTTGAATCTTACACAGTTGGATAACCCCAGACTCCCCATTTATAGGACATCCATGTATCACCCTTCGCGGGCCTTGCATGGAATCATATAACATAACCTGGCTGGATCCTTGTGTATTGATTGGGGGTACGGGGGAGTAGAAGTGGACATGTGAATAATACACCAGTAGTATCTTCATTGAATCATTCCGTAGTGTCTTCATTGAATCATCCCAGGCCATTTACATGTTGATGTTTTACTCTGACTCACTAGTCACATGCTAGCTCTTTATGTATAGTAGATATTTCTATTACAGCTCTCCTGTTTACATACTACTTTTTCCTCAGTACCTGTATCTTACTTTACTGTATGTTATATATTTTCTAACCTGCTATGATATGTTGAGATGTACTGTGCTCGCTCCAGTCCTGACTGGACCTGTTGATAAATTTTACAGATAGCCTGGAAGTGCCTGCTAGCCTAGAGGAGACACATTAGAGGTTGTTTAGGTAGTTATTTCATTTTGTCTGGAGTTGTATTTACTTTGTGGATTACTGTATCTTTATTTGAGTTTTGAGATATACTTCTGGGTTCATGTATCTTAGACACTTAGACTTCTATCTCCTGTATTTAGTTTGGATTTCATGTTTTATCTATCCTTATCATGCTCTACCTTAGATGTGATTGAATTTGTATCTGCTATGTCACCCCCATTCGGGGAGTATAAACTGCTTAGCTTTATATTGTTAGATGTTGTGACCTAGGACAGCGTTCTACCGCCGACACTGCGGCGTAGGCTGGGCGTCGTTACGTTCTCGTGCCCTAACTCTAGGGTACGGGTCGTGACATTTTTCTCCGGGTGTACGTGGCAATCCTGAAATAAAATCCATCGTCATGTACTCTCACTTCCACTCCGGAATGGGCAATGGCTGTAACAGTCCTCCTGTCCTCTGCCTCTCTGCCTAAACCTGCTAAACTACTAAACATATGGCTACGAAGTGCGCTACCTCCCGCTTCATCCCATACCACCATATATGCTCCTTCAGATTCCTATACATCTTATTGGCACCTGGATTCATAGAGTACTAAGAATGGTGGGCCTCCTGCATAACTTGCTCCCGAAGGTCTCCACTAGGCGTACACAGTCTGGAACCATGCCTCAATGTGCCATCCTCTGAAATGACAAACTCATCTGTAAGTCCCGCTCGAACCTGCTCTCGGATACACCGCAGAGTAACATCGTCGAACTGAGTCGACTTGATCCACTCCATCAAGTTCGACTGAATCTGTAGTCCCCACATCTGCATCTCAACTCCCGACACTATCACCTCGATCCCCAGGCTCTCTAGATCTGCTAACAAGTGATGATCCATCGTCAAATACATAGCTACCGGATACCTACTCAAGGCATCGGTAACCATGTTGGCCTTCCCTGGATGATACTGTAACGAAATGTCGAAGTCCTTCATCAACTCCAACCATCTCCTCTGTCTCATGTTGAGCTCCTTCTATGTAAACACATACTTCAAGCTCTTGTGGTCTATGAAGATCTCCATACGCTCTCCGTATAGACAGTGCTTCCACAACTTAAGAGCAAAGATAACTGCTGCCAACTCCAAGTCATGGGTAGGATAGTTCTTCTCATGCGGACATAATTGCCTGGATTCATAGGCAATCACCTTCCTATGCTGCTGTAAGACACAACCAGACCCTTTCCTGAGGCGTCACTGTAGATAGTGAACCCGCCTGATCCTGATGGCAATGACAGAACGGGGCTATCGTCAGCCGCTTCTTCAACTCATCAAAAGCGACCGGATACTCCTCTGACCAGATAAACTTTACGTCTTTTCGGGTCAGCCTAGTCAATGGATCTATAACCTAGGAGAAATCCTGAACGAACCTCCCGTACTAGACTACCAATCCCAGAAAACTCTTGATCTCTGCAACTGAACTCGGAGCGATCCACGCCTTAACTGCTCTGATCTTCTTCGGGTCAACTGAGATCCCATCCCCGGTCACAACATGACCTAGAAAATCAACTCGATCCAGGAAGAACTCATATTTCGAGAGCTTGCCATAAAGCTGCTCCCTCCTGAGAGTCTCCAGAACTACTCTCAAGTGCTCCTCGTGCTCCTCTAGGGTCTTCGAGTACACCAAGATGTCGTCGATGATCACCACCACGAACTTGTCTAAGTACTGGTGGAACACCTTGTTCATCAGGTTCATGAACACCGACGGGACGTTAGTTAACCCAAACGGCATCACCATGAACTCAAACTGGCCATACCGTATCCTAAATGCTGTCTTCGTGTAACTCCTCCTCCCGGGTTTTTCAGTTAGTTATTATTTTATCTTAAAATTGTGTTTTGAAATAAATCCCTTGAAAATGTGTACATGTTATATTCTGCAATTTTTGTAATTCTAAAAGAAAATCCCTATGATTCAAAAAATCAATAATTAGTTTAAATAAAATACTTTCTCTTAAATTCATTAGGGGCGTTATTTGGTTATTAGCTTATTGACTTCAAATAAGGATTTTCTAAATTATAAAATATTTTGTAAGAACTTGATTAGTATGTTTTAGCGAATATTATTTATAGAAATAATCAACTATCATTTTGACTTAAATATATATTATTTGACAAATACTAAATAGTATTATGTAAATAATTATGTAGGTCATCTATAGATTTAAATTATAGAATTTAATTACTTGATAATATTAAAAAAATCTTAATGTAATCCATTGTGATTTAGATTTTATAATTAGATAGTTATTTGAATTGGATTTGGATTAAGGGTGATTTAAATTATTTTAATTATCAAATATTATCTTAAAAAAATATTATGTTGATCGTTTGATCGATATAGGTATATATTCATCTGAGTTGAAGTACTTATCAAATATTTATTTAAACTATCATTGGTTCTAATTTATTGATAAATTATAAATTGGATAAACTTTGATTTAAAGGTGTATTTGATTATAGAATAATTAGATAGGATTATCACCATAATCCCTATGCTTAATAGTCTAAACAAAGTTTACTATGATAAATGTTCTCCCCATCACGAATATCGTACTCTATTTTAAGTTCATGATATGAATAAGATTTATATTTAATATATACGATACAATCGAATCTATAAGATAGGGTTCATAATATTTAAGCTACCCCTCTCCCACTTGTTTCATATCCATACACAAGCCCTCCTTATCTAATACCTCTGCGTGCCCATCCCTAACTACCATCTACTGGATCGGATGTTACTTATCGAACAACTATTAAACTTATACAAACGATTTGGCCATATCTTGTTTTATGCTTGAATCTACCTATACCTTCATTAGTGAATATATAAGACCACCAAACAATCAACATCCCAGGACAATCCGGCCACCTCCTCGAAAACTGCCACTGGCCAAACTTGTTTCCTGCTGTGCTCGACCCGTCGAACCACCCTACACCAACCGCCCTCATCTTTCTCCACCACGACACAACACGTCGCCGTCGCCTCCTGTGGCACGTCCGCCCGCCGCCCTCCTCAAGCGCGGTGCCAAACACACGGATCCGCCTTGGCCGCGACCTCCTGCCGCCGTGCCAGTACCGGTGGGCCGAGGCTCCAGTAGTGCTCGACCGCGTCCGCCAGTACCGCCCGCAGCCGATCTCCACTCCCTGTAAGTCCCTCTGTCTCTCTGATCACTCTCTCTGTAGCTTTTCTCTCTCTCCCTCTCTCTATTCCTCTCAATGGAAATTCATCTCTTTCCAATTTAATCCCTTTCTCCCTCTCTACCGAACCTATAAAGCGGTCACTCTCTCCTGGGAAGGAGAGGACAGTACATCTAATAAATATTAATACGTAGTATCAATCGTTGTATAGTTTTTAGCCTATTTGTACTAGTAACTAGTAGTTTCTGTTAGTAATATTATTATTATTATTATTATTATTATTATTATTATTATTATTATTATTTTGTTAGTAGTAATAGTAGTATTATGGTTAGTATTCTATAAATTATAATTTTTATCATGAACCTTAGTAATATTAATTATTATTATTTTATATACTATTTATCTAAAATTATACTTGCAATAAAATATAGTTTGAGTTATTCATATATTTATATGTATAAATATATTGTGTTACCAGTCTTATTATTATTATATTTGATAGTCTTGTTTTATAAAAATGTGTATAAAAAATATATATGGGCTTGGCCCTACGCTTAATTTAAAATTAGGGTTAGATCTAAAGACGATTTTCTAGTATCTATTTAAATACATTTTTACTATGAAATTATAGTTTCCAATACCAAAATAAATGCTTTTCTTAAATGTTTTTATATCTATTATACCTCCTAAAATTTATAAATGTTATATAAAAGGGATATATTTTGGAAAAATCATATATTGGACTTAATAAACTTCATATAAATATTTTATAAAAGAATTTATAAATAGAAATCATATATGTAGTTATATATATATATATATATATATATATATATATATATATATATATATATATATATATATATATATATAATTTGGCTTATAAATTATTTCGGGCTTTAATGTTGATAGTAGATTAATAGTATGGGCTTTATATGTGTTATTTTCTAATGGGCTTTTATATTTAAAATATTTATGACTATATATATATATATATATATATATATATATATATATATATATATATATATATATATATATATATAAGAAGGGAGACTTTATTGATGTATCAGGCACAAAATGCCGATGCCTATAAAAGTAAAAGTGCCACGCGCCAAAAGAAAAAGAACAAAGACAAATGGACTAAGCGTAGCAACAAAAAACCGCGCCAAGAAGGGCAGCGGCTTGGCCAGGGCTTCCCAAAAGCTGTCCTCGGAGTGGGAGCATCGCCTCTTGATTCTGAGAATCTGACGAAGGACGTCGCTAATCAGTTGGTGCGAGAGGAGTTGACGACCCTCGTAACTAAACTTGTTTCGATTCTTCCACAATACCCAAATGCCGGTGACCGCAACGATCTGATGACCGTGGGAGCGTCCCCAGCTGTCCAGGAGATCGTTAAAGCCCCCGAAATAATGGCTCTGTCTACACTTGATGTTGAGGCCTGTCCACAACTGCGATACCAGGTCACCTGAGAGGAGAACGTGCTCTGCCGACGCTTCATATGGGGATGGACAGCAGTGACATCTCGAAGTGATGTTGTAGCCAAAAGAGGTGATGGAGTCGTCAGTTAGGAGCTTTCGTCTCTGAGCTCTCCAGATCAGGATCGTCCATTTGATTGGGATGCATGATTGCCAGTAAGGGGCGATGAAATGGGACGGAGTGCCAGTCCCTTTAGTAATGATCCTGGCGGATGCCAACGAGAACGAGCCGCCAGAACTAGGGGTCCACCGCAGGGAGTCCGGATCATTGAAGATCTGCAAATTAACGGCTACGAGGCTCGCGGCCGCTTCCTGCCCAAGCCACGCAGTCACTCTGTTCCAATTTTGTCCAGAGTCGGTGTCCCACAGGTCCCGGATCTCCCCTCTTTGAGGGTTGTTAACTGTGAGAAGATCGTCTCCCAGCCAACGTTCATAACTTACCGAAGAGTGATCGTTACCCAGCTACAGGCGGATAAGGGGTTCGACGAGCTCGTGATCGTGGGAAATACGATGCAAGGTGGCCGAGGATCTATTGTTTACTAATACTGTCGTCGGGTGTGAGAATCTGAAGTACCTGGCCTTCATGAACCTGGACCAGAGAGAGTTGTCTGTACGCAGCTTCCACCATAACTTCATAGAGCATGTGTCCACTAAATAATCCAATCTACTGAGCCCCAACCCTCCCTCCTTGGTAGGTTTGGCCATGGTGATCCAACTAGCCCAGTGGTGGTTGTCCTCTCCATCGCTGTTGCCCCAAAAAATCTAGCGAAGAGTGATTCGAGCGAGAAGAGAACCTTCTTGGCGGGCCCGCAGACCGCCAAGGTATGTATGGGTATGGAGGAGAGGACATGTTTGATCAGAATCAACTTCCCGCTAGGGAAAAGGGTGGCATTGTGCCAGCGATCTTCAACGATCTTCTTCCTGATAGCTTTCACAAGGGACTCAAAAATGCTAGAGTTAGATTTGCCATAAACTAACGGGCAACCTAAATAGAAGAAAGGAGGGTACGCGGTGGCGAAGGAAGTCATATTGGATAGCCTGGAAAAGTGTATCATGTCCGCTTTATGATGGGTGTAGATGACGCTTTGTTGTTATTGACTCGCTGCCCAGAGCATTTGGCATATCTCTCCAGGTTTTTGTAGACCACCTCAACCGATCCGATGTCGCCAGAGGAGAAAATGAGAATGTCATCGGCGTAAGCAAGATGAGTGATGATAGGGCAATCGGTGGTGGTATGGAAATGATGGAATTGTGTGTTGTTGATCATGCTTTTAAGGTTTCTGTTGAGGGCTTCAACGGCGATAATAAATATGGTGGCAGAAAAGGAATCTCCCTGGCGGACGCCTTGGCTGGTAGGGAAGAAACCCCTCCGCCTGACCGTTGATGATGGTAGAGAACCAGGAATTGCTGATTGATTTGAAGACAACGTTAATCCACAGTTCGAAGAAACCAAAGGCTCTGAACACCCAGATCATGAATTACCAGTCTAGGCGATCGTACGCTTTCTCTATGTCAAGTTTGATGGCGATGTTGCCTCCTCTGGTCGGGAATTTCATGCAAGTGACCATTTCTTGAGCGAGAAGGATGTTGTCTATGATGTTCCGCCCCTTGACAAAACTGTTCTGCTCTTCAGAGATGATCCTAGGCAGGAGGTGAGACATCCGATTGGTGATGATCTACGAGATGATCTTGTTGGTGAAGTTGCATAAGCTTATGGGCCTAAAGTCCATGAATGTCTACGGATTCTCTTTTTTGGGGATGAGGATAAGGTTGGACGTGGATATGGATGTCGGGTATCTTGCCCCCTGGAAGAAAGCTACGGTGGCTTCGAGCAGGTCTGATGCGATGGTGTCCTAACAAGTTCTGAAAAATACCCCGGATAACCCATCTGGCCTGGGAGCACTGTGTTCATCAAGCGTCCATACCGCAGTCTTGACTTCCTCGACAGAATGAGTGACTAGAAGTTGATCATTCTCTCTTTCGGTGATGATGTTGGGTATCTCGGAAAAGAACTCGTCGTCCTTGACGATAGCCTCTTTGGCAAAGAGGGATGAGAAGAACTGTGTCGCGGCCTCCTGAATGCTCTTCTGGTCCTGTAGTTGAGTGCCGTTGGCGTCCGAGATGCGGAGAAGATTGAGCTATTTTTTGTGCCCCTTGACACAAGCGTGAAAGAAGCCAGAGTTGCGATCCCCCTCCAGATCCCAGGCTAGTTTGGCTTTTTGTTTCAAGAATTCTGTCTCGACCTTCAAGCGAGACTTGAGAATAGCTCTAGCAAGGTTGAGCGACGCTTGCACCTCCGAAGAGCTGTCTGAGGCGAACCGGGTTTCCCCTTTGGTAACGTCATCCTTCGTGGTTTTGATCGCCTAGAACATGTTGTTGAACGTTGCCTGGCTCCAGGAAGATAGCGCCTTGCTGGTAGCTCTAAGCCTGGCTGCGACTCTAACCAGAGGGTCGGGGTCATCAGTGGAGCTCCAAGAAGTGGTCACAATGGGTATGAATTGGGGATGGTGTCTCCAGAAATCCAAAAATCAAAATGGTTTTTTGATACGATGGGAATTACTGCTGATCTCGATAAGGAGAGGGGAATGGTCCGATTTCGTGGAGATAAGGTAAGAGAGGTTGGAGATGAGGCCCATGTCTTACCAGAGACTGTTGATGAGGACACGATCGAGACGAGAGTATTGCCGGCGGAGACCTTCCTGCATGTGGCACCATGTAAAAGCGTTGTCGGAGAAGGGGAGGTGGTTGAGTTGGGCGTTGAAAATAAAGTTGTTGAAGTCTTCCATTGCCGAACGGGGGGCGGGTGGCCCCCAGACTTCTCGGATCTGCAAGAGATCGTGTTGAAGTCACCGAGGCAAATCCACGAAAGGTCGTTGAGGGGAAGGTGGGCAAGTAAAAGGTATTCCCAGAGAAGCCTGTGCTCTGGAAAGTCACAGCTGCTGTGGACAGCAAAGAGGAGCAAACGGGACCGCAGCTCCGGGTGCTCCACCCAGCAAGAGAGAGCCTATCTCGAGTCCT
The DNA here is from genome assembly GCA_029216955.1 of Iris pallida. Classification (NCBI taxonomy): domain Eukaryota; kingdom Viridiplantae; phylum Streptophyta; class Magnoliopsida; order Asparagales; family Iridaceae; genus Iris; species Iris pallida. Next base: position 712,238 of record JANAVB010017195.1, on the reverse strand, counting down.
GGACAAGGCCAAACTTGATTTCGACTACAAAGAAAATCCAGATGTCGTGGCATCCAGCAACAGCTGCTGCGAATCCGTGTTGGAGATGGATGCCTTTGAGTCTCTTCTGTGGGATTTTGGGTTTAATGACCACTAAGATTGTAGAAGCATGGAAAATATTGCTTTTAGTCCCACATCGGAAAGGAGAAGAAGAAAGGGCTCACTCCATTCTATAAATAGAGCCCCCTTTCTTCCTTTGAAAAGGGTACCAACTTCTCTTCCCTCCTCCCAACTTGGGCTCTTCCTACTACGCACCTTCGGGTGCTAAGTTGAAGAAGTCTAGGGCAGCGCGGGCTCATCAAGCTCAGTCAGCTGTCCCAACCTCTGAACATCAGAGCGCCCCGCTAACTGTTAAAGCGGGCCTCTGATGGAAAGTTGTAAACATGATACCTACGCACTCGTGTGCTCGAGATACCCGGGCCCACAAAACGAGTACAAAGGTTGACCGAGATGTCCTTGACTTGCAAGATGTAATCCTTCACAAGCGCAAGAAAAGAAGGAGATTCTCTATGTCGCTCGAATTCAACATGGAGCCTCATGTGGCTCAAAATCCAGAAAGCTTCATGCGGCCCAAAAGCAGCAGGGGCCTTAGGCAGCCCAAAATCAACATGAAAGCCCATGCGGCTCAGCCAGAAGGAGCCTCATGCGGCTCAGAAACTCATGCGGACCGAGAGTCTTCTGGAGCCTCATGCGGCCCGGATAAGCTCTATGTGGCTACGACTCTTCATATGGTCCGGTCATGACGACTCTTCATGCGGCTCGAGTATGAAGACTCTCATACGGCTCGAGTATAGAGACGTTCATGCGGCTCGGTCGTGACGACTCTTCATGCGGCTCGGTCATGACGACGCTCATACGGCTCGAGTATGAAGACTCTCATATGGCTCGGTCATGACGACTCTCATGCGGTTCGGGTATGGAGAATCTCATGCGGTTCGGGCACGACGACTCTCATGCAGTTCGAGTATGAAGACTCTCATGCGGCTCGGTCATGACGACTCTCATGCGGTTCGGGTATGGAGACTCTCACGCGGTTCGGGCACGACGACTCTCATGCGGTTCGAGTGTGATGACTTTCATACGGCTTATGAGCACAACAGTTGGGACACGTGGCTGGACACGTGTCAAAAGCCGATCATATCTCAATAATTCAGATCTACTGCAATCAAAGATTGGGTCAAATCCCAATAATCTGGGACACGTGGCAGGAGAATGAATTAAACTTATTTATTCAGATTCGTAGACATCAGCAGATCATCATAAGGAAGATTTATTCCAATCAGTATTAATTACTAAGAGGATTTGGCACAATCTACATTAATGGCCCAGATTCATTACACTCAAAACTAATGTCCCAGATTGATCAATCAACATGCCGCCACCACTTTAAGGGACAATCATTGTAAACCCTAATGATGGCATTTCCTTCTTATAAATAGCAAGATGCTATTCCCTTGCGAAGAAGACCCCTCTTTCGAGATCAGAGAGAGCACCAGAATACTTGGAGAGAAGAAGCAGAGAGAGAGCTGAGAGAGCATTTCTTCAACGCCAAGCAATCTTCTGGAGCCAAGGCTGCATATCGATCGCCCAAGGAGTAAGGCAGAGCTGCCGTAGCTTTCCCGAGCCTCCATCGTCACCCTCCAGAATCTAAAATAAACAATTGTACTTAGACTACTGTACCTAGGTTTTCGTCCCTAGGCTTTCTTTATACAAGCGAAGTTTGTATTGTGAAGTAAAAGTCCAGTCCTCCGATAATTGTTCTGCTTTTTTATATTTCATGGCAAACAAAGATGTCAATTCGGTGGGTTTTCTTGAGGCTGAGGATCCTATTCAGCGTCGGTTTATTCGCTAGCCCTCTCACGTTCCATGAAAGGATGTTAAGCATTTGGGGGAGAGGGGATCGAGGTTGTAGAGCTTCGCAGCGGACCTCGTGTTCCTAACCGGATGTTGTCCTTGTTTGTTCTTTATCTTCTTCTTATGAGATTTGTTGTTGGTGTTGTTGCTATCACCAGAGGGGTTTGGCGTAGTCCCTTTGAGGACAATGGAGCTGACCCTGGAGTCTTTCGTCTGGTCGTAGATGATTGCATCTACAGATCCATCTGAATTAACAAGAGCTCTTATGGGATTGTCGGGGTCCAAGAATCCTACTTCCTCGGCTTGCCTTTGCCTGTCTGTGACCTATTGGTCTAAGGAGTGTTGAAAGGCTCTGCTGGGGTCTTCGGAGTTAGGGTGGGTGAGGATAACGGTCTCTGGGTCTGCAGATAACGTTGCTTTAGGTTCCCCCTCGGGACTAGGAACCTTAGGGATTGGGGATTATTCTGTGACATTCGCCGATTTGCTGGTAGTTATGGAGGTCGTTGGCCCAGCTTCAGGATCGCTACGCTGATGTATAGTGGCGATGGTGGGAGAGTTTCCTTGTGTCTCAGCTTCGTTCGTGATGTCATCCATGATCAGAGCTTCGAACCTGTTAGTGGTGGAGATCGATTTGGATTTTGGAGAGGTAGGATTGCCTAGTTTGGTGGAGGAGGTGGTAGCCAAGGTTATGTCTAGACTGTCTTCGAATCTAAGGAGTGAGTATGAGGAGGGTTTGGAGTGTAGCAACTCTTGCTGATGCTTCTGTGGGTGGGGGACCTTGTGGGCGGGTTGATTCTTTTGTTTCAACTCTGGATGTGCTTTGTAGCAGAACTTGGTGAGGTGGCCTCTGGTGTGGCAGTGATTGTAAAATATGACGTTGTTGTCATAGATGAGAGGTTGGATATGGGTCTGCTTCCTTATCTCAATATTAATTGATTTGGGCAGTTCTTTAGAGATGTCTAGTTCCATGCAGACTTTAGCGTAGTTGGCTCTGGTGAGATTCCTGGTTTCCTCTGCCATGGCCACAAAAGTGCCAAACGAGTTGACAATTCTTTTGAAAGCCGCTAGGATAAAGTATATCAGAGGGGGGTTGGGTAAGGCGACCCATGCTGCCACGATGGGCGAGTCCTCTCTAGGTTTGAGGGTCGGTGACCATCTGACAACTGTCATTATTTTGGAGTCCACCTTGTTGGTGCCATGGATCAGCGCAATCCTTTGGTCTTCTTTCGAGGAGAGAAGAAGCAGAATGTTTTGGGGATCCAAAGGGGCGACTCTGTACGCTGATTTGAAGTGCCATGTGGCAATAAATTCTTGGACTCTAGCTAGTTTGTGGCAGCCCGAGGAGAATTAGAGTACAAAGGTGAAGGAGAACCGCTGATGCAGGGAGGTCAGGTCAGCATCGAAGAATTGGATCGATAAAGGCTATCCTTCGGAAGGCGGGGGATAGTCAATTTCAGGAAGCGGACGTCGAAAAGGATCGGGCACTGTAGGCTAGCACGGTCAGGTCTCACCATGTCAGCAATTAAGACATAAGAAGAGGTTCCAGAAGGAGCTAACGAGGTCCCTGGAGGGGAGGAGGTGGGACCGACCGGAGTGGGAGAAGTCCTGACAATGCCTGGAAGCTGAGACGGGGGCCCGGAGCCTCCGGGAGGAGCAGCGCTGGAAGGAGATCCGTGCAAGAAGGACTGGCCTGAAGAGAGAGACGAGCCCGAAGAGGGAGGCCCTACGGGTACAAAGTAGATGGCCTCCGGGCGCAGGGAATGGGGGACCTCCGTGGGGGCCACCTGGCGCAAAGGAGGGTGGCCCTCCAGGCGTATAGACAGTCCCTCTGGCAGCAGCCAACTCTTCCGGTAGTCCGGCGAAAGCATAGGAGGGAGGCCCATCTGGTGCAGAAGAGGAGGGTCCTCTGAGCGTAAATGAGATAGGGCCACCGGGCGCATAGGTGACAGCCCCCCTGGGCCACGGATAATATACTCCGGCTGGCCGACAAGCACTAAGGAGGGCGCACAAGAGGGAGGGCCTCCGAGCTCAGAGGAGGGGGGGCCCAGGCGCATAGGGAGGAGGACCACCGAACGCAAAGGAGGGGATTGGAAGCTGGGCGCATGAGAGGTTTTGGCCGCCTGGGTGCGAAGGAGATTGGGAGGGCGCATAAGAGATCTCCCCTGGCGCAGGAGATTGGAAGCTGGGCGCATAAGAGGCCCGGCCACCTGGGAGCGAAGCAGGACTCAGCGGCCTGGCATGCGCCTGGGGAAGGCTGGCCTTCGGCCTCGTGGGCGCATGACCCTCACAGCGGGTGCATGTCCCGGACTTAGGATTGCAGAGGGCGCATGGCCATGACTCCACCTGGCCCGGACTTAGGATTGGATGGGAAAGCGAGATTCGAAATTCGAATCGCCACAGGAGGTGAGCGGGAATGATCCAGGTGGATGCCCGATGGGACGGGGATGGCGCCCTCGGCCTCGGCCAAGGACTGCCTTGGGGATGGAGGCAAGGGGGCTGGGTCGGCGGCGGCGACCGACCCAACTTCCGCGATCGCAGAAGCTACCACGGCCAGGTTTTACTAGACGAGGTGAAGCTGAGTCGAAGACCATACTCCGAACGGGAGAGTGTAATGCCCCAGCCCTAAAATACGTAGGAGTAGGAACGTAGACTTGCCAGCTGTATACATACGAAGTATACTCCAATACATAGAAACCTCGTATGAATACATAAGCTATAAATTACAGTAAACCACAACTAACTAATCTCATCCACAAAAAATGAAAGAGTAAAAGGTATCATATCATCAACTTTGAAATATTTTTGTATAATATGTTGGGAGGAGACAAATTCACTACCAACAAGTAAGGGAAGAAATACATGGAGAATAAAATGAGTTTGGCGAGCGAAGCAAAGACGATCTAAGTACAATCATCCTCGAAGAAATAAAGATGATCATGGCTAGAGCTAGAACACCTGCGAAAGACAAGAGCAAACACCTGGAGAAATCACCAAGTCCTCAGAGGGACGTAACAAGATACACAATATCTTGCCATATAAACTGAATATAACTGCTCAATAATAATAAGTAAGATCCGATCATAACATGGTCCAATACCTCACCATTTGGATTAGCGTACCATCCCCCCAACCAAACAAGGACAAGAGATGGCACACTAACCTACGATGAAGTATCTTTCCAAGTCATGAATCCAATATGGTATCCGGACCCCAACAAGGTTTAATACCTTCTCATCAGAGTAGTAAGCCACACCTACAACCAAACAAGGACAAGATGTGGCAAACTAATCTGCGACAAGTTATTGTTCCAAGCCGCAATCAGATACAAGTACCCAAACCAAAAGTACTCATACCTAACGGCTAAGGTAGCCTAACTAGTCTAAGTGTATGAAGTTTTAAGAACATCCTCGAACGCATGGGCCCTGGCTAAAATGGGATCGGCATGGTCCCCTCTTGGGACACCAGAGGCCTAATCAATAAGAGCGTAACGTTCCGCAGAACGTCAGTGGCTGTCAGTAATCTCGGGTAATCTCACCCGCGTCTCCGACGAAGCTTACGGGTTACGAAAGGGAAAGTGCATAGTAGCCCATACGCTAAGGTATTGTCCTCCCCGCCCAATGCCTATTATGTTGTATCCACAACACAAAAACCTCTATTAACCGCTAAGTCAAACTAAGCATGTAACCTCTATTAACGGTTATTCCTATCGCACGGCTTATACGTACCGGTGGCCAGCCAATCACGTATGTCCGAGTTCTATATGTGACTCACATCTTCGTGGTACAAATGTGTCGAGGCCTATGAATGCAACACACAAAGGGTGGTCCCTTAAATCTAAGTTTGATTTGCATAATAATAATAAGTACAGAAAATATAACTATACAGTAAAAATCTATCTAATCATGACAGTGTAGCACAATTTATTTTACAAAAAAATAAATAATAAATAAATGCATGAGTATGAGCTAAAGTAAAATAAACAGCTAATGGCAAGGTATCTTGCCTGGTGTTGCGCCCGGTGTGCTGCGATGACCAATGTGGCACTGAATATGACTTCGGTGTTACGACTACGCAAGACAGCCTCTGATGATGGCATGGACTGTTCCATCGGGTCCAGGAAAGTCAGATTAGCTAGGAAGGACATAAGGTGGTACGGATTTGGCGATAGAATAGGAATAAGAGGATTTAGTCACAAACTGGAGGAAATCGAAGGAAGTTGAAAAATAATAAAATAATAAATATATAAATTTTTGAAAGATATTTGGAATAGCTAAAAACTAGTTTCATGAGTCAAAGATATTCATAGAAAAATACTTAAAGTCAAAAATCATTTTTGGTAAAACTTTAAGTTGTAAAAATATGGTTTTGGGATAGAAACTTGGTTAGTTAAAATATTTGAGTAATACCAAAAATATTTCATACTTTCGAATCTATCTTTTAGGGGTAATATATATATTAATTAATAATAATCTAAAATTTGAAAATATATATAGCTAAGCTCAAACAATATTTTGTTTCCATAAACTTTTAAAAAATTATACATATATAGAATTAGTAGTAACAAATATCAAAACTCATAATCATATGTAATACTGAAAATATGTTAATGATTATAATACAAATTATCCTTTGATAATTGTAATAGAAATAAAACTAATAATAGTAACATCACTTACTCACTCTGCTATATTAAGAAAACAAAATGAAATAAATAAATAAATAAAAACAAAACCATTAGAGAAATAGTTGTTCCTTCCTATAAAGCCCAATCCTTCTAATCTAATAATACAATGAGTAACAGAGGTTCTCATCTCTCTGTTACATCACTGTAGAAAAGGAAAAGTAGTGTGGGGGAGAGAGAGGAACCGAGAGACAGAGAGAAGGTGAGGAGTGGAAGAGAAGAAGAGATGGGCGAGAGGAAGCGGAAGGAAAGGGGCGGTGGGCCGAGCTTGTCGGTGGCGAGAAGGGTTCCGCCGCTGGCGCACCGGCGCTTGATCCAAAGACACGACACTTGTCGGGGAAGTCAGAGGTCGAGGCGGCGGTGCTATGGTGAGGTGAGGAAGGGAGGCAGACTCCACGGGCGGCGGGCGGCGGATCCAGAGCGGAGGAAGAGAGGAAGGGGTAGTGAGCGGTGAAGGAGAGGACAGAACGATGAGGGGGTTCACTATGGCCGCTATGGCTAGTCGGCGGAGCTCGGAAGAAAAGATGATGCGGGCTCGACGGAGGGAGTGACCGGGTACGATGATGGGGAACCATGCGGGTGGTGCTCACGTCGCCTGGGCGGCAACGGCGACGGGTTGCTGGGAGCGAGGCCTGACCGGATTGGGATTGAGCGGTCGTAGGGAGGCGCGACTGCCAAGCGACTGATGGAGATCGAGGTCGTCTAGATATAGAGGAGCGCGTGGGTCAACGCTGTCCATTGTCGACGGGTGGTGCGGCGGTTGGAGGTCAGCGCGACGGCGATCTGGTGCTGGGGAAGCGGAGATCGAGGTCATAGTGATGGAAAGCAGGCAGGTGGTTGTCGAAGATGGCCGTGATAAAGATGAGGTGGCAGCAACGACGGCTTGGTAAGGGTTTTTCTCTCTCTATATTTCTTTCTCTGGGATGTTGGTGGCGGATGTGGGCTGCCGCAGCAGTGGTCACAGTAGGGGTGTTGGATTTATGGTTTTTCTAATGGCGACGGTAGGGGTCGAACAGGTGGTGGTGGAACAGTGGAGTTGGGGTTTTTCGGCAGGTGGCCGAGGTGGGGGTGTGCTTGGTTTGTGTGTGGCAGTACTGTGGGAGTCGATGGACGGTCGAGAAGAGACGGGGTTGGGAGTGGTGTCACGACCCGATCCCAACTTGTTGGGTCGAATCGGATCATGCCCAGCCTGCACCATTGTGAGACGGCGACAGTAAGCTGTTTCCACTTACAGGTAATCTCAACAACATCTAAACATTTATCACAACTTTAATATTTTAAATATTTAAAAACTTTAATTTGTCCAAAACAGAAGAAAACTAGAAATAAACAACAACTATCTAGATAGCAGACTCATCAGCATCGGGATCAACATCCTCCAAGTGAGACTCTAGAAGCACCGTAGGATAGAGCACCGGATCATAATAACTATTATATAATAGCTCAGCCTCATCAATGTTACCTATTGGGGGTGGGGGATCCAGTTAGGAAAGAAGCAAAGTATAATTATGAAATTCTAACAATTCAAATAATAATAAAATATTTGTAATCTTAACAGTTTGAAATACTTGAACAATATTTTCCAGTAATTTTCCAATAATTGAAAATAATGTGATTTGAATAGGTAATGTATATGACCGGCTTGGGTTGTACAATAGTATCCTAGCGATACGATACGGCTTATCCCCATGTGTAAGAGGGATAAGTTCGCACAATTATGCAATATGAAGGTATTTGTCATAAACACTACACTACTCCCCCAATATTCCACAATGAATAACAATCAATACTCTAGGAAAGCGTTTCGTGCAGCAATGTGGTTTAAGTATGCAAATTAATAATTACTAACTAAATTGCCAAATAAACATAACCGTACTTGCCTTGGTTTATGACTGGATTGGAAGTCGGTACCGGGGAAGTCAAACTCGTCCTTGAAATCCTACAGTTGAGAATCTCGTCTTAGAATCATAATTGAACCATATCTAAGTGTGCTAGTTACAATCTCTAAAAGATCTTGATCAAGTTTTAAGTTTGTTAAAATTATTCTATCAAAACACGTTCTTCGTTGCGATCTACTATTAGTTAATTTACGAAGTAAAAGTCAATTTATTATTTATTGGAAAAATAGCATTTTCCAGGTTAATTGTCAAAACTTGGTATTTTCGTAATATATATAAAACTAGACTTTCATTTTAATGAAAAATAATAAATTTGTTAAATTACAAAATTACTTAATGTGAGAAAAACTTATTAATTTTCTATATAAAAATAGATATTCATTTTTAACATTCTACGCGTTTAACGTCCAACTCAACAACCCAAAAAAATAAAGAAAAAGTCTACGCTACACAATACAGAGTCGCAGAAAAGAAATAGAAAACTGGACTTATGCCCTTACAACTTATTACATAAATTAATTTAAATATTGTTGTTGAGCTCTGACGCCGGAAAGCGGTCCATTCAGCAGGCCGAGGCCCTGCACTCGAAATATGAAAATATCCAGTAAAAAGTTCTAAATAATGTTATAAAATATAAAATATAGGGTAAGTCTCAGACTAAAAACATCATGTTGCTGGCTAACACCTCAACGTACAGGAAATCCTGTAGCATTTACGTTTCGCCGAAGCTCATCCGACCGCTACGGTCGTCGCCTAATAGGGGATACAAAACTCACAAAAAACCACAAAACTAAACCAACAAAATCAATTTTGAAAATCATTTGCAAGGATCGGGTATGAAAACGGGTTTTAAATGAACTTAATTAATTAATAATAATTTAAAAGATTTTATTGAAAATTCGGGCAGCACCTCCTCTGTAACTAGGACAACCTAGCCACGAGGCGTACCGAACCACACCCAACCAGTCGATCCCAAACCAGGGAGAACACAAAATCACAACACCCAGATAATAACCAAATTTTAATGAATAATTAGCCACAGGCAAAAGTGTAAAACCCCTAAATTTCTACTATTAAATTTTTTTTTATTTTATAAAATTTGTACCGATTTAAAATTTTGTATTGTACGTCACGTAATCGTATTTTACGTCACGCACGAACTTTTATTTTTGCTCGACGAGTGCGAATATGTGTGAGCGTACATACTTTAGAAAAATATTTTATTTATTATTTTATAGTTTCAAGTAAATATAGACAATAATTATTTCTAGCTATTAATTTCAAGTCTAAGATTTTAAATTATGAAAACCTTTTCGTTTTTAGCAGTTATTAATAATAAAAATTTTCGTGCAAAAATATTTATTTCATAAATATTTTATTAAGTTTATATTGTAAATAATAATGTATTTTCGAAATTAATTATTATAGTATTTTTTGGAAAACATATTTTAAATTATTGGGACATTTAAATCTAGATTTAAAAATGTTTTAGATTTATTTAAATAGTTAAATATTTGAAATTTATTTATCTCATGGATTTTATACTAGAAATTAATTTGATTTAAATTGGATTTGGATTTGTATTTGGATTTGATTGATTTAAACTAAGTTGTGAATTATCTATTTTGGGTTTAAAATATCCTAATCCCTATCTTATTGGAAATTCCCACATCCTATAAATAGGCAGGTACTCCTCCAAATCATTATTCTCCATCCACAACAAATTCCTCCACAAATACTTCTCCACAAGTGCAGTGCCTCGTGTCCGTGTCTGTGTTCCACGTCCCAATTTCTTATTCTAATTTTTACAATTACAATTATTCCTTCGTGTCGACAACCCCGACACATATCAATCTCTAATCCTAGCCGAACCCCTCCGGCCGTTACCACCACCCGCCTCCAGTATCGTCCCCACTCCTTGCCACTATAGCCCCTTCACCTCCGTCAGTATCACCAGACTACCGCGGCCATCATCGTCTTCACCGCAACCACCACCACCATGTAACCACCATCCCACAGACTTGTGCCACCGACCAACACAGACCATCACCCAACGCCGGCATCACCATCATCATCACCACACCTCCCCAGCCATCACAGACCGCCACGCCGCCGTGGCCAAAACCCTCGTCCTCCTCCGCCGATCTCCTCGCCCGTCCCACTTCCTTTCCTCCGCCGACAGGAACTCTATCCCTAGCCGCCGTGCCTTCCGACAGACCCGTCACCTCCATCCACCTGCTGGAACCCTCACCCTCCTCGATTTCCCCTCCTCGTCGTCGCTAAACCCACCGGCGAACCACCGCGTCTAGACCGCCCCAAACCCGCCAGCGTCCGCCGGACCACCAGCTCTCTCCGCTTCCCTCTCCATAGCTTCCTCTCTCGCTCTACCCTTCCTCCGCTGCCGGTCCACCAAACCCCGTCGGATCCCCGCGCCTCTCTCCGAGCCGGCTCGCCGGCGACCCATTTTTTTGCTCCACTTCTGCTCCTCACTCCCCCCCCCTCTTTCTTTTATCTTTTCATTTTTTTTCAAATCTCTTTCCTCTCTCTTTGACTAAGAAGAGCAGCAGCCCGTTTTACTTTAATATTTTGATATTTTTTTGTGTTTGTTATTAATTATTGCTTCTGTCGTTGTTATTATTATTATTATTATTATTATTATTATTATTATTTTATTTCTTTCACAATTTTTGTAACTTTATTTTTCTTCTTTCTATTACGATTTTGGTATAATTATATTTTCATTTACAGTAGTAAGTTTTAAATTAAATTACCTACAAACAATATGTACTAAGTATTGGTATTGCTATTATTATACCAGCATTGTAAAAATTAGGATATACCTAATATATGGTGTTTATTCTTAATTGGGATACATTATAGATATAAATAATTGTATATTAATATTATTATTTTATTTTTATATATCATTAAAAATAATAATATTATACGGTATTTTAAAAAATTGGTTTTCCTTGAAAATATTATTCCAATTTAATGTATAGCTTTCTGCCTATAGATGTAATTTTAACAAACTTAGAGTTTCTGACCAAAAACAGTTTTATTATTTTTCAAGTATTTATCTACAAACTATTTTTAGCTAATAAGAATAAATTTTCGAGTATTATAAATAGCCTTCTAACTTTAAGTATTTTACTATGGACTCATGAAACTAGTTTTTAGCTATTACAAATTTCTTTTAAAAATTTGTATATATTATTATTTATTTATTTATTTATCCTTCCAAATTTCCTTCGATTATCCTCATGTCCATAACCAAGCCATTAATCCTACTTCCATCGTCAGTTCTGTCCTTCCTCCTATCGACCCTAACTAGTCTGACCGACCTGGACACGATGGAACTATCCGTGCCATCAACTGAAGTTCCTTTGTATAGTTGTTACACCAAAGTCGCAGATCGTGCCACCGTGATCATCGCAGCACACCGGACGCAATATCAGGCAAGACACCTTGTCATTAGCTGTTTAATTATTTTAGCTCATATTTCATGCATCATTTATTTTCTTTATGCAAAATAAACTGTGATACATGGCTTAACCTGTTAGAACTTACTGTTCATTATTATTTCCTGCTATGTATTATTTTTACACATTAAACCTAGATTTAAGGGACCACCTTTGTATCTTGCATACATGGCCTTGACACGTTGTACCACGAAGTTGTGTGTCGTATGTAGAATACGGAAGTGCGTGATTGGCTGGCCACCAGTACGTACAAGCCGGGCGATAGGAATAACCGCTAATAGAGATTGCATGCTAGTTTGACTTAGCGGTTATAGTGGTTTGTGTTGTGGATGCAACACAGTAGGCATTGGGTGGGGAGGACAATTCCTTAGCGTATGGGCTTCGATGCACTTCCCTTGTGACCCGGACTCTCCGCTGGAGATACGGGGTTGATGACCCATGCTCTTCCTGCTGGGGCCTCTGGTGCCCAAAATGGGGACTACGTCGATCCTATTAAGCCAGGGCCCATGCGTAGGAAGGATTGTTCTTAACAATATTTCACATAGAATGGTAGGTTACCCTATCCGTTAGGTACGAGTACTTTTGGTTTGGGTACTTGTATCTGACCGTGGCTTGGAACAATAACTTGTCGCGGATTAGTTCGTCACATCTTGTCCTTGTTTCGTTGTAGGTGTGGCTTACTACTTCGATGAGAAGGTATTGAACCTTGTTGGGGTCCGGATACCATATTGGATTCATAGCATGGGGAAGATACGTTACCGTGAATTAGTTTACCATCTCCTGTCCTTGTTTGGTTGGGGGGATGGTACGCTCGTTCAGTAGGTGCGTATTGGAACATGTTATAATTCGATTTACTTATTTATTTGAGCAATATTTATTCAGTTTATATGGCATGATATTATGTATTTTTTACGTCCCTCTGAGGACCTGGTTGTCTTACCAGGTGTGTGCTATTGTCTTTCGCAGGTGCTTTCGCTCTAGCCATTTTCATTGCTATTTCTCGAGGATGATTGCATTTGGATCGTCTTCGCTTCGCTCGCCACTCATTTCATTTTCTATGTACTTTTCTTTATTTTGTTGGTAGTGGATTTGTCTCCGCCCAATATATTGTATCAAGACAAATTTATTCTTATTATATGATCTTTTATTCATTTCTTTCTGTGTGGATGAGATTAGTTATGGTTCTACTGTATTTTACAGCTTATGTATTTATATGAGGCTTCCATATATTGGAGTATACTTCGTATGAATACAGCTGGCATGTCTACGTTCCTAGTCCTACGTATTTTGGGACTGGGGCGTTACATATTTTTGTGGTGGCCCATGCAGGTCAAGATAAATTGTTTGGTTACCTTACCGTACCAAGCAAGCCTGCGTATAGGATTAGAAGTCTAGGATCTCATCCACATACTTGACTTCTTTCCTTGATTTTATCTACCGTTTGACTCATCAATTGCATCTTGCTTGTTTCCTTCCATCCCTATTCTTATCTTCCCTTCGTGCTTGCTAGAGACTGACCCTACTAGTTAGATGTCCCAAACACCCTTAGCTTAATTCTTTTAAGTTGGGTAAAACACCCCACGACCCGACACGCCCTTGACTATTAAGACCATAGAGACTAGAGGAATCTAACCCATTTGGTCAACCAAGCCTTAATCAATAAACCATAGAATGATTGTATAGGAATAAGGAATAAAAGACTTAGATCCTTATGACTCTTAGACTATTCATATTTGATTTTATTTATCTACCATCGTGCCTATATTTTTACTATCTAGACTAATGATGCTAATGTAGCCTAGTTTTTGCAAGCTCAATTCTTGATCACGCTTGTTCATGACATATGTTATTGGAGGCCTCCACTAACAGATTGTCTAATCAGAACCGGTGCATAATGGTCTGATCAACCGAGTGCACTTTGGTTCACTTTTTGTCTTTTATTCTACGCGGATGGGGACATAATTAAACTTTGCCCTTACAATCCCATCCACGACTGCCTTGACAATTCTTTTGAAATTATTCGATCGTCTTTGAATCACGTACTCGTATTCGATAACGCCTCCTTCGAACTCTATATTGCTTTCGCCTTCGCCTATTTTAGGAGGACGAAGGCGTTATACTAGAAGTTCCTCTAGCTATCCTATCTCTTGTGACCATTAACACTCAATGTGACTATATCATTGTCTTAATTACTCGTCCTTTCCCTCGACCCTAAATCTATAATCTTGACTTTCTAATCACTTGAATTTAAGAGTGATTACAATCGCCTCGTAATCATATCTTCAACCTAGACTACGACCATATCAACTTCGAACCCTTCTATCTACCGCTGTGCCTTCTCACCCCCCTGCGAATTCTTAATTTCGAGGACGAAATTTCTTTTAAGTTGGGTAGGATGTAAAACTCCTAAATTTCTACTATTAAATTTTTTTTATTTTATAAAATTTGTACCGATTTAAAATTTTGTATTGTACGTCACGTAATCGTATTTTACGTCGCGCACGAACTTTTATTTTTGCTCGACGAGTGCGAATATGAGCGAGCGTACATACTTTAGAAAAATATTTATTTATTATTTTATAGTTTCAAGTAAATATAGACAATAATTATTTCTAGCTATTAATTTCAAGTCTAAGATTTTAAATTATGAAAACCTTTTCGTTTTTAGCAGTTATTAATAATAAAAATTTTCGTGCAAAAATATTTATTTTATAAATATTTTATTAAGTTTATATTGTAAATAATAATGTATTTTCAAAATTAATTATTATAGTATTTTTTGGAAAACATATTTTAAATTATTGGGACATTTAAATCTTGATTTAAAAATATTTTAGATTTATTTAAATAGTAAAATATTTAAAATTTATTTATCTCATGGATTTTATACTAGAAATTAATTTGATTTAAATTGGATTTGGATTTGTATTTAGATTTGATTGATTTAAACTAAGTTGTGAATTATCTATTTTGGGTTTAAAATATCCTAATCCCTATCTTATTGGGAATTCCCACATCCTATAAATAGGCAGGTACTCCTCCAATTCATTATTCTCCATCCACAACAAATTTCTCCACAAATACTTCTCCACAAGTGCAGTGCCTCGTGTCCGTGTCCGTGTTCCACGTCCCAATTTCTTATTCCAATTTTTACAATTACAATTATTCCTTCGTATCGACAACCCCGACACATATCAATCTCTAATCCTAGCCGAACCCCTCCGGCCGTTACCACCACCCGCCTCCAGTATCGTCCCCACTCCTTGCCACCATAGCCCCTTCACCTCCGTCAGTATCACCAGACTACCGCGGCCATCATCGTCTTCACCGCAACCACCACCACCATATAACCACCATCCCACAGACTTGTGCCACCAACCAACACAGACCATCACCCAACGCTGGCATCACCATCATCATCACCACACCTCCCCAGCCATCACAGACCGCCACGCCGCCTTGGCCAAAACCCTCGTCCTCCTTCGCCGATCTCCTCGCCCGCCCCACTTCCTTTCCTCCGCCGACCGGAACTCTATCCCTAGCCGCCGTGCCTTCCGACAGACCCGTCGCCTCCATCCACCTGCCGGAACCCGCACCCTCCTCGATTTCCCCTCCTCGTCGCCGCTAAACCCACCGGCAAAACCACCGCGTCCAGACCGCCCCATACCCGCCAGCGTCCGTCGGACCACCAGCTCTCTCCGCTTCCCTCTCCATAGCTTCCTCTCTCGCTCTACCCTTCCTCCGCTGCCGGTCCACCAAACCCCGCCGGATCCCCGTGCCTCTCTTCGAGCCGGCTCGCCGGCGACCCATTTTTTTGCTCCACTCCTGCTCCTCACTCCCCCCTCTTTCTTTTATCTTTTCGTTTTTTTCAAATCTCTCTCCTCTCTCTTTGACTAAGAAGAGCAGCAGCCCGTTTTAGTTTAATATTTTGATATTTTTTTGTGTTTGTTACTAATTATTGCTTCTGTTGTTGTTATTATTATTATTATTATTATTATTATTATTATTATTATTATTATTATTATTATTATTTTATTTCTTTTACAATTTTTGTAACTTTATTTTTCTTCTTTCTATTACGGTTTTGGTATAATTATATTTTCATTTACAGTAGTAAGTATTAAATTAAATTACCTACAAACAATATGTACTAAGTATTGGTATTGCTATTATTATACCAGCATTGTAAAAATTAGGATATACCTAATATATGGTATTTATTCTTAATTGGGATACATTATAGATATAAATAATTGTATATTAATATTATTATTTTATTTTTATGTATCATTAAAAATAATAATATTATACGGTATTTTAAAAAATTAGTTTTCCTTGAAAATATTATTCCAATTTAATGTATAGCTTTCTGCCTATAGATGTAATTTTAACAAACTTAGAGTTTCTGACTAAAAACAGTTTTATTATTTTTCAAGTATTTATCTACAAACTATATTTAGCTAATAAGAATAAATTTTTGAGTTTTATAAATAGCCTTCTAACTTTAAGTATTTTACTATGGACTCATGAAACTAGTTTTTAACTATTACAAATATCTTTCAAAAATTTGTATATATTATTATTTATTTATTTATTTATCCTTCCAAATTTCCTTCGATTATCCTCATGTCCATGACCAAGCCATTAATCCTACTTCCATCGTCAATTCTGTCCTTCCTCCTATCGACCCTAACTAGTCTGACCGACCTGGACACGATGGAACTGTCCGTGCCATCAACTGAAGTTCCCTTGTATAGTTGTTACACCGAAGTCGCAGATCGTGCCACCGTGATCATCGCATCACACCGGACGCAATATCAGGCAAGACACCTTATCATTAGCTGTTTACTTATTTTAGCTCATATTTCATGCATCATTTATTTTCTTTATGCAAAATAAATTGTGATACATGGCTTAACCTGTTAGAACTTACTGTTCATTATTATTTCCTGTTATGTATTATTTTTACACATTAAACCAAGATTTAAGGGACCACCTTTGTGTCTTGCATAAATGGCCTTGACACGTTGTACCACGAAGTTGTGTGTCGCATGTAGAATACGGAAGTGCGTGATTGGCTGGCCACCAGTACGTACAAGCCGTGCGATAGGAATAACCGCTAATAGAGATTGCATGCTAGTTTGACTTAGCGGTTATAGTGGTTTGTGTTGTGGATGCAACACAGTAGGCATTGGGTGGGGAGGAAAATTCCTTAGCGTATGGGCTTCGATGCACTTCCCTTGTGACCCGAACTCTGCGCTGGAGATACGGGATTGATGACCCATGCTCTTCCTGCTGGGGCCTCTGGTGCCCAAAAGGGGGACTACGCCGATCCTATTTAGCCAGGGCCCATGCGTAGGAAGGATTGTTCTTAACAACATTTCACATAGAATGGTAGGTTACCCTATCCGTTAGGTACGAGTACTTTTGGTTTGGGTACTTGTATCTGACCGTAGCTTGGAACAATAACTTGTCGCGGATTAGTTCGTCACATCTTCTCCTTGTTTGGTTGTAGGTTTGGCTTACTACTTCGATGAGAAGGTATTGAACCTTGTTGGGGTCCGGATACCATATTGGATTCATAGCATGGGAAGATACGTTACCGTGAATTAGTTTACCATCTCCTGTCCTTGTTTGGTTGGGGGGATGGTACGCTCGTTCAGTAGGTGCGTATTGGAACATGTTATAATTCGATTTACTTATTTATTTGAGCAATATTTATTCAGTTTATATGGCATGATATTATGTGTTTTGTTACGTCCCTCTGAGGACCTGGTTGTCTTACCAGGTGTGTGCTATTGTCTTTCGCAGGTGCTTTCGCTCTAGCCATTTTCATTGCTATTTCTCGAGGATGATTGCATTTGGATCGTCTTCGCTTCGCTCGCCACTCATTTCATTTTCTATGTACTTTTCTTTATTTTGTTGGTAGTGGATTTGTCTCCGCCCAACATATTATATCAAGACAAATTTATTCTCATTATATGATCTTTTATTCATTTCTTTCTATGTGGATGAGATTAG
Organism: Iris pallida; assembly: GCA_029216955.1. NCBI lineage: Eukaryota > Viridiplantae > Streptophyta > Magnoliopsida > Asparagales > Iridaceae > Iris > Iris pallida. The sequence goes on along the minus strand of JANAVB010017195.1, from coordinate 694,263 downwards.
TTATGGTTCTACTGCATTTTACAGCTTATATATTTATACGAGGCTTCCATATATTGGAGTATACTTTGTATGAATATAGCTGGTATGTCTACGTTCCTAGTCCTACATATTTTGGGACTGGGGCGTTACAAAAAGTATCCCAACCAAAGAAATACTCCGAACAAATGGAAAAATATATAAGCCGAGCATAGCAACTACAGAACTAATCTGAGCCGAACTCGAAAAAAGTATCCCTACGCAACAAATATCAAATATCGATCCCTGAAATAGGGTCGGGACTGCGTCATCATTGACACGTAACCCAAAGGGACACGAGGACACAAAAAATATACCTCGAGTGCTCGGCTAGAGCTCTCAGATGTAAAATAGGGAAAAAATCGAATCCCATGAACTCGAAAAAATTTAGAACACACGGACAGCGGGATCAGGGCCACGTGAAGCCGAAACTGTAGATCGGGACAGCAAGCCGGGCACGGGAAAAGCAGATCGGAAACGGCATGGGGTCGACGGCGTCGGGGCGGACGCGGACAGGGGCTCGGGGCCAAGGGGCGCGCAGGAGGCGTGGCTCGGTGGCCTGCGGTCGGCCTGGCCGCGGGCAGCTCGGGGACAGAGGCGGAGGCCTCTCGGGTCGGGATCGGCGCCGGGTTGGGGCCGACGGTGAGGGGCTGGCACGGGAACGGCGGCGGGAGGCCGCTGGAGGTGGGGCTCGCCTGGGCTCGGGTCGGGTCACCGGAAAGGAGTAGGGGGTTAGGTATTTAGGAGGATGGAGAATGGATAATGGATGAGGATGAAGGAGAGGGTGGTTTATATAGGAGGAAAGATTGGGATTACGGGAAAGAAGAGTCGTCGGAGTTACGGAAGGGGAGGGGCTCGAGCGTTCGAAAAGGCCGGGGGTTGGCTGAGGAGTGAACGGAAGGGAAGAGAAGATGAAAAAATTGTTCTGGAAGGTAAGAGAAGTAAAGGAATTTACTTAAAAAAAGAAATATAATAACTAAATAATTTAAGAATTTGTTTCAAAAATCGAGATTGGGTTCGGTTTCAAAAACGGGTCGAGACGGGTTCGGGACGGGTCAGGCCAAAATAAAAGAAATGAATAATATATATATATATATATATATATATATATATATATATATATATAAAATACCAAAACCTCCATTTTATTAAAGACGACGCGAAGACCGCGCAAAACCGTATACAAGGCGCAAAATGCCGAAGCCTATACAGGTATACCAAAAACAGAAGGAGGGGGAGCAAAACTGGCAGGCAAGACATCCGCCAGGGACAACGGGGGCAGCACAGACCAGAAAGCTGACGGACTGTGGGAGCACAAGATACTCCGTTTACGGCATTGACGGACAACTTCCCGAAAGAGCTTGTGAGCTGAGTATGGGTGATCTTCGTACCTCGCTTTGTTGCGATTCTTCTATATGACCCAAATAGCAGCCACTGCGACGATCTGGTGGCCGTGGAAGGCGGAACCCCAGGTGGCCAGTAGATCGTGGAGGCGTCTGCTACCCTGCTCAATTCTGAATAACTGGTTAAGGGTGGTCCATGTCCTACCTGGCAGCGTCCCAAGGCGGAAGATGTGACCAATGGTCTCCGACTTCCGCTCATAGCAGCAGGAGCAAGCTGATGCTAAGCTAATCCCGATGGTGTTAAGGATGTCGTCTGTCGGAAGTTTTTTTCTTAAGACCCTCCACAAGAGGAAGGACCACTTCTTGGGGATGCATGAATGCCAATAGTGGGCCATGGAGAGAAACGGCCGACCGGTCCCTTGGATAGCGAGTCTAGCCGACCTCACCGAGAATGCACCCGATGGCTCGAGAGTCCAGCACAACGCATCCGCATCGCTACCTATGCGAATCCCTCTCTCTCTGACGCTATCTGCTGCCTCTGGGCCAGACCATTCACGAATCTGGTCCCAGTTCCAGTCATCAGTAGCGAGGTTCCACAAGTCACTGATCTTGCAGTCCGTCGGGGTCTCCGAGAGATTTGGAATCATCTGTCTCCCACCCAACGCTGAAGGAAGAGGTTCGAGTCGCCCGTCCCCAGCCGGAGCCTCATCACTGGCTCGACAAGGTCGCGGCCGATAAGGATGCGACGCCATGCCGCTGAGGATCTGCAGTTGGATATGGCCATCGAGGGGTGGATATGCTTGAAATATCTAGCTTACAAAAACCTACTCCATAGGTTATTGTGCGTGCGGAGATTCCACCATAGTTTTATCGAGAAAGCTTTAACAATGAGGCTGAGTTTGGGGAAGCCCAACCCTTCCTCTCCTATCGGATGGGCCATAGGGTCCCAGCTAGCCCAGTGATGCTTGTCGTGGCCGTTGCTATGACCCTAAAAGAAATTACAGAAGATCTGTTCGATCGAAGAAAGAACCTGTTGGGCGGAGAGCACGCTGCCAGGGTGTGGATGGGGATGGAGGTTAGCACATGATTAATGAGTATCATCTTGCCTCCTGGGGATAAGGTGGCGTTGTGCCACCCTTCCAGTTTCTTCCTGATTCTGGTAGTAAGGTTCTCAAAGATGCTGGCATTGGACTTCCCGTAAACTAACGGGCATCCGAGGTAGGTGAATGGGGGTATAGCGACCGAGAAGGATGTTATGTTGGAAAGGTTGGTGGTGTGCTCTCTATTTGTTTTGTGGTGAGCGTAGATAACGCTCTTAGAGTGATTGATCTTCTGGCCGGAGCATCTAGAGTACCTCATCAGGGTGTTGTGGATCACTGCCACCAGCCTTCGTCCCCTGATGAGAAGATGAGAAGGTCGTCAGCGAATGCCAGGTAGGTGATGATCGGGCAGCCACTGGATGTGTGATAGTGTTGGAAGTTGGGGGTGTTGACCATATTGTTAAGGTTTCTACTCAGGGCGTCAGCCGCTATGATAAAAACGGTGGAGGAGAGTGGATCGCCCTGTCTTACCCCGCGGTGTGATTTGAAAAATCCCTCAGCGTTGTCGTTGATGATCGTGGAAAACCAGGAGTTGCTGATGGATCTCCAGACGATGTTGATCAAAGATTCCGAAAATCCAAATACTCTGAATACCCAGATCATGAATTGCCAATCTAGTCTGTCATAGGCTTTCTCCATGTCGATTTTGATGGCAATGTTGCCTCCCCTCACGGGAAATTTCATGCAGGTGATTAACTCTTGGGCCAACATAATATTGTCCTGGATGTTCCTTCCCCGAACAAACCCGCTTTGCTCCTCCGAGATGATCTTGGGGAGAATCTCCGCCATTCTGGTTGCGATAACCTTGGATATTATCTTGTTGGTGAAGTTACACAGGCTAATGGGTTGGAAGTCACGGAAGGACTCTGGGTTGTCCTTTTTAGGGATGAGGATCAGATTAGCACTGGAAATGGCTTTGGGGTATGTAGCGCCTTCAAAGAAGGCGATCGCCGCTTCGGTGATATCATGCTTGATAATTTCCCAGCATTTGCGGAAGAATACCCCCGAGAATCCGTCCGGGCCTGGCGCACTGTGCTCGTTCAGTGCCCACACTGCATCTTTAACTTCCTGAAGCGTGGATGAGCGGTTCAACTGGGCGTTGTCGACATCGTTAATGAGGGGGGGATTTGGTCGAGGAACGATCTATCTTTATGGACAGTTTCTTTGGCGAAAAGATTAGAATAGAAGTTCGTGGCCGCCGCTTGGATGCCCTTTTGATCTGTAATGATGTTTCCGTTCTCGTCAGTGGTCCTGTATATATATATATATATATTTTATATATATATATATATATATATATATATATATATATATATAAATATATATATATAAAAATATATATATATATATAATATATATATATATATATACATATATATATATATGATTTTCTAAATTATATTAGTAATAACGATAATAAACTGACCAATCTAATTATCAACAAAAACCAATAAATCCAAAATTTACGGGTTTCACAAGTGGTGATGATGGTGATGGGGCAGAGGGTGGCCGGGGATGGCCAGACGGTGTTTCGGTGTCGATGGCTGCAGGGTGGCGACATCTTGGTGGTTGTGGAGACAGGGAGGAAAAGGGAGGCAATAGGATTAGTCGAGAAAAGGTGGTCCTGTGGTGGTCAGGTCTGCACCGACGGGTGGCTGGCCGGATTTTAGACAGGATAGGTTAGAAATTTGATTATGTCGGGGTGTGTCCAACATGGAGAAGATTGTATTTGTAAAATATTGGAATAAGATTATGGACAAGGGGAACACGGACACGATGCACTCACGTGGGTGGAGAGATTTGTGGAATAACTCATGGATGAAAACCTTATGGAGGCTCTCCTTATATTGGAGGTAGATCTCCTAGTTCGATAAGATGTAGGAGAAATTTAAATCCCCATAGATAGATCACTAGTAATCCAAACCAATTTAAAATCAAATCAAATCCAAATCTGATCCAATCTTATATCTAATTAAATCTTATCTATAAGTTTAAAACTATTTACGAATATAATCAACAGATTAAATCTAAATTTTAAATTACTATAAATGATTTACATTAATCCATAATTTCAAAATATCTTAATAATAAATATATTAATAATTAATTTTGAAAATTGTAATAAATATTTAAATATCAATTGAGAATACTTTAAAATAACTTTTTAATAAATTAGGATAAAAAGTTTCAAAAAATTAATATATACATGAATTAAATTTCATGTACCCGCATGCAAATATTATTTTACATACAACATAATCTTCTAAACTTTATTTGTAAAATAGTCTTTTAAATAATTAGAGTTTGACAAAATACGATATGTTATATTTTATGCTCAAACAAGATGAAAATATCTATCTTATAAAAATAAAAATACTTAATTTCTATATGACGAATTATATACTATAAAACCTTTGTATATATATAAAAATATATACTTCGTATATACATATTTGTACACGACGTAAAATACCGAAAATAAAACTAATACAAAATAAATAAAAAATTTAAATCGTAGTAAAAATTTAGGGGTTTTACAGAGAGGGGGGTGCTCCAAGGACGGATGGGGGCTGACCCTCGACGACGCGGTGCCGGCTGGTAGGGTCGCGTGCTCCGCCACGACGAGGGCGACGGTGACGCCATCGGCGGCCGCGCTTAGCTGCCACAAGATGACTGCCCAGGGCTGCCTTTGCGGGAAAGCCAAGTTGGCGGGCCGAGATAGCCAGGGGAGGCGGAAAGGGGCCATAGGAGAGGAGGAGGAGGGGGGATAGCCGACCAGCTACCGGCGGCAGGCGATCCATGAAGAGCGCGGGGACGATATATTTCCATTCGGGGGAGTTATTAACAACAATATATGTCCTATCTATGTATAGGTTTGTTTGTTATTTGGGCTTTAATAGAAATCATAATTGAAGTTGGGCTTATATACACATAGACAGTTGCCATTAATAATATCAAATGTTTTGCTATTTTAGTTATTAAAAATAGTCTTACGATATGGGGCTTAAGCCTACTCCTATTTTAATTTAGAAAATCCAAAAAGGGATTTTCTAGGTTTCTAACATATTACAAATATTTTTCTAAATACTTATTTCTAAGTAGCTAAGATATTTCCCTAAATAAATATACTTAGTAATTTTTGAAATAGCCTTATATTTTGATTATGGAATTCCTCTTAGATTAGCTTGTTTCTAAATCATGACCCGGTCTGATCGTGTTTCTTACGATTTTGAATTCCTACATATCCACCCTAGCTAACCGGACTATTCTAGACCCAACGGAATTATTGGTTTCACCAGCAAAGGACTACAGGCAAGTGCACTTTCTGATTGCTTTTTGATTCATAGTAGTTTATACATTTCATGTTTATACATATATCTTGCTGCTTGTTGACACGCTCGTCACACGAAAATTAGTATCATGGATCTCTACTTACTATATTTTGTGATTATCATGTTTTCGTGTTTCGTGACTTGTTCGAGTCCATGAGTACTAGTCGGAAGGAAAAATATCTTAGTAGACGTTTGAACTACCCCTTACCCATCCCCCATGTCTTTCGTAGAGAATAGCAGCTGCACACGACACGTGCAGGGTGTCTGATTTACCCCCTAGCCGTTCACATGTCGAAACTGATATTTTAAAACACATAGATAGTTGTCTTTTATTTGTTTCTTTTTTTTTTACCATTTGCCATGACATCAGTTACTTTCTAGTTTTCATCTCACAAATGTTATTTTCATGTCTTGTGAATTCTATTGTGTTTTTGTATTACCGTCGGTTTGTGTGCTTGTTTCATTCCTGACTGAAAACCAACATTTTTTAGGTTAGCTGTGGCTTCACTTAGTATTGGGAGATACAGGTGTACTAGCAGGCAGAAACCTAGAAATTAGATAGATGTGGTATCATTTACATTAATTGTAAGAACCTTGTACTTTTTAAATATAAATGTTGTAATTGTTGTAATCAATTTAGAAATGTGAATGAGCAATAAAGTTTATTTTGATCATTTATTTATTGCGGACTTGACAGCGTTCTACCCGCACCCAATAATCGGGAAGGAATCGAGTGCACGCCCAGCCTACGTCGCAGTGTCGACGGTAGAACGCTGTAACAATATGATGAACAACCACACAATAATAGTATGTACTCCAATTGGGAGACAACAACACAAGATCACATTCACTGGATGGAAATAGGGAAGATATATATGTTTATAACTAATCTCAAATTGGATGTATGAAACCCACAGATAAATAAACTCCCAACTACAAGTCTCAAAAAAACCAATATCAATCTCCACTACAATATCTCAAAATATCTAAAAACATCTAAGCGAGGGAAGCGGGTCAGTTGCTGTAAACTCCTCCTGAAAGGTATAATCCGCCTCAGCGACATCTTCCAGATAAGGGCCATACTGCTTGGGGCATAAATCCTCGTCATAATTACCTAAAAATTTTGGGTTACCCAGTCAGGATGGAACGAGTATAATTCACTGAATGCAGTTCCAATATATGAAAATGACTATAAGACAGAGGTTACACATCAATTATATGTTTTAAAAATAACAGAAAAAAGACGTGAAAAAAGACAAAAAATCAACAGCAAAATAAATAAACTAAAAATACCTTCCCAACTGTTAGAAGTATCTTTGACATGTGATCGGTCTGGGGCACTACATCGCGAGGTCTACGTGGTCTACTTGCATAAAAAAATAAACAATGTCTATGAGGTCTACTTGGAGAAATTAAACAATGCCTACAAGGTCTACTTTCAGAAAATAAACAATGTCTACGAGGTCTACTTGCAGAAATTAAATAATGTCTACGGTCGTATCACACATCCTTGGTACTTCTCATTACCGACTCAACAAATAACAGAATATAAAATGACAAAAACCACATGACCAATGGCTAACAGTAAAATATAGTGAAAATCAATATCGAAAACAGATAATAAACTGTACTCGCCTAGTGTCCTGAGCTGCTGGTATGGTTCAGAGTCCGTATCGAGGTGCAAGTAACCTATTTTATAAATCATACTGTTAATAAGTAATTCAAAATCAATTACAATCTATCTACTTGGTCTTTTTTAAGTCTCTAGGTCAAGACTTACTTGATTGGGTCTATTGGGTGTTGTCTTAATATGCACAGTTGGATTATCTACACTTGTTAGGGAGTACACGGGCCTTAATTCTACTTTTGGTGTTTATGATTACACTAACCTTTAGTTATTCATAAAGTGTCTAGGTTATTTCTATATTGGTATAGGTAGTGTCAACCCTTCTCACAGTTCTGTTGTAGGACTCCCCTACCTGTCCTTTTGGTTGCTCAGGCATATAATGTTGACTTAACCTAAGTTTGGTTCACATTTGTTACAAGGACACCCAAATGGTTTTTCTAGTATCCTAGTTGTATTTGTATTCGAAAGCAGGTGGTCCCTGCCCTCAAAGAGCTTCCTGACCTATAACTGGTTCTGTTATATGTGTATATGGGTGCCACTGCTTTATTGGTCTGATACACAAATCCAGTTTATGTATCTGGTATTAAACCAGATATTTGCTGTGGGCTCTGATTCTAGGGTCGAACATGATGCCAGTAACAATCGAATTCCAAGATGTCACTTATGATACTAAGTGTTCAACTTGATACCAGGCAGCCTAGTGTGGGTGTAATTGATACAAGGTAATCTAATACAAGATGAACTCTAAAAACAAGTGCCAATTGGTACAAATAGGCTGGTACAAAGGGAAGTCCCTAGATCAGGATCCCATGGGTATAAAGAAAAGGTTATAGGTCATTATCAATGGCAGTATCAGTTGAATGTAAAAGGCAGGTCACATATCACTATCTAATGGTTAACAAGAAGGTTCATGGCAGTATCATTTGGTATACAAAGGGAAGCTCGCCTGTTAGTATCCATTGGATGCAAGGGACACTCACACAGAAGTATCGAATGGATACAAGGAAAGCTTCTTTATCAGCATTATGTCGTTAATAATATAAAAAGGGGGTTCACCTATCAATTTCTAATAGATACTAGGAAAAATTCATAGGTCTGTAGCAATGGATACAAGAAATATATATATAACCTGACAGTACCCCTGCTTCCTTGGGTCCTATGGGCATGCCTACAGGATCCTTACTCTGTACTGTATTTCCCAGAACCTATAGGTATAAGCCTGTCCTGCCTATGTGCAGAGTACATACTCTGAGCAAGGTCTATAGTAGCCAGGGTCCATCTGTTGTTTGTTGCCAATTGTACTATTCTATTCTTGATGTACCTCTTGGTTATTCCTATACTGATGTGCCTAACACGTACCCATAATCTAGTTCTCATTACTGGTCCTTAATAAAAATAGATGGCTTCACAGGTACTTTCTACAACTACGATGCTCTCCTTGTCTATGACATCTATATTCCTGGGGATACACATGTAAACTCAGGGTCTTAGCCTACCTTGCTAACCCCAGTAGTAATCTAACATAGACCCCATGTGAATCTGTTATCAAGATGTGTCTTCCTTAATAATTTTCGATCTTAGACCTACTATAACACTTAGATTACCCATTGAACATTATAACTTCATGTAGCTGCTATAGGTTCTATCCCTCTTGCATGTGTCAATGTTGAAACTTCACATGTATCTACTAAGGAATTTTATCGTGCATCTACTATTCATCCCTTTTAGCATTTTGGTGAAAGAATCAGAAATTGGTAATTCAAAGAGGAATGTACTTACCTTTCCTTTTTGGCTCGAACAGAACTCTATTGCGCCTTGGCTTCCGTTCATGTGTCCTTTGCGGCAGGGAAGATATAGATGGTTTAGGGTTTGAAGAGGTTTGGGAATGCAATGTCTATCCCTATATATATTAGTGTTCTAGATTAGATCAGGAAAGGGGAGTTCGCTAGAGGAGACCTGGCTTAGTACAGATTTCGGTTTATTCCTGGGGTTCGAAGACAATTTGAATTCAAAAGGGAATATAGTACAGAGTCTAGGGATTTAAATGGCCGTTTGAGTGAGAATTTGAGTTCGAATATTTGGCATAAAAGCCCCTGGAAAATTAGCTTTTGCAAAGAAACTCTATTTTCTTCCTTTGATTTTTGGTAAAGGTCACACACACACTCCATAATTATTTAGAAAATAAATATATATAAAATAATTGTTTCATGGGTTTACAAATCTACCCCCTTGAAAAAATTTCGTCCTCAAAATTTGAGATAGGCACAAGAAAGAAAAATACCTCTTGGTTCAAAAAGATAGGGGTAACGCTAGCGCATCTCGTCCTCTCTCTCCCATGTGGATTCGCCGGAAGAGTGGTGTCTCCATGCGACATAAACCAAGGGAATAGTCTATTCCTCATGATCTTCTCTCTACGGTCCAAAATCTCTACGGGCTGCTCCTGGTAGCTGAGACTTGGTCCCACCTCGATCTCAGAATGATCCAACACATGAATGGGGTCCGCCACATATCGTCTCAGTTGTGACACATGGAACACGTTGTGCACTCCTTCCAATGTAGTCGGTAAGGCCAATCGGTACGCTACCGCACCGATCTTCTCGAGAATCCCAAACGGCCCAATGAAACGTGGGCTGAGTTTACCGCCTTTACCGAAACAGATCGTGCCACACGTCGGAGAAATCTTCAAAAACACCAAGTCGCCAACCTAAAATGCACAAAAGATTACCATGAATCTTTTAACTATATGTAGTTTATAGTAAGAAGGTCATATACCTCATACTCTAACGGTCTACGGTGACTGTCGGCCTAGTGCTTCTGTCTGTCCTAAGCCATGCAAAGCTGCTCTCTAATCAGCTCGACCTTCTCTGCAGCATCTACTACCATATCCGGTCCTAACAGCGCTCGCTTGCCCACGTCGTCCCAAGATAGTGGTGTACGACATCTTCATCCATACAGTGCTTCGAACAGGGATATCTCGCTGCTAGCTTGGTAGATGTTGTTATAGGAGAACTCCACAAGATAAAGGTGGTCCTCCTATGAGCCACCAAAATCTAGCACGTACGTCCGCAGCATATCTTCGAGCGTCTGAATGGTCTGCTCTGACTGTCCATCCGTCTGTGGATGATAGGCGGTGCTGAACTCGAGCGCTATGCCCAAGCTAGCCTGTAGGCTCCTCCAAAAGCGGGACATGAACCTGTTGTCATGGTCGAAAATGATACTCACTGGAACCCCGTACAACCTGACTATCTGCTTCACATAAAGCTCTGCCAACTTTTTTGTAGATAACCCCACTTTGAATGGTATAAAGTGGGCCGATTTGGTCAACCGGTCAACGATCACCCAAATCGCATCTTTTTCTCCCGATGAACGTGGAAGACAGAAAATAAAATCCATGGTGATATATTCCCACTTTCATTGGAGTATCAGTAGTGGCTGCAACAACCCTCCTAGTCTCTGCCTCTCGGCTTTGACCTGCTGGCATACGAGGCATCTAGAAACGAAACGTGCCACCTCTCTTTTTATACCATAACACCATACGTAGTTTCTCAAATCCTTGTACATTCTATTGGCTCCCGGATTATAAGGAATACTGGGAACGGTGTGCCTCCTACATAACTTCTTCTCTAAGCTCTCCACTAGGTACACAAAGTCTCGTCCCATGCCTCAACGAACCATCCTCTGTAATAGTGAAGTCGTCTAGAAAACTGGCCCGTGCTTGTGCCATGATGTTCTTCAGCTGCTCGTCTTGATGCTGTACCTCCTGAATCCTGTCCATCAGTCTTGACTGAATCTGCATGCCCATCATCTACATCTCGGCCCCTAAAATGACGATCTCAATGCCCAAACTCTCTAAATCCGCTAATAAGTGACGATCTTGAGTCAAGCACATCGCTACGGGATACCTACTCAAAGCATCCGTAACAACGTTGGCTTTTTCCGGGTGGTACTGTAGAGAAATATCATAGTCACTCATCAACTCAAGCCATCTGTGCTGCCTCATGTTCAACTCCTTTTGCGTAAAGACGTACATCAAGCTTTTGTGGTAAGTAAAAATTTGTACTCGCTCTCCGTACAAAATATATCTCCACAGCTTCAACGCGAAGATCACGGCTGCCAACTCTACGTCATGCGTGGGGTAGTTCTTCTCATGCGGCCTCAACTGTCGGGACGCATAGGCTATCACCTTTTTATTCTGCTCTAACACACAACCCAGTTCTTTGCCCGAGGGATCACTGCAAATGGTGAAACCTCCCGACCCCGAAGGCAACGTCAAAATAGGAGCTGTCGTTAGCCTCCTTTTCAACTCATCGAACGCGGCCTAGCAGTCCTCTATCCATACGAACTCTACATCCTTCCGAGTGAGCCTAGTCATCGGCTCCGCAATCCGAGCGAAGTCTTGTATGAACTTTCGGTAATATCCAGCCAATCCCAAGAAGCTTCGTATCTCTGCCACCGTAGTCAGAGTAGTCCAAGCTTCTACAGCTGGAATCTTTTTTGGGTCGATGGATATATCGTCTCCTGTCACCACATGTCTAAGGAACTCCACCTTGTCCAAGAAAAACTCGTACTTCGAGAGCTTTTCATAGAGCTTCTCCTTCCTGAAGGTTTCTAGCACGATCCTCAGATGTTCCTCGTGTTCCTCCGGTGTTTTCGAATAAATGAGTATGTCTTCGATAAACACCACTACGAACTTGTCAAGGTATAGATGGAATACCTTGTTCATCAAGTTTATGAAGAATGCTGGGGCATTAGTCAACCCGAACGGCATCACCATAAACTCATATTGTTCGTACTTGGTACGAAAGGCTATCTTCGGTATATGTTCTTTCTTCACCTTCAGTTGATGGTAACCCGACCTCAAGTCTATCTTTGAGAATACTCGCGCGCCGCTCAATTGATCGAAGAGGTCGTTAATTTTTGGCAATGGGCATTTGTTCTTGATGGTGTGATTATTCAAGTCTCGTTAGTCGATGCACATCCGTACCGCACCGTCCTTCTTCGACACAAAAAGAACAGGAGATCCCATGGCGACGAGCTCTCTCTAATGAATCCTTTCTCCAGCAATTCGTCGATCTACTTTTTCAATTCCTCTGCTTCTTTGTTGTTGATACGGTACACCAGTTTTGTCGTTGGTTCTGTGCCTGGAACCAAATCAATAGAGAACTCGATGTCCCTATCTGGCGACAACCCCGGTAATTCCTCAGGAAAAATGTCTAGGAATTCTGCGATAATGGGATGCGGTATCTCTTTCCCCTCGATCATAGCTCCGCAAATAGCCCCGCGCTGCTGCTCCACTACTCCTCTAGTAAACTCAAATGCAGGCAACCCCGGAGGGCTGAATACAACACATCCTCGGTGGCAGTCTATACTGGCAAAATTCTTACTCAACCAATCCATACCAAGGACGATGTCGAAACTCGGTAGTGGCATTACGAGTAAGTTGGCATGCAACTCTCTACCTCCCAAGGTGATGCGACGCCTCATGCAAATATCCTTGACTAGGATAGCACCTTCGCCCGTCATAATTTTGTAAATACCACCCAGTGGTTCCGATACTATGCTATGCTTAAATACGAAAGCTACAGAAATAAAACTGTAGGATGCATCCGAATCGAACAGAGCTATAGCTGAAAAGGAATCTAGTAATATAGAACCTGCTATCACATCTGGGGTAGGCTTCGGCTCCTCGACGGCCATGGCAAAAGCTCTGTCCTGCAGGGGTGCTCCTCTCTGCTGGTGCTAAGCGAACCATTGCTGCTGAGTGGGTAGTGGGGGACCTCGTGGCTGTGGAACTACTAGTCCTCTCGGTGTTGGTGTCGTTTCGCATCCTATTCGATTAGGGACCAGTAAGCAGTCTTTCAGCTGGTGCGATGGAGATCCACAGTATAAACATGCTCCGAGTCTCTTCCTGCAGTCGTCCCAAATATGTCCGCTCCTCTGGCAGTGAGTGCATTACGGGACCTGCTGTAGCTGTCTCTGCGGCTACTGAGTCTGGGCTCGGGTTGGAACTCGGTTCTACTGATAAGCTGGGGTTTTATCAGCAGGCTGGAACTGCTGCTGATGTTGGTGCTGAAAGACCTTCGGCTGGAATTGGGGACGCTTCGCTGGTGCTGATTGGTTGTTGCTTCCTCTGAAAGTATCTCGACTCCTCTTTGTTCTGTAATTCAGCTCTTCTTCTACTGCTTGGGCGACCTCCAGAATCTCCTCGTAGGTAATGGCTCGGCTGGTAGCGATGGCTAAGCGAATCTCGAAAGATAGCCCCTTCATGAATCTTCATGCCTTACTCTCTGAGGTGTTGACCAAACTCTCTGCAAATCGACTGAGGCGAGAAAACTCTGCGGTGTACTCGTCAACGGTGAAATTTTCTTGCTCCAAGTGCTCGAACTGACTCACTAATGCCTCTCGAGCTACATCGGGAAAGAACTTCTTCTTAAATAGCTGCTTGAATTCTTTCCAAGTCACGTCTGGGGCAGAAAATTGGGGCTCGCCTTGGTACCACGTCCGTGCGATGTCAAAAAGTTGCCCATTAAGCTGACTCAATCTTTAGATCTTCTAAGACTCCGGCCATCTTCAGGTTTTGCTCCACATTCTCCATCTACTCATCAGCGTAGAGAATTTCCTCTGTCCCATGGAACTCCCTGGGCCTGAGGTCCATGAAGTTTTTGGAGGTTCCGGAGCGCGGCTGGGGAGCATCTCTAATCTAAAGAGCCTCTCTCAAAGTGTCGTGGAACATGTTGGCTTGTTGCTGGAAGATTCCTAGGAGGGTAACATTATCTAGTGTTGGTGTCGGGGGCAAAACAGGTGCCGGGTACATCACTGGTACTGGATGCATGTTAGGTGCTGGATACATAACAGGTGCCTGATGCGTCATAGGTGCTGGATACATGACTGGCGTCGGATGCATCGTCGGTGGCGAGTATACTGCTAGTGCTGGGTGCATGGTAGGTGGTGGATATACTGCCGGTGTCGGGTGCATGGTAGATGGAATAGGTGCTGGGGGAGGACTGGGTGCTGGCACTGGAGTCTGCGGAGGAAATTGTGGTACTGGCGGGATGTCGTCCCTGCGGAACCTCGAGTACTGCGGTAGAGTCGAATCGCCCTGGTGAGTAAGCTGGCCTCCCTGCGTCGATGGGGTCCCGTAGGTAAAAAATCCTCCAACGGTCGGTGGAGTGTTCAGTGCAGTATTGTTCCTGTCTTGCGAATCCATTGGCTGAAAGCAAGAAAAATCAATAGACGGTAGAAAGATTCAAGCAGGATGCATAAAGAGTACTTGAAGTCGAATATAGAAGTCAATAACATAGTTTAAACATGTGGGGGATGGTCCTTAGGTTCCTAATCCTATTCCTAGTTACAGGACCGCAGTAGTACAACTAAATTAAGTACTACCACGGTTTCGATGTCTTTGTGAAAACTGACCTGTATGGGCCACCATAAAAATGTGTCACGACCCGCACCCAATAATCGGGCAGAAATCGAGTGCACGCCCAGCCTACGCCACAGTGTCGGTGGTAGAATGCAGTAACAATATGATGAACAACCACACAATAATAGTATGTACTACAATTGGGAGACAACAACACAAGATCACATTCAATGGATGGAAATAGGGAAGATATATATATATATGTTTATAACTAATCTCAAATTGGATGTATGAAATCCACAGATAAATAAACTCCAACTACAAGTCTCAAAAATCTAATATCAATCTCCACTATAATATCTTAAAATATCTAAAAACATCTAAGCGGGGTCAGTTGCTGCAAACTCCTCCTGAAAGTTATAATCCGCCTCAGCAACATCTCCCAGATAAGGGCCATACTGCTCGGGGCATAAATCCTTGTCATAATTACCTAAAAATTTTGGGTTACCCAGTCAGGATGGAACGAGTACGATTCACTGAATGCAGTTCCAATATATGAAAATGACTATAAGACAGAGGTTAGACATCAATTATATGTTTTAAAAATAACAGAAAAAAGAAGTAAGAAAAGACGAAAAAATCAACAGCAAAATAAATAAAATAAAAATACCTTCACAACTGTTAGAAGTACCTTTGACATGTGATCGGTCTGGGGCACTACATCGGGAGGTCTACGAGGTCTACTTGGAGAAATTAAATAATGTCTACGAGGTCTACTTGCAGAAAATAAACAATGTCTACGAGGTCTACTTGCAGAAATTAAACAATGTCTACGGTCGGATCACACATCCTTGGTACTTCTCATTACCGACTCAACAAATAACAGAATATAAAATGACAAAAACCACATGACCAATGGCTAACAGTCAAATATAGTGAAAATTAATATCGAAAACAGATAATAAATTGTACTCGCCTGGTGTCCTGAGCTACTGGTATGGTTCTGAGTCCGTATCGAGGTGGAAGTAACCTATTTTATAAATTATATTGTTAATAAGTAATTCAAAATCAATTACAATCTATCTACTTGGTCTTTTTTAAGTCTCTAGGTCAAGACTTACTTGATTGGGTCTATTGGGTGGTGTTGTCTTAATATGCACACTTGGATTTTCTACACTTATTAGGGAGTACACGGGACTTAATTCTACTTTTGGTGTTTATGATTACACTAACCTTTAGTTATTCATAAAGTGTCTAGGTTATTTCTATATTGGTATAGGTAGTGTCAAACCTTCTCACAGTTCTGTTGTAGGACTCCCCTACCTGTCTTTTTGGTTGCTCAGGCATATAATGTTGACTTAACCTAAGCTTGGTTCACATTTGTTGCAAGGACACCCAAATGGTTTGTCTAGTATCCTAGTTGTATTTGTATTCGAGAGCAGGTGGTCCCTGCCCTCAAAGAGCTTCCTGACCTATAACTGGTTCTGTTATATGTGTATATGGGTGCCAATGCTTTATTGGTCTGATACACAAATCCAAGTCATGTATCTGGTATTAAACCAGATATTTGCTGTGGACTCTGATTCTAGGGTCGAACATGATGCCAGTAACAACCGGATTCCAAGATGTCACTTATGATACTAGGTGTTCAACTTGATACCAGGCAACCTAGTGTGGGTGTAATTGATATAAGGTAATCTAATACAAGATGAACTCTAAAACAAGTGCCAACTGGTACAAATAGGCTGGTACAAAGGGAAGTCCCTAGATCAGGATCCCATGGGTACAAAGGAAAGGTTATAGGTCATTATCAATGGCAGTATCAGTTGAATGTAAAGGGCAGGTCACATATCACAATCTAATGGTTAACAAGAAGGTTCATGGCAGTATCATTTAGTATACAAATGGAAGCTCGCCTGTTAGTATCCATTGGATGCAAGGAACATTCACACAGCAGTATCGAATGGATATAAGGAAAGCTTCTTTATCAGCATCCTGTTATTAATAATATAAAAAGGGGGTTCACCTATCAATTTCTAAAAGATACTAAGAAAAATTCATAGGTCTATATCAATGGATACAATATATATATATATATATCCTGACAGTACCCCTGCCTCCTTGGGTCTTATGGGCATGCCTACAGGATCCTTACTCTGTACTATATTTCCCAGAACCTATAGGTGTAAGCCTGTCCTACCTATGTGCAGAGTACATACTCGTGAGCATGGTCTATAGTAGCCAGGGTCCATCTGTTGTCTATTGTCTATTGCCAATTGTACTATTCTATTCTTGATGTACCTCTTGGTTATTCCTATACTGATGTACCTAACACGTACCAATAATCTAGTTCTTATTACTGGTCCTTAATGAAAATAGATGGCTTCACAGGTACTTCCTACAACTACGATGCTCTCCTTGTCTATGACATCTATATTCCTGGGGGATACACATATAAACTCAGGGTCGTAGCCTACCTTGCTAACCCCAGTAGTAATCTAACATAGACCCCATGTGAATCTATTACGAAGATGTGTCTTCCTTAATAATCTTCGATCTTAGACCTACTGTAACACTTAGATTACCCATTGAACATTTTAACTTCATGTAGCTGCTAAAGGGTCTATCTCTCTTGCCAGTGTCAAGGTTGAAACTTCACCTGTATCTACTTAGGAATTTTATCATGCATCTACTATTCTTTTCTTTTAGTGTTTTGTTGAAAGAATTAGAAATTGGTAATTCAAAGAGGAATGTACTTACCTTTCCTTTTTGGCTCGAACAGAACTATATTGCTCCTTGGCTTCCGTTCACGTGTCCTTTGCGGCAGGGAAGATATAGCTGGTTTAGGGTTTGAAGAGGTTTGGGAACGCAATGTCTATCCCTATATATATATTAGTGTTCTAGATTAGATCAGGAAAGGGAAGTTCGCTAGAGGAGACCTGGCTTAGTACAGATTTTGGTTTATCCCTGGGGTTCGAAGATAATTTGAATAAAAAAGGGAATAGAGTACAGAGTCTAGGGATTTAAATGGTCGTTTGAGTGAGAATTTGTGTTTCGAATGTTTGGCATAAAAGCCCCTGGAAAATTAGCTTTTGCAAAGGAACTATATTTTCTTCCTTTGATTTTTGGTAAAGGTCATACACACACTCCATAATTATTTAGAAAAGAAATATATATAAAATAATTGTTTCAAGGGTTTACAGCACACTCCATATCAAATGAATAATAGTCATCATGCTTGAAATGATTAGTCCCTTGCATGCTTGAAATGAAATAAAATAAATTATGGCTATTCAAAGATGTTTTCAAAGAATGTAAACTGACTCAGTATGAATGAAATGAATATAGGTAAAAGTAGCAAGATCACATCACAAGAAATATTTTCTCACTAATAAACAGTGATCGTTTCAGACAAATGTAGCTCTTTGTTCACAATCACCAGCATGCTGATATACTGACCCACCATCAGTCTGCATGCAGGTGCAAGATGCATCGAGAAGGATAGTCCAAAGCGATAGCCCGATCCTCATCCTCAGGAGCCAGAAATCAGAAAAGATGCCAAGAGAAGGATATATATTGTCAAGAGTTGATTTTTTATATAAAGGGATGTAATGTATGGGAACGGGATCATTATAATCTGTAATATTTATGAAAGAATTTAAAAATTATATCAGAGAGAATTGAGAGCTTGTAATCTGTTCAAATAAAATTAATAAAGAGAATTGTTTCTTGTTATCATTGTGTTTAATTCATATATCTGCAAAGTGTCTGCTGCTGCTTCAAATATCTACAATATGTTCCGCTGCATATTGTCTATCTTGTCTATCTTGTCTTGTTACAGATCTTGGCCTTGTGCAAGTGCAACTTAGGCTTGCACGGCATCACGCCCAAGCAAGGATGAATGGTCTCACAGAGTCCGAAGCAAGGACGAAAGGACTCTGCGGGATCGGGGTGTGACATCCTGCCCCTGCCAATGACCACCATAATTTGATCCTTACCGAGAGCTCTTCCCGTAAGCAGTCGAAGCCATATGTGTGTTGCAGCGGATGTAGCCACCACCTGGCTTGGGTGAACACGTATGCCATATTTTGATTGAAAATAGGAGATCCATAGTATTTTTTAGGAACAAAACTTCCACCACATCTTCTCCGCCATGGCATCGGCGATCTCCTGAAGCCGCTGCACCCCCAGTCCCCCTTCCACGGTCGGACGCATAGCCTTGGACCATATAGCCCAAACCCGCCTAGCCGCACCCTCTTTCGATCCCCACAGGAAATGAGAGAACATCGACTCTATCCACTTCAAAACACACTTGGGAGGATGACAGGTAGCCAGCAAGTATATCGGCATCGATGCGAGGATGTGTCAGATGAGCGTAATCTTACCACCATAGGATAGAAGACGATTATGCCACCCCTTCATTCTGTCAGAGATCCGGTTGATCAACGGCTCAAACTTTGCTGCGTTGCGGCGATCGTTCGTCAGGGAGCATCCAAGATATTTGAAAGGGGGGTGGGCAACATTGAAGAGTGAAGCCCGAGGCCCCAAACAGCTCGCTTCTCCTATACATCGGAAAGGATTGGTCAGTGTATATCACGCTCTTGGATGTGTTAATTGTCACGATCCGCTACCCAAATTGTTGGGCCGGGTCGAGTCATGTCCAGCCTACGCTTGAGATAAAGCGTAGTAAGCTATTCTAAAGATAACAAGATAATTAAAGAGTCAGAAAAGTTCCAAACACAAAGTCATGTCGTATATAAGAAAGTTCCAAGTACAAGTCCATAATATAAAGCTGGATACAGGTCCAGTCACAAAATACATAGTCTAACAATATGACTACTCTCGGAACCCCGAGTAACTACGCAAACTAGACGAGTTTCCCCGTAGGTACATCCTCGAAAGATAAAGTCTGGTCCTCGGCAGCAACTCCATAGTAGGAATCACAAAGCAACACCTCCTCAGAAAGTATACCTACAACGTTATCCTGTCAGGACGGAAGCAAGTACTGATTCTAGCAAACTAAATATACGAAACATGAAATGAACAGGAATGTAATAAACTGGAATCATGGCACATCATAATCTATCATGGCAAGGACACACATGTCATAGAGACAGATGTATATGTAATGTTTAAAACTGTAGCAGGTACGTGATCGTCAATAGGTATACAATGTGTAGGGGCATATAATGAAATGTACTTCCGTACAAGTATACGGCAATAGATGTACATACGCACAAATCCGCTTTGAGATAAAGGCCTACGGTGCAGTAATCATATAAAATAAAACTTTGCTCGGTAAATACATACGAAGAAGGGGGCATGATCACGTACTCTACTAACAGTTTCCCCATAATCCAGATTCTAAACATGTGAGAGATATATAAAGACTGTCCTAAGCATGGTAGGGACAGAAAATAAAACAACATGTAAATATTTTAACTTGCTACCCCAAGGATCAGCATTTAATCGTGGTTGGATCACAGTTCAATGTTGTAACAGTATGTAAAGTTTGTAGAAGTACTTACCTTTAGCAAAGCAAAGTAGTAATAGAAATGTGGGGTGATATAACTTTCTGGCTGGACATTAAGACTCGTCACTGTAGACACATAAACTTAGTTTTTATACTAAGTTAAACATTAAGACACTAGTTGTGTGATACGACTTTCTGGCTGGACACCTAGCCAAATGATGACTTTAGCATAGGAGACTAATGTGGGGTGACACAATACCCAAACTAACTTTCTACGATCTTTACACTAGTGCGGGGTGAGGTCCAATACTATAATAACTCAACACAACACAAATCATTGTAAGTCGTAACTATTCAATAAATAAATCAAACTATATACTGTGTTCCAACAATTTTTGAGAGAGACAAAAAGCTCAATTTTACATAAAGTAAAGTACCAAAATGATCCTTGTTAATTATAGAAATTTACACTAATTTTTTTGGAATTTATAAACCCTGATAGATATTTATTAAAAATCAGCAAACATATGTATCCTAAAAATTAGTTATGTTTTCCTATTTTTAACAAATGCCAAAAGTACTTATTAAATGCTGAAAAATTTATAGTAAATTAGCTAAATTTACATTATTTAAATAATTTTTTCCAGATTTTTACAGTACTTAAAATATATAAAAATTCAAAAACAGTAATTAACAATTTCTGGAAATTAATTAATTAATTATTTAATATTTGTCCACATATTCGAAATTGAACCGAAATTCAGATACGGGACCCAAGCCATGAATCAGTCCAATATGACTTGTACAGACTCTGAATGTATTAGACACAATTGGATCCGAAAACTCTGCTAGGTTTGGACATCAATTGGTCATGATTTATAAAATACAGGAATTAAATAGTATATAATATATTTAAAGTGGCAAAAAATAAAAGTCACAAAATTAACCTAATAAAATAACCTGCAATTTTAAACAATAATATTTTGTACAAAGTTGAATTTGAAGTACATACATATACAACAATTATATTATATATATATACATAAATACATAGTTTATTTATGTATACATAGATAATGAATATATATATATATATATATATATATATATATATATATATATATATATGTATATCTAATATATATATAAAATAATATAAATATAAATATATAAAATACGAAATATAAATATATACATATATATAAAATACGTATATATATACAAATAACAGTATATATATATATTATATATATATATATATATATCTATATATAGTATATATATATATTATAATATAATATATCTTTATATATAATATATATATATATAGAGATATTATATATATATATATATATATATATATATATATATATATATATATATATATAATATATATATATTGTATATATATACAATATAGTATTATATACTTGTATATATATATATATATATATATATTTTTTTTTTTTTTTTTTGTATATATATATATATATATATATATATATATATATATATATATAATATATATATATATATATATATATATATATATATATATATACAAAATATATACAAAAAAAATTTATACATAGTTATTTATGTATACATATAATGAATATATATATATATATATATCTATATATATCTATATAGATATAATCTATATATATATATATATATATATATATATATCTATATATATATTATATATATTGTATATATATACAATATAATATATATATATATTATATAATATATATATATATATATATGTATATATATATATATATATATATCTATATATATAAAATATATATTTTATTATATATATATATAATATATATATATATATATATATATATATAATATATATATATATATATATAATATATAATAGATATATAATATATATATATATATATCTATATATTATAAATATATATATATATATATATTATATCTATATATATATATATTATACAATATAATAATATATATATATATATCTATATATATATATATATTATATATATATATATAACAAAAAGAAAGGAGAAAGGGGGGCTCGAACTCGGCCGGGGGGGGGGGGGCTCGGGCTTAACATGGTCGGGCTGGCCGGGGGTCAGCCCGGGTCAGTTGTTAGGGATAGGTTTTAGTTTATTTTATTAGGGTTTAGGTTAAGGGTTGTAAACCCGATAGCATATTCTTCGTGTCCTGACAGTTAAGGACACGAAGAACGGTCGAGTCTTGTGTCCGTGTCATACATGACACGCACGTCTCGAACTAGCCATGTCCAGACTAAACGAGACTCGTCAAGACTCGACGAGTACATAGGTCAAAACGAGTCGTATCGGAGAAGGAAAAGTGAGGTGACACGTACGTGTCCGACTTCGAGTCGACGAACGGAGCTGCTGTAGGACAGAGGAGTCGTCGGGGTGGCCTAGAAAATTTAGGCCGAGTTTCCTTGCTCAGGCGAGTCGTTTGGGTGGTGGCTCGTAGGGACGTGGCGAGGGCGGCTGGAATCCTAGATCTAGGGTTCCGACGATCGTCGGGAAAGAAAATGGGGTTGGGCGGCGCGCTGTGGTGGTCGTTGGGGTGGCGAAAGAAAGTCTAGGGGTTAAGGTTTGGGGTCGGGGTGGTCTTATAGGGCTGTAGGTCGGTCGAATTAGGGTTAGATTAGGTTAGGGTTAGGGTTTTCGCCAGAGTTTAGTCGGAGAAGGTGACAGCGCGGCGATCGGGTTAGGGTTTTGCAGAAAACCCCTCCTCCAATTCGACATTTGCAATAAAAACCCCACGCGCTTGTTTAAATGCAAATTCCAAATTATAGAAACACTCCCGATGTTGCTCTGTGCAAAATTAATTTGCACAGACAATTCAGATTTTACAAACAGTGATTAAAACAATTGAATTAATTACAATTTGATATAAACAATTTAATAAATTACAATAAATATTTTTGATTTAAAAATATTAAAATTATTTAAATTTCTAGAAAAGTTCCTAATAATTTAATAATTAATTTTAAAGATATAAATGCTATTTAAAATTATAAAATATTATTTTAAAATAAGGGGCTTATAAATCTTTCCTCCTTGAAAAATTTCGTCCTCAAAATTCACAAGGATAGAAGACTCTACAAACATTCTAATATAACAAGCAATACAAGAATGACTAAGGCTATTATTAAGACTAACCTCTATAGGTATCAGCGGGAACGGGTGTAGTGCCCGTCCCGCAAAGTCAATCGAGAAATCAAAACGCCAACGGCGTTAGCGGCTGTTCGAAGGCTCGCTCGTCCGAGGCGACGCCTCGCTCAGGTGGGGTAGTTTCGGTGAACTTGCCTCATCTTAGCCTTCACATAATAACTCGTAATGTTTTCAACTGCACAAGTAGGCTAATATAAAAGCTACGAACGCACATACCTAAGGGAATAATCCCGACCCGTCGGAATGTCTTAGAACCTGAAAATGGTACCACGGTCCTCATAGAAGTCGGCTCAGCGTGCTTTCAAATGACACTCGATCCTTCGATCCCGTGGCTTGGGAGAAGGAAGTTGGCTTAAGTTTCTAAGTTGCCCCGACACTTGAAATAGCCTAAGTTATAGGTGTCGCCTGCGTGAATGCTTGAAAATGCATGCACGGTCATGTCCCGTAAGGCTTGGCATAGCCTTCGCACGTTCCGTAAGTTAAGTCGTCTTGCACGGCTGTTGGCTTAAGTCTAGGCACGAACTTGGTTGTTCAAGTCGACCCCGTTCATAGCACGTTCCCTCGATGCGTAGCTCGGCATAGCCCTTGCTCGTCGAGGTGTTGCCCGAATAAGTTAGACAAGTGTTGTGCTGGGCTATCAAAGCCATTTCTAGCACTGTCCCGCTCTATCTGCGGTTGTCAAGTCGCGTAGTCCCTTGAGAACAAGGCTCGTTGCACAAAGTATATGACTTGAGCGTTAGTGTCGCCTAGAGAACCAGGCCTATCAAAGGCACGATCTACGGTGGGATTAGTGAAAAGCATGCCACGATCAAAGGAAGTCCCCGCGACTGGTTGTCGCCGAGATCGGTCCCGCTACTTGGGAGTCTCACAACGTCTTGATAAGTCTCGTTCACGAGATCGGTCCCGCGGCTTGGGAAGTCTCGACAGATAGAAGGAAAGCATGGTCATGTTAAGGAAGGACTGGATAGACTGGATAGATCGAGTATGCATGGTCATTGGACAACTTATCGACAAGGTGTAGTCTTCTCGAGTGATCACCGGGGCGCCGGGATCATTCGGCCCGGGGGGAAGCGAGTGTGGCTCAAAGTAGGACGCTGGATAACCGCATGGGAGACTTCGGCGCCTCCGGGCTAGCTACCCGTGTAGGGACGAGATCGATATCCCACGAGCCAGTCCAAGACAGCTTGACATTGCTAGTGACCACTCATGTAGATGTGTCGGCAGATAGCGGCACACCGCATGTATGCCTTTGGATTTGGGTCTAGAGCTTAAATGCAGGTCTAGTTGGTAACACAAGGTCTGGGCCTAAGAATGGGCTACAGCATAGGCACCGTGCTTAGCATGATACTTGGCATCGAATATTCATGGAATCAACACTATGTTTCACAAGTCTTGTTTAAGTTGGTTCATGAGTCGAATAGAAAGACCGCTAGCAGGTAGCATGGATAAAGTCTCGACAAGTTGCGAGGCGCGGCCTCAATCTTGAAGCATATACAAGTCTAAGCAAGGTCTAGAGGCACGACCTGCACGAGTCAGTTCCCCCTTGACGTCGCTAGCACGAGAATCGGTCTAGTAGGCTTGAGTTTAAGTAAAAAGTCTTGGCACGGCCGAGTGCGCATAAGTTGCTCCTCGGCGAAGTACTGTCCCGAACATGTTAAGTTACGAATAGAATACGGCACGACCCTACCGACTCGAGTTGAAGTTTGGTCATGTACATGCATGATGAGACACTATCTCGATCGAAATACACGTTGGTATTGTAGCATGACCATGTCGTTGCACGTCGAGTTGGTTAGACGTCAAGTCTTAAAACTGATCCTAAGGCAAGACTAGAAAGACAATTGAAAGGGACTTAAGCTGCACAAAGTAAATGAACGTGTCAGTTATGTATGGGTGGGCGAGAAGCTCACTCCACCAGTACAGTTGAGTACTGACACCCACACAGTGTTCATGTGCAGGCACAGATAGAAGCTCGTGGCGGAGCTCGCTGGATGCATCGAGGCACGGAGTTCCTTGGCGATTCGAAGCGTGCGGTCGTGATGATTGAAGACTTATACAGGACATAATGTATGGACATCGCCTTCCGAAGCTTTCGCTGGTTCAAGTATTGTAATCGCGAGATGATGAGAGAGCAGAGTGACTTGTAAATGAGAAAAAGTGAGCACGAGAGACTTGTAATTTGGCCTTGCGCCCACAAATGTATCTGTATTCATATCAATAAAGAGCTTCTTTTGAATGTCTTGTGTTCTTGTTCTAAATTTCGCTGCAATGTTCAACGTATCTGCTTGGGACTTCTGTACGACGACCCGTCGCCGTCGATGTAATCGGCCATTATGGAACTGCCTTGTACGAGCGAAATCTGGGCTCGTGCGGTATCACGCCTTAGCGAGGACGATCGCTCCTACGGGAGCGGGGTGTGACATAATGGTATCAGAG